>OX596262.1:1936525-2346458 GCA_951394255.1 Polyploca ridens
ATTAACGTTAATAAACGCATACTATTTGCGTTTGATAAACAAATTAATATGGGAGAAATTAGTACCATGAGTATTCCGCTAGAGGCGCTGTGCCAATTCCTATCCTATACAGAAATGTCGTAAACGCAAACTCGTTATGATAGTAGGTACGGTAAGTACCCAATTGATAAGGCGCGTCGCGAATCTTCGTTCGCACAGAAAATAAAGTATGGCCGCGAAGAATTTAAGAATGCTTAAAACTTACAATCAACCTTAGATCACTACTATAAGGTTCATAATACCATAGAGTAAATAATATACTATAATACACTGCAGCTGTTCCGTCTCACTCGCAAGTCACGCCCCTCCGCACGGCGCGCGCTAATATGGCGGCAGCTGCAGATCAATAGCGTTTCCCGCGCTTTGAAAAAGTCGAAGACAAAGATATGTATACACGTATCATTATAAAAAAGAAGTAATCATAAAAAGCTCCAATAATTTGTACTCATTCAAATGCTAACAAATATGTAAACAATATAGACAACATAAATATGTACCCGACACGATCATTAATATGTACACGTTAGATAAAGTAAAAATATGTATTCCCTGAAAGATGCATAAAATTGTTACCACTCAATGTGCCAAAAATATGTATACAACCATCTGAACAATGATGACACTGAAGATCAAACAATATTCATTGATATATTATGTAGTACCTACATATACAGGTGATTTTTTTTTTCTAGCCAGTGATGGCAACTTCTGAACTACTTAGTTTCTTCTTCTTCTTATTTTTAGGTATGGCAACCCAATCCTCTTCAAAGGCCTTCTCGATCTTGAGTCTTGACCAAGGATTACTACTGCCAGTGTCAAGTGGGATATGTAGGTATGGAGTATTGAGGATAATGACTAGGGCGTATTGGAACAGTAAGGGCAATATATAAATATAAGTAATAGGAAGAAACTGACTACAAGGATATATCATGAAACTTTAGGAATTTAACTAGCGACTTTATATACAACTTATTATTTAGTGATAAAATAGATGATAGGTCGCAAGGAAGAGGAGCCTTATAATTGATCAAAATGTTGTACAAGGGAAGGGAATGGTACAAAGGACACTGAAACAATAAGTGTGGAATATTACCTTCCTCCAAACCACATTCGCACAAAGAAGAATCTAATATTCTTAATTTGTGTAAGTGTTGAGGACATGAACAATGACCAAACCTCAAACGAGCAATTGTTGATGACAGTTTCTTGTTAAGTTTAAGTTTGGAGAACCAAGGAATCAGGGACACCTCAGGTTGAAAGCGAGCGAAGAATCTTCCCTTGCTTTGCCCTGCCCAGTTCTCATTCCATGCTTTAATTAAATTTTGTTTTGGCAAACTAAGCAAATCTTGGCAGTACACTTTATTATCAAACCGACCCTTAACTACAGCAAGTTTGGCTAGTTTGTCTACATTTTCATTACTATGAATTCCTGAATGACCAGGAATCCATGCCAATATAACTTTTAAATTTAAATCTGCACATTCTTTTAATTTACTTTTAATTTCGTATGTAATAGGGCAAATATTATTACTTTTAAATGGATTGGATAAAAGAGATTGTAGGCAACTCAAAGAATCTGAAAATATTAAGGAATTGGGAAATTTGTTCAAAATTATAAAGTTAACGCATTCTAAGATTGCCATAAATTCTCCGGAGAAATTTGAAAATAGTGATGAATATTTAAAAAGTTTAAAAAAACCGGACGAACTTTGTAAAAATGCTGCTCCAGCATTTGTTGAATTAGCATTATCCGAATACTCCGTTGGAGTTTTTGAGGCGTCAGTGAAGAACACCTCTGCGTTTGGAGCGTTATTATTAATATAATTGTTTAGTTTCGAGTTTGCATCTGATGTATCCTTATCAATACCAATTGAAAGTTTTACATCAGGGCAAAATGTAAGGACCTGATAATCATAATAAAAAAGAGGAAAACAATGAAAACTTAAATGCTCGCAATTTAAACTCAGAAAATTTCTATAGCTTTGCACCAAATAAGGAATTGTTTTATTGCGCCAGAAACTACTATTGTTAGCAATTAAATCATTAAGGGATTGAATTTTCGGAAGTAGTTGATGACCCCTGAATTGTAGTGACTTATAAAAGAAGCGGTCAGACAAAAATTGCCTCCTAAGATGGAGGGGGGGCTCAGCACATTCTACCTGTAAAGCACTAATAGGGGTACTTTTCATTGCACCTATAACAATTCGCAGGCTTTTGGACTGCATAGCATCTAATTTACATAAAGCCTGTTTATTTGCTGGAATTAGCGTAAAAGACCCATAATCCAAAAGGCTTCTAATTAATGCATTATAAACTAATTTTAAAGAAAGAGGATGAGCACCCCACCAAACTCCAGTAAGCGCTCTTAAAATATTTATATGTCTTTCACATTTACTTACAATATAGTTGATGTGAGAAATACCATTAAATTTAGTATCGAATTTCCTTCCCAAAAAAAGTATTTCACTAGAGACAGGAATACATGAATTATTTATATTAATATTTATATCTGGAATGGATCTCTTTTTAGTAAATACAACAACAACACTCTTTGAAGTGGAAAGGGATAAATTATGTTGAGATAGCCATTCTGCGAGATTAGATAAAGATGTTTGTACTTTAGAAGCAGCTAACTCAATGGAACTCTCAGATGAATATACAAGTAAATCATCGGCATATTGGAGAGTAGAACAAAGAGGAGCTATTCCCTTATCAAGATCCAATGTGTAAACATCATAGAGCAACGGACTCAGCACAGAACCCTGAGGAACGCCCTTCCACAGAACTCTAGGGTTAAGATCTATACCCGGAAAACGAACCGAAATCGACCTTTCAGAAAAAAGATTAAACAAAAAATTGGAAAATTTACAAGGAACATTTAAAGAGTCTAACTTTTGTTTTAAAATACTTAAATCAACATTGTCATAAGCTGCTGTAATATCTAAAAATGCTGCAACAACAGACTCATTTTTGCTAAAAGATAACAATATATCAGTTGAAAATATGCTATGATTATCTGTAACACTTTTCCCTTTTCTAAAGCCAAATTGTGAATTGGGTAAAATATTATAATGCTCTAAGAACCATTCTAGTCTATTTTTTATTAAATGTTCAGCTAATTTTGATACTACTGAAGATAGTGCCACTGGTCTATATGATGACGGAATAGAAGGATCTTTATGAGGCTTTAAAATCGGAATGATAATTTGATGTTTCCATGAAGTAGGAATGCGACCAGTATCAATTACAAAATTAATGATTTTTAAAATAAATGAAAGCGTATTTGATTTGGAATTCACAAAAAAAGAATATGGAATACCATCAATACCTGGGGATGAGTCAGATACACGACCTAAAACAAACTTTAATTCCTGTAGACTAAATGGATCACTCAAATTGCTATTACATGAAACATTTGAAGAATAAATGAATGGCATTTGATTACTATTTGGGACAGTATCTGGAGCTAACTGATTAATAAATGGTTCTACCCACTCCAGAGAAAAAGATGTTGTAGGAGTATTACTGAGAGACGATCGAAAACGCTTTATATTACTCCAAATTAAAGAAGGCGGGGAATCAGGGGAAAGGGAAGAGCAGAAACGTTGCCAGCCCTCTTTCTTCTTTTTCCGCAACAGTCTTTTAGTTGCAGCGGTAGTATTTTTATAGTGCAGGAAGGACTGAAGATTGAGATTATTCTTACATAATTTTTCTACATCATTTCTTTTTTTCACAGCTTCAGTGCAACCTTTATCCCACCACGGGGGTGAAGATAATTTACCACTGGCAACATTTTTCCGAGGAAAACAAAGATCAGCTGATGACAGCATGCAAGAAATGAAATTATCATACGAATCCATCGAGTTTTCTAAATTTACATCGGGGAGTGAAGTTATCTTTTCTTCTAAAGTAGCACTGAAAGACTCCCAATCACAATCAGATAGCTTATATTTAAGTAAAGGTGGCAATGGTTGGACTACACTCCCGGTACTGGGCAATGTTATAAGAATAGGATAGTGATCACTACCATGTGTAACAGATAAGCACTTCCATGTAAAGAGAGAGAAAAGAATTGAAGAACATAAAGTAATATCTACATAACTTGGATTTTGGCCAAAGGTAACAAAACGGGTCGGTGAACCATCATTTAAAATGCATAGATCAAAGTCGTCTATTAAATTAACTATATTTGTACCCAGTCTATCGTTATTCGGAGCACCCCACAAACAATGATGGGCATTAAAATCGCCTAATATAACAACTGGAGATGGCAAACATTCCAATATATTTTTTAATATTGGAATTACTGATATATTTTTATTGGCAATATATATAGAAACATATGATACCCCACCTACGCGTGCAGCTACAGCACTAAGGAAAGAATTGTCAAATTGAGGAAGAGGCAGAGCAGTGAAAACAGTTCTTTTTTTTATGAGAAGGGCAGCCCCTCCCCATCCATCATCTCGATCATCTCTGATAACTGTGAAACCAGGAAACCGAAAGTGAGATCCTGGCCTCAACCAGGTTTCAGAAATAGCTATAATAAATGGATTAAATTGATTAACTAATGATATTAATTCGGTTAATTTAGAATGTATACTTCTACAATTCCACTGAAGGATGTGATCCATTTTTAATTAAGTCAAATATAGTCAAAGACATATTATTAATAAGTACTACTGCAACGGAGTCCGGTATGGAAGAATTGGTAATAATGTTTATTAATGATGCTAAGAGATTATTTAAATCAAAAGTCTCATTATTATTGTTTATAATGGTTTCAGAAGAAATTCCACAGCCATTCTTTGGGGAAGGTATAGAATATTTACTGATCAAATCATTGTGAGCTTTTTTATCATAACCCTTATGCAAAGGGGAGTGAGTTTTTTGCTTAAGGAAAACAGTCTTTTTATGCGAGGTATTATTATTGGATATATTGGTTCTTGGATAATTCAAAGTACATGTAGTAGAAGAATCATAAACTAAGTCTTGTTGAGGAGTGGAGATAATTTCAGCATAAGATTTTTTAACAATAGGAAAATGAGAGGAAGCTTCTTGATAAGAAACTGAATGATCAGTCATATATTTTTTTATGTTTGTTTGTCTGATGTATTCAGTGCAATTTTTGTCTGTTGCCTGATGATTCCCAGTGCAGAAGATACATTTTAAATTATCCGAAACGCATGAAGCTCCATCATGGTCGCAGCCGCATTTAAAACAACGTGGTTTGCTTCTACATTGAGCTCTGGTATGCCCAAAACGACAACAATGAAAACACTGTATTGTTGGATACACATACTGTTCCACCGGAAGAGATGAAAAATAAGAGAATACACGTGTAGGGAGAGCCTGACCATCAAAAGTTAAAACAACGGTCTGAGTAGGAATCCATGTCACTCCTGTAGGATTGACTTGTTTTCTGCTCAATCTGCGTGTGCGAACTATTTCTCCAATTCCTTTGGGGACTTTGACATTTTGGACAATATCATCATGAGACCAATCTGTTGGAATCCCTCTGACAATGCCCATTTTACAAATGTTGAAAGAAGGAATAAAGGTTTTATATGTACTTTTTAGTAAATCATTATTTAGGAAAATATTTGCATCTGTGCAAGTTTTAAATTGGACAGACACTCTGTTTCTACCAATTCTTTTAATTCCATCTTCCAAAATATTTCCTAACTTATTCTTATATAAAAAATGTCCAAATTTAATAGTATGTAAGGTAGAGCCAGAATTCACATCAGGGGATATAAGTTCCACATGAACAATGTAAGGACCAGGGTCAGTGTCCAAATAAAGAGTTCTGAATGTTTTCTCTACTTTGTTTATAATATATTCCGTTTGAGACTCTACTTTATTTGTGATGTTACCCGTTTGAGATTTAGAAGTGTCGCATGAATCTTTGTTAGTAGTAGTTTTAACCATAACTAAATCTTTATTTAGATTTCCTGTGAAGGATATGGCATGGTGGAAGGGCCGCATGGGAAACGATTTTTCTTTTGTTTTACATATTGTATTCCTTGAAATTTTATTTTTACCTTTTTTATTATTACGACATATAATTTCAAAAGGCACATCATCAGTTTTGTTAGCCGCGTTTAATAGTGTGATTAAGGGGTCGGGTGGCTCTTCGGGCTCCGAAACCACGTCCATATTTTTAAGACTTAACAATAATTATAGAATAAAAATGTTAAAACTTACCTATAAGAGCAGCTACGATAATTACTACTACTAATATACACAAATAAATACAAACAATAAATAAATTGGAAATGAGGAAAATTTTTAGACCGCCCCACATACGGCAAAATGACCATTTTAGGCGGTCAAAAATCATAAATGTGAAATAATATGTGCATTTATGCTTAGAAATGTTTCTGACCTATAAGGTTTATCTTGTGTTGAGGCTTATGAAGATTTCTAAGTACCTACCTACCTAAAAGGTATTTATAGCTAGAAATAAAATAGTATTGAAAGTAAAATTTTGTATATTTTACACATAATTATAAATCATACATCAATTATGTTGTAAACAGTTATGTATTTAATTACTATCACTGTCATCATGATAATCCATTGTGTCTTCGTAATTATCATCCTTGTCTTCGATCATTTCTACGTTCAACATTTCCAGCACCTCTTTAGGAAACGGTTTAAGAAAATTGGATCAGAAGCTAGTAGCATCCAGTGCACAATATCTGTATTAGTGTGTATTCTGGAGGTTTTTCTAGCATGGAAAAGTCGTAAACCTTTAAATTAATTAATTAAGTCGTTTAAATTCTTTTTGACTAGTTTCCAGCACATCTTCTGAAAACAACCCCACAGGCAAAGGTAGCTCCTTTATTATGTCTGCACCGTGTATTAGTAGTTTGTGCACAGACGCCCTCATTTTGTACCAATTATATCGTTCTTAGCATATTTTTGCTGTTTCGATGCAGTAGTTTTTAAAAGTAAGATAGTTCACGCTAAATCCACATGATAAAACACTCAGGATGTTGGCAAATCTTTTTATAATTTCAGGATCTTAAGCCTGTGATAGCCCCAGATTTTATAGGCTCAGCAAAAAACTTCCTTGCCGTATTTCCATCGTTTCTGCTTCGGTTGGTCTACCACTAATCCCATTTGCTGGTAAAACTTAGTGGTTACGCTTGTAGTGCCTACTGCTGGCAAGACCAAATCGCTCGTTAACCATTTTGAATTGTATTTCGTAAACCTTTCCATTTTCCAATTCGATTTTTTCCACTTTTGTAACAATTTTGAAACAAACACTTTCAGAACACACTTGATTTTATTTACACTGTCTTTTGACCGTTTATATTCACTAAACTTGTTCAATATGTGACTAGTTAATCGTTCTACACACTGAGACGATGATAGTTTATAAAAGTTTTCACTTTTTAACATTAAAACCAGATCCATTTTTTTGATATTCAATTCCGAGTGACTTGGTCCACTCCGACTACCTGTGAAAAAAAGGGTCTAGTGTCACAATGCGTTGGTTTGAGTTCCCAGAATTCACATTATTACTAGTCAACAAACGCACAAGTGTAAATATTTAGGACAGAAAGCGGTACTAAGCGGAACTTTTTTTGAAAGTCTAAGGAGGTATTATTTTTTTATGAAAAGTAGGAGTGTAATGAAATCCTCATTTATTATTGCATTATAGTATATAACAAGAGTTAAAAAAAATATTATTAATAAACATACCTGTGGCTTGTATGTCCATAATGAATATTTAGGTTTTTGCACGATATGAACGAAAATAACACGATGTAATGCTTTCGAGTTTCAAATGTAACTGGCCGTACAATGAAGAACGCTTGTCTGTCGGAGTCTCGGGTGCTTTTATTTTATACATAACAAAGGATATTTATGGCCAGTACGATGGACCAAGTACTTGTCTCGAAGAATACAAGCAATTTTAGACCTTATATTAAAGTAGAAAAATCTATTTTTGACCGCCTAATGTGGTCATTTTGCCGTATGTGCGCCCTGTTGAAAAGCCCGCCAAAAAGTCCGAACTACTTAGTTTGTCTTAGAGAAAAACGCTGAAGGGAACCCCGAGCTAAATTTTGAAGAAATTAAAAAAAAAAAAAAAACAATTTTTTTTTGTCTTTTTCTACTTACTAAAATGCAATTAAATTTTAATTGCATTTTAATTTTCTTCAAAATTCAGCTCGGGGTTCCTTTCAGCGTTTTTCTCTAAGACCTGTAGTTCAGAAGTTGCCCACACTGGCTAGAAATAAGAATTCGCTCTGTATATATCGCTGCACACATTATTAAATATTTACGTCTTGTGATGTCTTTAGAACAGGGCATGACGTCATTTGCGTGTCATTTGTTTCATAAATTACACTTTTAATTTAAACTAGCGACCCGCCCCGTCTTCGCACGGGTGCAATGTCGTGTGGTGTCGAGCAATCTGCGCGTCCGCGCCCGTCTCGGCCCGCCCCTTTACGGTATCGCGAATACTGTGTCTTACTAATTTTAAATCTGTGACAAAGAAAGAGCAAACTTTATCTCCATTAAATGTCCATCGTGACTAACTTACTAAATTACATAAGGATTAATATTATATGGGTCAAAATAACTTCGAAATTATAACCCAAAATATCTCAATCGCATAAAAATTGTTAGTGTGGGTTATCCATAGAATATAATTATAATAAGGCCTTCTAAAGTCTTGGCGTATATTTTTAGAGATGGATGTATACATATACAGGTCGTTGTTTTGGTCAGCGACGAGCGACTCAGGGTCGATAATACAAATGATACTGGTGCTAAAAAAAATATAAAAAAATACTTTATTTTTTTTTAATAATATAAATAAAAAAATAAAAACTTTGAAAATCATGTAATAAGCTAAAATGTAGACATAATACTCAACGGGAGTACGAGGGAGTAAAGGGGTGGGGCGATGGCGGCTTGTACATAGCTCTAGTCTGTGCACGTGCCTAGTAACCATACTTTGCGGTAATTTTATTTCAATTTGAATAAGGTATTTCTCAACATATTTACAGTATTTAATGGAATTAAGTCCATTTTTGGGGAATATATATTTTGTACTACCGCTCCTGGGTTGCTTGTCGCCGACCAAAACAACACCCTGTATCTATAGGTCATTAGTAATCAAAAATAAATTAGAAACATCCGTAGTATTTTCAATCCGTACATTGAAAATACTACATTATTTATAAATTAATACTTGGTACTTACGTAAAGTTCAACTTTGTTTATTTTTTTCTCTTTAACCATCAGACTGGTAAAAAGTGGCAGCCATTTTAATTATTTAGTTACTGGTCCGATTGCTCTCAAAATGGATATCTGAGAGACCCTTGGGCCGCATAAGATGAATCTTTGCTCAAAATTTAAAATATTGTCCGCCATTTTGAATTATTTAGTTACTGGTCCGATTGCTCTCAAAATGTATATTTTAGGGACCCTTGGGCCACATAAAATGAATCTTTGCTCAAAATTTAAAAAAGGGGCCGCCATTTTGAATTATTTAGTTACTGGTCCGATTGCTCTCAAAATAAATATTTGAGAGACCATTGGGCCACATAACATGGATTCTTTGCAAAAAAATAACAAAAGGGGCCGCCATTTTGAATTATTTAGTTACTGGTCCGATTGCTCTCAAAATGGATATTTGAGAGACCCTTGGGCCACATTACATGAAACTTTGCTCAAAATTTAATTTATTTGCTTTGAGAGACTCTTGTCTCAAATATCGGTTTTGAGAGCAATCGGACCAGTAACTCAAAAGTCCAAAATAGCGAACACTTTTTCAAAAATTTGAGGATAGATTCTTGTTTTGTGACCCCGAGGACTCACAAATATCGATTTTGAGAGCAATCAGACCAGTATCTAAAAAGTTCAAGATGGCGGACACTTTTTGAAAATTTTGATAATAGATTCTTGTTTTGTGACCCCGAGGACTCTCAAATATCGATTTTGAGAGCAATCGGACCAGTATCTCAAAAGTCAAAAATGGTGAACACTTTTTCAAAAATTTGAGGATAGATTCTTGTTTTGTGACCCCGAGGACTCTCAAATATCGATTTTGAGAGCAATCAGACCAGTATCTAAAAAGTTCAAGATGGCGGACACTCTTTGAAAATTTTGATAATAGATTCTTGTTTTGTGACCCCGAGGACTCTCAAAAATCGATTTTGAGAGCAATCGGACCAGTATCTCAAAAGTCAAAAATGGCGAACACTTTTTCAAAAATTTGAGGATAGATTCTTGTTTTGTGACCCCGAGAACTCTCAAATATCGATTTTGAGAGCAATCAGACCAGTATCTAAAAAGTTCAACATGGCGGACACTTTTTGAAGTCTGTGGAAAAATTCTTGTTTTGTAACTCCGAGGACACTCAAATACCGATTTTGAGAGAAATCGGACCAGTATCTAAAAAGTTCAAAATGGTGGACACTTTTTCAAAATTTTGAGAATAGATTCTTGTTTTGTGACCCCGAGGACTCTCAAATATCGATTTTGAGAGCAATCCGACCAGTATCTAAAAAGTTCAACATAGCGGACACTTTTTCAAAATTCTGAGAAAAGATTCTTGTTTTGTGACCCCGAGGACACTCAAATACCGATTTTGAGAGAAATCGGACCAGTATCTAAAAAGTTCAATATGGCCGACACTTTTTCAAACTTTTTAGAATAGATTCTTGTTTTGTGACCCCGAGGACTCTTAAATATCAATTTTAAGAGCAATCGGACCAGTATATAAAAAGTTCAACTCCACTATGGAGTTCCAGTGCTTACCGTTCTTCTCCATCATCAGACCCTGAAAACCATATATGGTCAAAGTTCATTTCACGAAAACTCCAACAACCCCAAACACGGTTAGGATACGTTGTTCCGCTATAGAGTTCTAGTGCCCACCCTCCTACTCCATCATCAGACCCTGAAAACCATATATGGTCAAAGTTCATCTCACGACAATTCCAACAACCACAAACATGGCTAGGTTACGTTGCTCCGCAATCGAGTTCCACTGTCCACCCTCCTACTCCATCATCAGACCCTGAGAAACATATATGGTCAAAGTTCATCTCACGACTATTCCAACAACCCCAAACATGGCTGGGATACGTTGCTCCGTTATGGAGTTCCAGTGTCCACCCTCCTACTTCATCATCAGACTCTGAAAACCATATATGGCCAAAGTTCATCTCACGACAATTCTAACTATCCCAAACACGGCTACGGCTACGTATCTATCAATTCAAAATATTTGAAATAATAATCATGAATAAATATGTCACGACGAATTGTTGAAATTGCTCAGTGAGTGCCTGTATAGGTCTATTATTTTACTCTTTGGTGAGTGCCCTGTTACAGGGAGCGATGATAACTTTACCTTTCTCAACGACTTGATCACATCATGCGGTAGGCGACGTTGCCAGCCAGCTTGCGCACGAGCTGACAACATCGCGAGCGCGAAACTACCAACGTGTCCGAACACAAAATTATTGATTTTTTTAAAAACTTTTTTCAAATACCTACCGTTTTTCAATTAAATTCCATGAAGGCCTTGACTTCAATGAGTTTACATATTTTTGACTATAATGATGAATACATATTTATGGTACCTATTTTGATTGTTCACAAATTAATGATTTGATACATGGATATATATTATTGAACTTGTTGTTTACATACATAATTGTCCAACAGTGTTTACTTATTTTTGAACTTTTGTATGTTCCCATATCTATGATAATGTGAACGGCACAGATTACAGAATAGTAGGCAGATGTAATGTACGGGACAAGCACTGTGAGGCTCGTATTTAGCTATGTGTGCGTGAGAGCACTGTAGGAACACGTGTGACAATGTGCGTTTAGGGATGCCAGGGTGTGTTTAGGGCTGCCAGGTTGCGTGTAGGGCTGCCAGGATAATGAAGAAATACTCCCACGTTTTTTATTGGAAAGTTATTGGTGCCGATTCTGTTGGCACAAACTAAACTATTCTTTACTAAAATTTAAGTCCTGTCAAATCGACGTTTCCTATTCAGTTGGCGTACGATTAAACTAAAATTTAGTTTGACAGCACTAATATCGTTTTAGTTACTCAATTTAGTTAAGTGTGTAATTTTCCTACTCTGTTGGTCACGTTTTAGGTCAAATTATATCTAAAATTAGAAATGTCAAACTAAAATTAGTTGTCATCTAATTATATGTGGATTTTTAGATCCTATAGAAATAGTGTTGGAAAGTGGATATCTTGATCTGGATTATTCATAATACTAAATATTTGCATAGAATAAGGACAAAGCAAGATAGCGATATATGTTACATACATATGTCACTGGACTACAAAATTATGTGAAATATTTTTTTGTACTTTCAATGATATTTTGTTTTATACCACTAAGGTGGCAAACAAGCATACGGCCCGCCTAATGGAAAGCGGTTACCGTAGCCTATGGATACACAACACCAGGGGTATCACTCGCGCGTTGCCGAGTCTGCAAAAATCTCTTCACACCCTTTTTGAAGAACCTTATGCTGTACTCCATTGGGAAAACCACGGCAGGGAGCTCATTCCACAGTCGGAGCGTCCGCGGAAGGAAGCTCCGTTAAGCCCGCACAGTTCGAAACCATTCTGGTTTCAATGTGTGATGGATGGATGTCGATGGCGAGAATTGCGATGGTGGAAGATAGCCGTGAGCATCAAGTCGAACAATTCTTTAGAACACTCTCCGTTGTACAGTCGAGGACAAAAATAAGTATACACCACCAAGCCTCATAAAAAGTAGCCATTCACATTATCATAGATATGGGAACACACAAAAGTTCAAAAATATGTATACACTGTTGGACAATTATGTATGTAAACAACAAGTTTGATAATATATATCCATGTATCAAATCATTAATTTGTGAACATTCAAAATATCATAAATATGTATTCATCATTATAGTCAAACATATGTAAACTCATTTAAGTAAAGGCATTCATGGAATTTCATTGAAAAACGGTAGGTATTTGAAAAAAGTTTTAAAAAAAATCAATAATTTTGTGTTCGGACACGTTGGTAGTTTCGCGCTCGCGATGTTGTCAGCTCGTGCGCAAGCTGGCTGGCAACGTCGCCTACCGCATGATGTGATCAAGTCGTTGAGAAAGGTAAAGTTATTGTCGCTCCCTGTAACAGGGCACTCACTGAGCAATTTCAACAATTCGTCGTGACATATTTATTCATGATTATTATTTCAAATATTTTGAATTAGTACATACGTAGCCGTAGCCGTGTTTGGGATTGTTAGAATTGTCGTGAGATGAACTTTGGCCATATATGGTTTTCAGAGTCTGATGATGGAGTAGGAAGGTGGACACTGGAACTCCATAACGGAGCAACGTATCCCAGCCATGTTTGGGGTTGTTGGAATTGTCGTGAGATGAACTTTGACCATATATGGTTTTCAGGGTCTGATGATGGAGTAGGAGGGTGGGAACTCTATACCGGAACAACGTATCCTAGCCGTGTTTGGGGTTGTTGGAGTTTTCGTGAAATGAACTTTCACCTTATATGGTTTTCAGGGTCTGATGATGGAGAAGAACGGTAAGCACTGGAACTCCAAAGGGGAGTTGAACTTTTTAGATACTGGTCCGATTGCTCTCAAAATTGATATTTGAGAGTCCTCGGGGTCGAAATACAAGTATCTTTTCTCAGAATTTTGAAAAAGTGTCCGCCATGTTGAACTTTTTAGATACTGGTCCGATTGCTCTCAAAATTGATATTTGAGAGTCCTCGGGGTCACAAACAAGAATCTATTCTCAAAATTTTGAAAAAGTGTCCGCCATCTTGAACTTATTAGATACTGGTCTGATTGCTCTCAAAATCGATGTTTGAGAGTCCTCGGGGTCACAAAACAAGAATCTATCCTCAAAATTGTGAAAAAGTGTTCGCCATTGTGGACTTTTGAGATACTGGTCCAATTGCTCTTAAAATCGATATTTAAGAGTCCTCGGGGTCACAAAACAAGAATCTATTCTAAAAAGTTTGAAAAAGTGTCGGCCATATTGAACTTTTTAGATACTGGTCCGATTTATCTCAAAATCGGTATTTGAGTGTCCTTGGGGTCACAAAACAAGAATCTATTCTAAAAAGTTTGAAAAAGTGTCGGCCATATTGAACTTTTTAGATACTGGCCCGATTTCTCTCAAAATCGGTATTTGAGTGTCCTCGGGGTCACAAAACAAGAATCTTTTCTCAGAATTTTGAAAAAGTGTCCGCCATGTTGAACTTTTTAGATACTGGTCGGATTGCTCTCAAAATCGATATTTGAGAGTCCTTGGGGTCACAAAACAAGAATCTATTCTCAAAATTTTGAAAAAGTGTCCACCATTTTGAACTTTTTAGATACTGGTCCGATTTCTCTCAAAATCGGTATTTGAGTGTCCTCGGGGTTACAAAACAAGAATCTTTCCACAGAATTTTCAAAGAGTATCCGCCATGTTGAACATTTTAGATACTGGTCTGATTGCTCTCAAAATCGATATTTGAGAGTCCTCGGGGTCACAAAACAAGAATCTATCCTCAAATTTTTGAAAAAGTGTTCGGCATTTTTGACTTTTGAGATACTGGTCCGATTGCTCTCAAAATCGATATTTGAGAGTCCTCGGGGTCACAAAACAAGAATCTATCCTCAAATTTTTGTAATGTGGCCCAAGGGTCTCTCAAATATTCATTTTGAGAGCAATCGGACCAGTAACTAAATAATTCAAAATGGCGGCTCCTTTTTTTATTTTTTTGCAAAGAATCCATGTTATGTGGCCCAATGGTCTCTCAAATATCCATTTTGAGAGCAATCGGACCAGTAACTAAATAATTCAAAATCACGGCCCCTTTTTTAAATTTTGAGCAAAGATTCATTTTATATGGCCCAAGGGTCCCTCAGATATCCATTTTGAGAGCAATCGGACCAGTAACTAAATAATTAAAATGGCTGCCACTTTTACCGGTCTGATGGTTAAAGAGAAAAAAAATAAACAAAGTTGAACTTTACGTAAGTACCAAGTATTAATTTATAAATAATGTAGTATTTTCAATGTACGGATTATTTTTCCAATATTTTTTTTTTATTACTAATGACTAGGGCATGAATCTCGGAATCTCGTAATATCGGAATCTCGGACCATTTTTTCCGATATTACAATATCGGAATTGAGTGATCCAATATCGTAATATCGGAATCAGATATTTTTATCTATTTGAGTGTTTAAATAAAGCTTTTGAGCGCGCCACATGGTATGGTCGCCTAGAGCAATAAAATTAAACGTATCGTACATCAATTTTGCCTACCAGTGTTCAAAATGAGCGTATTTTTTCAACAAAATACGAAGTATCCATAAAAATGCTTGACGCTTTGTTTTTAGGAAAATATTAGCAAGACAAACGAGCGTTTAAAAAATAAACATACAATGGTGCTGATTCTGTTGTTTACTACTAAACTAATTTAGTCTCACTATATCACTTTCTTTCAAAGAACGTAAGAAAAGGATGTAAGAAATTTAGTCAGTTTAGTGTATTTAGTGTTCACGGTGCCTATAAGGTCTATAATAAAATTTATAAACCGCTCGGCTCACACGCTGCTAGCTGCTCCCGTTCATCCATCTAGCTAGTAGCTAAGCGCGCCAGTGAGTCTTAGAAGGAGGCAACGCGCGCGCGGCGCGAGTAATAACTCTTTGTACAACGTAATATCAAGAATTATAGTTCTAGATGGGTTACCGCTGAAAGCATTTTGTACATCGGCTGATCTCAGTTTTTTTTTACTTTTGGGTCTGGCGCGCCAGCCTTCTAAGTAAGCTTCCTTGATATGGAGTCTCTGGTGGTCTGTGCGCTTGGGCAGGCATCTCTCACTCCATGTACTTGCGCGCGATAATTGCCTACCGGCCGCCGGACCGTGACTGGTCCATTTCTTAGTTGGTTATCGACAGCCGCGTGGCGCGTTCGTACGCATATATTTCGATCGAACTATTTGTTGTTCATTCTATGGAAGGTTTAAAGTACCTTTTTATAATTATGTAAAAGATCTAGAGGCCACATTTATTGTAAACATTGAACAAAATATGTGTCAGAATCTACCATAAATACAGAAATATACTATTTAACTACCCTTGTATGTATGTACTTGTTTCCTTTTTTTATTTAAACTTTTTGTTCGATTTCGAGTATTCTCCACAATAAAGTTCAACAATTGTGAATTTCGACATGCAAAATTTTATTAATCTACAATATAGGTTATTAATAAAAAAAAAAAAACAAAGTTATAAGTACGTTACGTTATAAGTAATAAAGCGGAAGGGATTTTTGGTTATTTTAAACAGTCGGATTCAAAAACATATTTTTATATATCATTGCCAGATATAGGCTAAATCTTATCGCAAAAAATGGAAAAGCATTGCGAAAGCTGTAACCCTAGTCAAGGAGAACATTGGCGTTGAAGACCCACCATATACTCTATCTATTGCAACCACAACCCCTCTGACAAGAGTGCTTGACTGAGCAGAAGATGTTTTCAATGCAGTGTTGCCAATGCTACGGCAATTACCGTGTTCTACGGCTTTCAGGCCAAAAAATCACAAAATCCACGGCCCCCTGTGCGCACGCATCCCTGTGACCGTAGCAGATTCTACGGCTTTTCACAAATTCTACGGTAATTAATTTATGGGTTGGTAGGTATGGTACTAAAGGGTTACTCCGATGCAATGTACGAAATGTGACTTTCGTAGAGTACCGACCCACTTACCCAAGTATTGTTTGACAGGAGTTCGATAGGAATGGCACTATACCACTATTATGGCACTGACCTCTATTATACAAGTTGTATAATAGAGGTCAGTGCACTATATGATTGTCTAATTTCGAACATCGGAATAGCCCTTCTGTTATTTTTTTTTAATAAAAATAAAAGTTGCAAACATTAGCCAAATGGCACTTTTTTAAGGTTTTTTACGGTAAAAACCTTTAATTAACATTAATTAAACGCTTTTCCTTTTTTTAAGCAGTGACACGGCCCACCGTTGATATTTTCCATATAAACACGGCTTTTTTAGTTCATGTATGTACACGGCCGCCTAAAAATTTGCATTGGCAACACTGTTTCAATGCAACTTTATAACGAACTAGTTGTCCCCCGAGGTTTCACCCGCGTTCTCGAGATCAAAAGTAGCCTATAATACTCGGGGATAACGTAACTTCCTATGAGTGAAAAAAAACGAATCGGACCGGTAGTTCCACAGATTAGCCAGTTTAACGAAACAAAAAAACTTCCACTTTATAATATTAGTATAGATAGATAATTAGTGCAGTTTATAAGGAATATATGCAATTTGTAAGGAATATGTGCAATTTATAATTAAAATGTCTAATTCCGATATTAATATCGGAATTCCGATATTGAGATCCAATATCGGAATTGAAAATCCTTCCGATATTACATGCCCTACTAATGACCTATAAATATATGTATACATCCATCTCTAAAAATATACGCCAAGACTTTAGAAGGACCTTATTATAATTATATTCTATGGATAACCCACACTAACAATTTTTATGCGATTGAGATATTTTTTGTGGGTTATAATTTCGAAGTTATTTTGACCCATATAATATTAGTCCTTATGTAATTTAATAAGTTAGTCACGATGGACATTTAATGGAGATAAAGTTTGCTCTTTCTTTATCACAGATTTAAAATTAGTAAGACACAGTATTCGCGATACCGTAAAGGGGCGGGCCGAGACGGGCGCGGACGCGCAGATCGCTCGACACCACACGACATTGCACCCGTGCGAAGACGGGGCGGGTCACTAGTTCAAATTAAAAGTGTAATTTATGAAACAAATGGCACGCAAATGACGTCATGCCCTGTTCTAAAGACATCACAAGACGTAAATATTTAATAATGTGTGCAGCGATATATACAGGGCCAATTTTTATTTCTAGCCAGTGTGGGCAACTTCTGAACTACAGGTCTTAGAGAAAAACGCTGAAAGGAACCCCGAGCAGAATTTTGAAGAAAATTAAAATGCCATTAAGATTTATTTAAAAAAAATAGTATTTTCGAAGACATTGAATTTTTTCAAAAAAGTTACATTACTACATTATTTATAAATTAATACTTGGTACTTACGTAAAGTTCAACTTTGTTTATTTTTTTTCTCTTTAACCATCAGACCGGTAAAAAGTGGCAGCCATTTTAATTATTTAGTTACTGGTCCGATTGCTCTCAAAATGGATATCTGAGGGACCTTTGGGCCACATAAAATGAATCTTTGCTCAAAATTTATAAAAGGGGCCATGATTTTGAATTATTTAGTTACTGGTCCGATTGCTCTCAAAATGGATATTTGAGAGACCATTGGGCCAAATAACATGGATGCTTTGAAAAAAAAATAAAAAAAGGGGCCGCCATTTTGAATTATTTAGTTACTGGTCCGATTGCTCTCAAAATGGATATTTGAGAGACCCTTGGGCCACATTTCAAAAATTTGATGATAGATTCTTGTTTTGTGACCCCGAGGACTCTCAAATATCGATTTTGAGAGCAATCAGACCAGTATCTAAAAAGTTCAACATGGCGGACACTCTTTGAAAATTCTGTGGAAAGATTCTTGTTTTGTAACCCCGAGGACACTCAAATACCGATTTTGAGAGCAATCCGACCAGTATCTAAAAAGTTCAACATGGCGGACACTTTTTCAAAATTCTGAGAAAAGATTCTTGTTTTGTGACCCCGAGGACACTCAAATACCGATTTTGAGAGAAATCGGGCCAGTATCTAAAAAGTTCAATATGGCCGACACTTTTTCAAACTTTTTAGAATAGATTCTTGTTTTGTGACCCCGAGGACACTCAAATACCGATTTTGAGAGAAATCGGACCAGTATCTAAAAAGTTCAATATGGCCGACACTTTTTCAAACTTTTTATATTTTCCTTGACCATGGTTTTATGTTGCGTAAAGTTTGACGAAGTGGAGCAGATCTCGCAGGGACCTCACTATGTTTAACCCAAAAAGAATTGGCTCTTAGCATTCTGACAAACAAATTGTGGTCAATTTTGATAACTTCTAGCAACTTCAGACCAAGATTGTCATACATAATTTTGTTCGTATTGTGAAGTAGAAGTAGATTTTTTTTTTTTTAATGGCATTTTTATTTTCTTCAAAATTTAGCTCGGGGTTCCCTTCAGCGTTTTTCTCTAAGACCTGTAGTTCAGAAGTTGCCCTCACTGGCTAGAAAAAAAAAACACCCTGTATATGTAGGTACTACATAATATATCAATGAATGTTGTGTGATCTTCAGTGTCATCATTGTTCAGATGGTTGTATACATATTTTTGGCACATTGAGTGGTAACAATTTTATGCATCTTTCAGGGAATACATATTTTTACTTTATCTAACGTGTACATATTAATGATCGTGTCGGGTACATATTTATGTTGTCTATATTGTTTACATATTTGTTAGCATTTGAATGAGTACAAATTATTGGAGCTTTTTATGATTACTTCTTTTTTATAATGATACGTGTATACATATCTTTGTCTTCGACTGTACAAGTGGTAGAATACACATAAGGAGGCAAAGTCTCTCCTCAGACTGAGGAGCTCTTAACCACTTGTGAGTTCGGGATCTTCAACAATTCTGATGGCACGACGCTGAACCGAGTCTAAAGGCCCAAACTGGTATCCAGGTGCTCCCACAGATGACAGCAGTACTCCATAAGGCCGGACTTGAGACTTATAAAGTTGCACTCCGATAGTGCCACAAGCTTATCTGGCCCAGTGAGAGTCGCTGTTATCGCATTTGGTGGAGCAAACAACCAATGAAAGTAGTGTTAATATTCTCTTTGACCAATAGCGATTGACATTTCGAAATGGCGTTGTTAGTTCCTCCTTAGGATAAGATAAGTTTTTGTTTGTAAAATGGGTATTTCAAATCACAAATTCACAAAGCGAATCATCAAAAAAACATGCTTTGCATTTATTTTTCAATTTTATCATGGAAGAATAAGTAAGGTAAACAACTAAAAGGACTTTTTGGTGGGAACTTGTAGAGTGACGTTGCGTTTTCATTTTTATTTTCATAAATTCGTGTATTTTGAGTTTTATTTTGTATTTTCAGTGGTATTTCACTCAATAAAGATCATCCATATGCACCAGTGAAGTGAAATTAAATGAATTATGTGTATCGTGACTTTTCAAGTTGTCTCAGAAAGTCCTTGAAGAGTTTTAGTACAACAACCACCATTGTAGTAAAACATTACTTTTATGGACGGTGACTGACTGAGGACTGTGAAAGTGATAATTGTTGTGACTGGAAATTATAATATAACTCGACACTGGCAGAAATAAGTCTTAATACCACAACTTCAAGGAAAATACTTTCAATGTAACCTAGCAACACCAACCGATTTTTGTTGAGGTTTTGTGTTCCTAGTCATCAGTAACAAATACACGGAAAAATAATACAAATTAGTGAAAATATCTATACTTACCTATGAAACGATATTCCGTCTCGCTTTTTTTGTTTTTGGGATCAATTTTTACAATTTTTCAAAATGCAGGACGGCATAATTTTTAAGATAAATTATGACACTTGTGACGTAGTAACAACACGAGGCCTTGTTTAGTACTGACTCGAGTTTGTATTTACTTTTGAATCTGTATTTGGTGTGTTGGCGTCACTCCCGTGTTCCGCGCGCTCGATCTGCTTACTATTCTGTAATCTGTGGTGAACGGCTACTTTTTATGAGGCTTGGTGGTGTATACTTATTTTTGTCCTCGACTGTACATCGGTAAGCATATCAGTTGGGTACTACTGTAAGCGTTTACTAACGTAAATTCTTTACACTCGGGGTACTGAGTGAAATCGGCTATGTTTACGAGAATAATTAAATGCAATGCAGCTGTTGTTAATTGCATTAAAATAGGCACAGAATTATGTTACGTACCTACCTACCCACGTTTGTAAGAAGTTTGTATGTATGTCTGTCTTGTACTAGAAATCTACTTTTCTAATACGTCAATGTCGGTAAACGACCGTGCGACCTGCCTGATGGTGATGGTAAACGGTTACCATAGCCATATGGACGCTTGCAACGCAGGGGACATCACTCGCGCGTTACCGACCCCTCCCCCTTCTTAATTAACTCTCTAAAATAAAAACAATTTAAAAAAAAAAGAAAAATTTGCAGGCACTTATGAACAGTCTGATTCTAATACTATATTATTGGTCAAAAAGTCATAGCCTTTTGTTCAGTTTAGTCACTATGTATTTACAAAAGTTGATGCTACCAAGTTACCACCGGTTCGGAAGTCTGTCTTCACCTGAGAAGAACCGGCATGAAACTTCGCAAGAAACCTGAATTTTTGGACATTCATACTATATTGGATATTTTATTTCTAAATGTTTTATAATTTCTAAACTATGCTAATATATGTAACCAATAAACAAAAACACAACTGAAAAATAAATAAGACCAGACCAGAAATACCTAACAAAATTTCTTTAGTTTATTATTGTTAATTTCGTCTAATATCCACTATTCAATTATTTCTCCTTGCCCACAGGTTCGATTTACCAATATAGCTTAGATACCTACTTATTATATAATATCACGATATACTTACCTATACATCGTATAAGTAGATGGTAAATAAACAAATAAAAACACGCAATCTTACCTCCGAATATGCAAATCAATCCAATAAGAAGCACAATAATTGCTATCAATCTCCTCGTCACATGCGGCGCAGAACTAGCGCAGGACCTTCGCTCTATACTCATTATAAAAAAAAAACGAATTAAAAAGTTACTTTCAAAATGCTTCAAATTCCCAGCGCGGGAAAATGCGAGATTTGTCACTCTGTCTCTGCCCGCGAGACGCATGCAATAGTTAATAATTTCCGTTCGGATTTACGTACCGCTGGATGGCCGTGAATCCTATTTTATTTTTAGATAAGTTTCATGTTGTGTCTGCGCGGTGAATGACTAGGTATCGTCATGGATTTCTTGGAACAAAAAGTTTGTCAGTATTTCTTTTGTGCGCCAAAAAAATCTAACATCAAACAATATGTCCATCAATATCTATAAATAAGGTAAAAAATGGCGCGAATAGACCCGATATATTACTATAATAAATCTGAATTAAATTTCGCGAGAGCATAAAATAAACTTTGGCTGTTCTATTGAGTCGAAGGCAGAAACAGCTGCTAGAAAGCTGGGTATCCTCTCTAAGGTCAAGCGGTACTTCACGCCTGGACAGTTGCTCCAACTTTATAAAGCACAAGTCCGGTCATGCATGGAGTACTGCTGCTATCTTTGGGATAGATCCGATCAGTACCAGCTTCACGCCCTCGACTCAATAGACCGCCGAGCCAGGATACTCATCGGAGACGAGTCCTTAATTAAGGCGAAACTCACGAGCCTCGACCATCGAAGAAAGGTTGCTTTCTTATCGGTTCTACAGGATATATTTTGGAGAGTGTGCGCAGGAATTGTTCAACCTAAGTCCCATTCTTACACTGAACCAGAAGACGCCGGGAAAAGTTTCACCCGTACGTTGTTGACATACCGAAAATACGGACACAGCGTTATGCATTCTAATTTATAATGCGGACAGCAAGGGAGTGGAACTTGCTTCCGGTGTCTGTATTTCCTGACTCATACAACCTAGGGACTTTCAAGGCCAGAGTGAATAGTTTCCTTCTGGGTAAGCGTGTTCCATCTTAGGCCTCGTCTTCGTCATTTATAGGCGGATCAGTGGACGTAAGCCTATTTAAAAAAAGATATTACATAAATATTATGTTTACGAGCGTTGCGTAAATGCTGTTAGTATAAGCGCTGGACAGCTGGAGGTCGACTCGACCAAATACAAATTACTTTTATCTGATGGGGTATTTTGTTTCGTTAATCTGCTTCCTCGGAAACAAACTCCTACATTTTCCCGCTTCTTTATAAAACAACTACCTTTCTTAGTTTTCACCCATAATAGACAATAGTACAGTAGTACCCAATTAATATGGCTTACCGATGTTCCTGCGCAGAAGATACATTTTCAAAGCGCGGGAAACGCTATTGGCCGACAGCTGCCGTCAAATTAGCGCGCGCCGTGCGGAGGGGCGTGACTTGCGAGTGAGACGGAACTAACAGCTGCAGTGTATTATGAACCTTATAGTAGTGATCTAAGGTTGATTGTAAGTTTTAAGCATTCTTTCGTTAATCTTCGGGGCCATACTTTCTTTTCTGTGCGAACGAAGATTCACGACGCGCCATATAAGTTGGGTAATACTGTACTCACCCATAAATAACGAACTTTCGGGAGGGATGAAATTATTTCGTCTTTAGCAAACTATAACTAAAACTATTAAATTAAAAGATTTTCTTTCAAACAAAATAATGTTTTATTGTAAAAACTTAAAACATACCTATCTTATAGAATATTCATCTCATATCAAAAATAGTAATATCATCATTCTACCTAATTAAATCCTTATTACATTTTACAAACGAACAATTAAATTTAATGTCCAAACTCCAAAACAATTATCATTACTCATAAAATTAATAATCTTTGTGATTCTCATTCTCACATAAGAAATATAATGATAAAATATTAAAAAGGAACAGAGTCACTGGAGGATATATATTTAAAAAGTTATATAATCTAGGTTTCCCTTTATGGTCTCAATTCTTATTGAAATAATTAAAACAAATTCTATAGATGTAACTTTTCTACAAATATGCGTGTGAATAATTTTAGACTAGTCAAAGCAAATCTGCAATTATTATTTTTAGCTTCAGATCATAGACGGGATAATTATCTTCAAATGAAGATAAATATTTTTGGTGGTGATGCCAAGATATTTAGCTTCCAATGTTTATCTAATTACTGACGATATAAACAGAAATAGTTACATTTAACCGCTGGGGTGTACCCATTTTACGGGTCTCGATGCAATAGGCTACTTTCCTGAAAAAAACTAATTAGTCCGTCATTTACATTATCAAAAAATATTAGACACGTATTTCTTCTTTTATCAATTAAACAAAAAATACGAAGATATCGCGTGACGTCACGGCGTGGTACACTTTTTAGTAACAAGTGACGTCACGAGCGCACTCCCGAACTTTCGCGCTTTATCTTCGTCAATTGTCATTTGGTAAAGCAAAAAATACGTGTCCAATATTTTTTGATAATCTAACTGACGGTCTAATTAGAATTGTTATATTTTTACCCAGGCAGCCCCCCTATTGTATTCTGAAAACCACATATTTACCGGGTGTTCTTACTCCATGATGTTTTTTGAAATTAGACAATATATAGTGTTAATTGTCACAATATATAGTCTTTTTGTTCTTTACTTTACTTTAGTACCATTATAAGTCAGTAATACTTTTGCTATTGTGTCGGGATTACCAGCTTACAAGAGCCCGTACTACATGGCGTTCGGATGATCCTATGTTACATGAACAATACTGAAGCATTCACTTTCTTTCGTCCTTCGTTTCTTACTAAATACACATCCGAAAGACCAAAAACCAGCAGTATGAAATATTAAATGAGATCATGAAAATTTGTGTAAGTACTCAACTAACTATGACTAGGTACTATGTTTTGCATTTACACCGTAAAAAGAATATAATCCAAATTTCTTAGTGTGCGAGCGGGATAGACAATTCTGAAGAAGTACGGACTTTTAAGAGCAGCATAAACGAAGACCTTAGCTTCTTTCTTTAAAAATAATGCCAAAATATACCTTACATCTATCAAGAAACGATCAAATATTGCATAACATACTTATATAAATATCACTCTTGTGTACCCATGTTAAATAACATTTTGAGATCTTCGATGGATAGTTTGGAAGCGTTCGTGTTCTTAGCACCCGTCAGAACATTCTCAGCCAGTTCGAGCTTGGCTTCCTGCAGCTTCCTTATGTTCTGTTCTACTGTGTCCACGCACATGAATCTGGAAATAAGAAGGTAGATAAGTATCAACATAAAAATAAAAACCAACCAATTGTCTGAGTCTGACTCGCGCACTGAGGGCGAAAAATAACGGACCGCATAAAAAAACAATTTGTGACGAAATATGATGATTTCGAAAAAACTGTGCTAGTTAAAAACATATTTCTATTTTTCCTGTAATAAATTTACATTAATGTCTATCTACTGTAACTATTAATAAGCAAAAAAATTTAATATTGCATGAAATGAGGAAGAAAAAGGCTTATTTATTTTATTTATTTAGTGTAATTATTTCAGTTTTTTTATACCACTATGGTGGCAAACAAGCATACGGCCCGCCTCATGGTAAGCAGTTACCGTAGCCTATGGACGCTTTTTATGGTGACTGTACTTTTTGTTGTCTGTACTTGCATTGTCCGCCATTATACTAATGTCATCTATACATATATAATGCTTTGTCCTGAATGACTGACTGACAATCAACGCACAGCCTAAACCGCTGATCGTAGAGACCTGAAACTTTGAGGGTGTGTTCTTTGTATGACGTAGGCATCCGATAAGAAGGGATTTTCCGAAATTCTACCCCTAAGGGGGTGAAAAACGGGGGCAAAGTTTGTATGGGACAACGTGATTCCTTGGTCCGATCTACTTCAAATTTTGCATAAACATTGTTTAACAGAATTGATGGAAGACGTGTTTCATATTTTATTGAAACTCATCGCCTAACGGGTTTAAAAAGGGATAGAAATTTATTTTAGGGGTGATTTGCATCGAAGTTGAAATCAATACTCCTTAGTGCTTTTGATTTAAATATTCTTTTATATTTGATATTCCAATTTTAAAATTTGTATTGCATTGCACCGTAGACGGAGAATTACAGGTAGACGGTCAAGATTCGTATATGTCAAAATGTATATGTGTGAGCAGGACTAAGCGTATTTTGGTCCCTATCTCGCGTATAGGTTTTTATTGTTTGACCTCAGTGTCGTTGAGGTCAAAAAAGTTTGTGTAGGTATATATGATATTTATTGATGAGAGCAGTGAAACTGTGTTTAGCCCAAAATTGAATATCCCGCGCGTGTCAGGTTCAGTCCCGCTTTTCGAGGATTACTTGACGGTGAAATCATCGTTGGACGTAGAAGTGGAAAATTATAAAGAAACCACTGCACAAAAATGGCACCAGCTTTCTCGTGACGCGTCTTAAACACCACAGTCCCGCGCCAATGGGCGCTAAATGTCACTGTGATACACAAAAAACAAACTTCTAAGTCAACGCATTCAAAAGATACGGCCGTATATGCCGCATATTTGAGTATAGGGTACTTCCCGTTGACCTACAATCATACAATTTGGCAAGAAGCAATTCCATGTAGCACAAGTAAAGGAAGAAATCCGAAAAGCGTTTTGCAGTTACGTCGCAAAAAGAAGAAAAAAATTACCATTACATTACAACATAATCGAAAAAAAGGGGAAAATCTCCGAGAATCGATTCCCGTGATTATTGAACTATTAATATAGGTACCTAAAACTTTCTACGGAACTCGCGGTGCGTGAGTCCGACTCGCCAAGCGACCGGGTTTTTTTTAGTATCTCCCGCTTTCGGCGATAGAATCCAGCTTATTTTTTTTACTCAAGCAATTATAAAATACCGCTTAGACCGAAAAAAAAACTGGCAACGCTGCTTTGTATATATTCTCAAAGATATTGCTTGGTGTGTAGTGATAGTGAATTGTTGTGTAATTGGCTGTAAAAGCCGTAGTGAACGAAATGAACCAAACATAACCTTTCATCCCTTTCATCGGTCAGTCGTTTTTTGTAACTGATACAGTAAGTAAATCAAAAGATTACTATACTCAAGTGTATTTTCTGTCAATATCATGCAAGTTTTATAATTTCTTCTAAATACGATAAAAATCCAAATATATATGTAATTATGTCGAACTATCGCTACCTATCTTCTTCGTTATACGCTGACAGTCTATCTACCTACAATTCTCTATATATCTACGCATTGCACCAAGCTTTTATGTGAGTTCAACTTTTTTTAAATAAAGTCGGCCGGATTGAGTTTTAAAAAATTTTTGTCTGTCTGTTCCGGAACATAGTTAATGTTATAAGGAGTAACTTAGCTACTTTTATTTTTGAAAAATAATTATAGTTCCGCGCAAAAAACTTCAAAACGTTCGCGGGTGAAACCGCGGGGGTCTGCTAGTGGACGTATAAAAAATCAGGACGGAGCACCGCCTTATTAGAAAGTGAAGCAATATATTTCCTACGTACTGTAAAACAAGTGTTACTGAGCCTTATTGTCACTAACGACGTCTCAACACAAAATGACAACCAATCGGCTTTCGGCTATGGTATACATTTGTGTGTGAGGCTTGTATTTACGAGACGGCCCGGCTTACAACATATAAGGCGACACTCCGTCCTGATTTTTTTATACGTCCCGTCCATGACTAATGTATACCAAATTTCAGCTCAATCGGACACTGGGAAGTGGGTCTAAAACTTGCAAGAGTCGATTACAGACACCGGACAGGTGAAACTAAAAAAAGCTGATAAAATGGGTTGCTTTTATTATTGTATCAATCCGTTTGCCGATGAGTCACTACAAAATAAACAAATATACCCATTGCTCTAAATTCTACAAACATTCCACAACAAATCGAGCGAAGTAAATCTATCACAGCCATCACCCGATTCCCACGATTGTGGTAATTCGTGTAAACTGTCATTAATAAAATGGCCGGCCAAATGCCGCGGATACCTGACCGCGTGTAATGCAAATAGTTGGCACGCGCGTGTACGTTTCACAGTGACTTTCAGAATATCTGCATGTAAATGTAACGAGTTAACACGACAATACACAATGCTCTGGTATTGTGGTGTAACCATATATTTTTCTTTAATTTGGATTATATCGCTTTTTTAACAGGCAAATCATAAATATGTTACGTCGTTTGCCAACATGTGTTCAATCTTATGCATACAGAAATACGATTAAAGTAACGCGACTTGGCAATCTTCCTACTCGAAATGTTGCAGCCAAAGCGAGCGCGACAGACAAAGCAACCCGCGGATCATAACTGCAATTGTAATTGTGTTGTAAAGTAATAATCAGTTTCTTTTAACATTGATAAGAACCGTCAACCGCGCGTCTAACGCCAAATTAAGTACAGTATGAGGCACGAGTGGTGAGCACAGATAAGCAGTAGTGGGGGCAAGCTTGCGCATGTACACTTTTGGCCAAATCACAGTAGCCAAAGAATCCAATAGACGACGAGCATCGACTGACGGACCAATCGTTTGCAGCTCAGCGCTCCCCCCTTCTTCATTCCGCCAAACAAGACAAAAAAATTAACTACTGCGCATGTGTCAATCTGTGCTCACGACTCGTGTCCCTTACTATATACAAATATAACGCGCGTATAATCAATAATATCATAGCAATTTCAGCTCAGTAACGAAAACACATTGGCAGGTTCATAATAATGTAATGGCTAGAAAAACATGTTAATTTCTAGTATCTCAAGCTGTGTCAAAAGTTTCTAAAGTTGTAAAATACTTCACATTATATTTTATGTACTATTGTAAATTGATCTAAAATAAGTATAATTTCCAATTAATCCCACAATTATAATCCCAATGCGTGGTTACACTACATCTGCCGGATGTCGAAACTTGGCACGCTTTATTTCACAAGAAAATAAGCTTTTTGTCTTGAGTTAATAGTGAATGACGAAACGCGTGTGAATTTCCGGAGATGCCGCCCAAATGCTGGACATTCATGTGGAAAAGCTGTCGTAAAAGGCCTACGGATTATTATTTCATGTATAATTAGATTTAAAAAAAAGCACACAGCGATATAAAACTATTTTTAACCGACTTCAAAAAAAGTTTGACACTACAGGTTTGACATAATCCACACGCTCGTGTCAAAACTGTGCAAGCAAAACTGCGCAGTCTAATCTTCAGCATGTCAACGATTGCTCAAATCGCGCTTCCTGACATGCACGAGCTACCGTCTTACCTGCGCAAACTGATTCAAAATCATTTATTCAATTCAAAAACACGCGTCATATGCGTGAACAGGTGCTGCTTGTGGGGGCTGGTCTGCGCCGAGTTTGCTTATTATTTACTTATTAAATATTTATTCAATCCACTTTGTAGTTTTGCCGCCACGCCGGGCTCGTAATTGTTGTCAGTGCGATTAGAATTTCAATATTATGTAATGAATCTATGCTTGTTTTGAAAAGAGTAATTACTGAGTTTATTGCCGGCTCTTCTCAGCAAATGCAACCTTCCGAACCGGTATTAGAGTCAGACTTTTCATAAGTGCCTGCGAAGGTCTATTTGAATAAATGATTTTGAATTTGAATTTGTGCAGCCATGCTTGCATGCAAGATGGAGCGTGTAGCCGGGCTATAATAGGTGTTCCTAAGTGGTACCTGTATATATGCACGTGTTTCTTCTGTCCGACGCGGTAGATCCGGTCCTGCGCCTGCTCCTCCAGCTGCGGGTTCCAGTGCGGGTCCAGCAGCAGCAGGTGGTTGGCGCCGCACAGGTTCAGACCGACGCCACCAGCACATAGCGATAGGAGCATCACCTGAATGGAAACGGAAGATAAAGGTAACTTTAGGATTCAAGCATTCAATGATGACTTTATTCTTCATAAATGCCCGACTAGGACTAAAATTTACTTCGGCATGGAATGTTACACCCTCTTAAAGTAAATGGCTCGTATATATATATTTTATGTCGAAATGGGAAGGGACAGGCAAAGCTAATCTTAGATGACGCCACCCTCACTGGTAACTGTCATTGATGTTGACTTGATGAATTCTAATTTAATAAATTATTTATTTATAAAAACACATATTTTAACAGCTATACAAGATGAATGCACACAAGAGTGTCATGTATGTATTTGTAGCACAAATATTGAACTCTGACACCCAAGCTAGGTAAGAGCCTTTATTATGAGGGAAGGAATTCTACGGATTTTCATAAGTTTCAATTAATGAAACCAACCAGTATACCTATAGGCTTTCCTCATAAAAATCGTTATGTTTGATCACTGCATAATCTTGCCATCATCATCAGCCTATAATGTCCCGCCTTGAGTAGGCGGGAATGGGCAGATACTCCACCACGCGTGCCCACTGCGGATCGGTGGAGGTAGGCTAGTGGTCAACCTACTGTTGGAGTTTTCAAGCCGCCTAGTAGACCTCCAACTAGCTTAACGACTATCACAATTAAGTGATAACCGGGAATGATCGGAACCTTATGTGCCTTCTTAGGCACGGAAAACGCTCCTGTTTAATACAACTAGGCGGTCACTCATCCAGATACGCCTCACCGGTAGTAGCTTAACTTTGCCAATCGAATAAGAACGGCTAATCATGCCTCGGCAAACCACGAGCGCGAAAATCTATAAAGATTTTTTCTATTTTTAACCAACTTTAAAAGAAGGAGGAGGTTCTCAATTCAATTGTATTTTTTTTATGTTTGGTACCTCATATCTACGTCATTTATGAATCGATTTGGAAAATTCTTCTTTTGTTTGGAAGGGTACACTTCCCGTTTGGTCCCATTGTCATCAGCAAAAAAATTCCAATGCGCACACGCACGATGTTGCTACATTTGTAGTTGGCACAACATATCAAGTGAGAACAAAAGAAAACAATAGCGGAAAAATATTTATTTGTAATATTGTTGGCCACACGGGATTGTATTATAGGAAGATCCATATTAATATCAACATTTCGATGTAAGTACATAAATAACTACCTAATTCCGACCTCTGGTCATCAGCGGGGTTATTTTAAAACGGTCGGATTCGGAATCGGGAGCGGAATCGGAAACCTTCATCGGAAAAGATCCGATAGCGGAAAGTTGAAGTGCGTTTACAAAGTTTGTTTTTAATAATGGTAGGAAATGGTATACCTAAACTAAAATAAAAATAAAATCGAAATGATTACGGATTTTCATTGTTGAAAGGCCTCATTTAAACACTCATATCAAATGCATAAAGACAGATACTTGTTATTTTTTATATTTTAGATTTATGGTCTACATTGTTTTAATAAACATAAAAAAATGGTTTTCTAGTTTTATCGAACTTCGGAAACTGACTGATAGGTCAAAGTAATTGTTGTTTATAATATTCGAAAAAGTCAGGCAAAGGTTTAAGTCATACAGCCTAATCGTATTTGAGTTATACCTAAGTTCTAGTCACAAAATAAATCACTTTCATTTAGTACGCAGTGTCAGTCACAGTCCATAAACGTCAATGTAACCTGTTACATGTGTTAGTAAAATAGTGGTCAATAAGCTAAAACTTCTCACGGACTTTTTGAGACAACTTGAAGTCATGATACACATAATTCATTTAATTTCCCTTCATTGGTGCGCGAGGATTGATCTTTATAGGATAAAACACCACAGCTTATTATCAGTTAAAAATTCGTGTATTTTGAGTTTTATTGCAAATATGCAATAAAACTTATGAATTTTTGAAAATAAAACGAAAACGCAACGTCACTTTGCAAGTTCCCGCCAAAAAGCCCTCGATGTCAATGTAATTATTTTTTCAGTACATTCATGGAGAGTATAATAAAACAAATATTTTATAATTACGTAGATCTTTTAGTGGTAGTGAATCTAGCATCCAACTTGAGTAACGGTATTGAGTGACCAATATGTTTTAGTTCCTACGAAGTTTGAGTATGTAGCTATATGTACCTATATTATTACTTTTACTGCAGACCTTTCTCATTCATTATTTACTTAAAATAGGGGCAAATACACTCCGTTTAGTACCAACTAACCTTTATATAAGTTTAAATAATGTATTTATGTTAAATAATGGTCAAAAACGAACATTAAATAAAATTCAGAAAGAATTCCGCCAGCTAAAAGCTATCGGAAACTTTTCGATGAATCGGATTAATATTTCCGTCGCGAAACGTCAAACTATTCGATTCGGAAATTAAAATAGCAATGGGCGCTTTAACCTATCATGCAGAATACATTTATTTTAGTTTAGGTATTATTTGTAACACTTAAATTGTACTATTATCATACTATGTTAAATAAATATTGATGTTCTTATAGTTTTGATTGTCTTTTAATGTGCAAATACACATTTTTATTCTTATTTTATTATGTCGGAAATTCGCCTCGGAAGTTTCCGATTCCGCTCCCGATTCCGAATCCGACCATTTTAAAATAACCCCGCTGGTAAGGATCTGATTACTTTTTAGTGTACTTTGAAATCGGTTTAAGTTTTTTGTAAAACAGTTTTTGACCTTGTATAATCTTCGTACATACCCTAACTTCACTCCGGGGGTCGTTGATGGCGTCGATGAGCGGCGGGCGCGCCGGCACCGGCACGTTCCCGCTGAGCGTGACGCTCTTTATCTTGGACTTCTTCAGTTCCGCCTCCACCAGCCGCAGGACCGACGTCCACTGAGACACTACTACTGCTTTGTCACCTGTTTACACACAAAGATATCACAAATACGGAAAAACTATGTAAAAATATATACAGGGCATTTTGTTTTTTTTTTAATACAATTAAGGTGGCAAACAAGCATACGGCCCGCCTGATGGTAAGCGGTTACTGTAGCCTATGCACGCTTGCAACACCAGGGCTATTTTTAAATTATCTGAGGTTATTTTGGTCATCATTATGAATAACTTTTAGTATGAGACAAATTCTGAAATCGCAAAAAATATTTTTGTTTCATACATTTTGATCTTTGGTATGAAAAGTTTGATTTTTTCGCTATTTCATTAATCATTACGATCCTCTCAAATCTTTGCTCCTAAAAAATCATACGGCCCGGCTGAAGGTAAGCGGTTATCGTAGCCATATGGACGCTTGCAAAACACGAGGCATCATTCACGCGTTACCGACCCTTCCTTTATTTAGATCTGGCGACCTTACTCACGCGCACACAACATACAATTATTTGGCTGCGGTATTCTGTAAGGTGGAGATTCTTCCTCAGTCGAGCTGCTCTTTGGGTGAATAAACGCTACGCATAAACTCCTACTCACAGACATAAATCTAAATAGATAACGCAAACTAAGTCCCTCCATCCGTATGAAAACCAAACGTGTCACTTTTTTTTCTACCTACCATAATGAGACAAGATTGATTTAGTTAGGCTAGCATTCGATTTTTAACGTGAAAATGAAGCTATCCTATTATTAGCTAAACACATCCCTCGCTACATATCTCTGATGGACATGCAGCCTTATGCGAGTTCCGTGTTCGCGCGAAACAGTTTCAAAAGAAGAGCATTACTTTCCCTTTTTGCACAGATTTTTGACACGCGAAGTACATACACTCGCGTCATCTATTTAGATGTATATCTGTGCTCCTACTAATCAAACTCTTTTTCAAGATAATATAAGGAGTACTAAGACTTTTTGGCGGGAACTTGCAGAGTGACGTTGCTTTTTCAATTTTATTTTCATAAATTCGTGTATTATGAGTTTTATTGCATATAATACACGAATTTATGAAAATAAAAATGTGCACCAGTCAAGTGAAATGAAATGAATTATGTGTATCGTGGCTTTTCAAGTTGTCTCAAGACGTCCGTGTAAAGTGTTAGTACAATGACCACCATTGTACTAAAACATGTCTATTATGGACGGTGACTGACTGAGGACTATGTGAAAGTGATTCATTGTGACTAGAACTTATAATATTACTTGAAATTGGCAAAATACACAAGCCGTGTGACGCCATTGAAGAAAAAAAAAAAAAAAAGGATTACTAACCTTTATTACTAAACACATTGTTATTGAGACAGTCCATGACTGCGGAGATCTTAGAGGACTGTCGCGACATTTCAAACACGGGGTTGTTGGGCGACAACACGGATCGTATCGCCTCAGCTGCTGTGGTGCCTTCTTGTGCCGGCTCATCTTTCTCCTCTTCTTCTATCTGCCCACTCTGTGGATATATTGTCTATGTGAAAAAGTTATACATGAAAATTTGAGTTCTTTTCTCCGAGTTTAAAGGATGTTTTCGTTACCATTAAATATTGTATGGGAAAGAAATAAAATAACAACTATAGACGTATCTTATGAACAATCTAAAAAGTTCGTTAACTCCGAGAAAAAGGATCGTATTAGCCATTAATAAACTATGTGGTACAGTATTACTCAACTGATATGGCGCGTCGTGAATCTTCATTCGCACAGAAAAGAAAGTATGGCACCGAAGATTAACGAAAGAATGCTTAAAACTTACAATCAACCTTAGATCAACTACTATAAGGTTCATAAAACACTGCAGCTGTTAGTTCCGTCTCACTCGCAAGTCACGCCCCTCCGCACGGCGCGCGCTAACATGGCGGCAGCTGCTGACCAATAACATTACCCGCACTTTGAAAATGTATCTTCTGCGCAGGTACATCGGTAAGCCATATCAATTGGGTACTACTGTAACGAGCTGAAATTTGCGAAATATGCAAGAGAGAGAGGGACACAAAATGAATCTTTTTGACCAAACTCCCATTTCAAACATCAATAACAGGTGTAGCTCCTAAATGTTAGTTGGCGTGGTAGTTTCGGTATGTGGTTGTTAGCTAACTTCAAAATCCCAATCAATTATCATACCTTTCTCTTAGAGTTAGACTCGTCCAGGGTGAGTTTGTTGAGTTCAGCGAGCAGGTCCTTGCCAGCAGGGTCCTCGTCGACGTCCCCGGCAGTGTCCTCGTCGAGCATGGCCGCGATGAGGCCGCAGTGGCAGCACACCTGCCGCAGCCGCAGCAGCAGCACCAGGATCTCGTGGGACTTCACCGGTTGAGCACCTACGGTTAAAAGGGTATTGGCAAACTTCAAACATTTCTTAAATTATACTGGGTGTAACGGAAAGGGTATATCCATTACAGTAATCCACTTTTTTGGTACTAGGCGCACATATTGCAGAAGAGAAGATTTTATATTAATACTAGCTGTCCTCTGCGGTTACACACGCGTGCCCGGAATAAAAAGTAGCCTATGTCAAACTATCTAGATTTAAGTGGCCTTTATCTAATTCGCATACATTGCATCAAAAATACACGAAAATCCAAGTATACAATATTAGTTATTGTCAAAATCGGCCTCGAGACTACTTTGAGCATTTTGCCCTATTCCCTATACTTTAGGCTGCCACACGCGTCATACTTATGAACAGGTGCTGCTTGTGGGGGCAGCCCCCCTAAAAAGGAAGCTAAAGCAATATTGCTAACGCAATTCATTTTTTCGAATTCTCGTCAGATCCTACGTAATTTCAATATTTTTTGGTATACTAGTCACTCATTATATACAATTAAATTCAATAAAAGAGTCGGAATTGATGAATTGCATAAGATCTGCCGTAAATTCGAAAATATGAATTGCGTTAGCAATATTGCTTTAGCTTCCTTTTTAGGGGGGCTGGTCTGCTTAAGTTTGCCATTTATTTATTTACTTAACTAAATATAGATTCAGTCTACTTTGTAGTTTTGCCGCCGCGCCGGGGCACGCAATTGTTGTCAGTGCGATTAGAATGTAAATATTATGTAATGAATCTAAGCTTGTTTTGAAAAGAGTAATTGCTGAGTTTATTGCCGACTCTTCTCAGCAAATACAACCTTCCGAACTGTTATTAGAGTCGGACTTTTCACAAGTGCCTGCGAAGGTCTATTTGAATAAATGATTTAGAATTTTAGGATATTATAAATCCACGCCCACTTGAAAAATTCACTCTGTATACTAATCCTGTTCAACGGGTGATTTCGCAGGGTACTAGTGATGCAAGTACCTTGTAAAGCGATCATTTTCTTGTGCATCTTGTCGTACTCGTTTTGTTTGCCGGCCGTGAAGCTCTGCGCGTCCGCGTTCTTGTCCGCGCGCTGGTGGAGGAACTGCGCGAACAATGTCTTCGAGAACACTAGCACCTTGCAAATACAACAAACATTATTTTGGATTAGCAAAACAACAGTAATAAAGCAACGTTACTCAAGTTTTTATAGGGAACTAGCAGTCCGCTAAAAAGAAAAATATTTGAAAAATAAGTAGGCAAAATGGCGTACGTACAGGTAAGTAGCCTACACGTGACTTTGTATTTTTTATAGGTTTTATTAAAGAAAACTTGATATGCGGATGTCTGAGCACAATCTCAATATGATAAGCGACGATGTCACCAAAATTGGAAAGCACAGAAAGCTAAAAAAAGGAGATGATATAATTAGAACTGCAATATATTCACATATGATAATCTATTAGGGCTTCCAAACAAATATACAAAATTTCAGAGGTGTATGTATGTTTGAATGTATGTATGTATGTTTGTCCACGCATATCTCCGAAGATATTAATCGGATTGTAACCATTCTAATTTTATTCGTTTACATTTACTTCAACTTAGGGAACAGTGGTAAGTTTCATCGAAATTGGTTCAGTAGTTTTCAAGATATGGACAAATATGTGTGACGGCCTAGCTTACTGATCCGAGCTACGGGTGTGGTGTCAAAGGAAAAACATCTCAATACATTGGTCAAATTCTAGTGCATTTAAGAAAAACTAAAAATGACAAAATAAAAAAGTAATAAAAAAAAATTAAATCAACTTCTAATCAGTGTCAGATTAGAGTTATTTCATACTTTTTAGTAATATTTTGAAGTTGATTTAATTTTTTTAAATATTTTTTTTATTCTTTTATTTTTTTCATGAATAGTCTTGTTTGACGACAATCTCACCATGGTAAATGATGTTGCCGACGGTGGTAAGCACACAAGGCCAAGAAATGAACTGGCTCTCCGAGTGCAGTTATCGAGACACACCGATAGGTGCTTGGCGACTGACTTTCAACTTGAAGGTGGTAGCCAGCCAGGTACTACAAAGTACCTTACCACCGTGCTATAGTTTTCTTACCATGTTTTCCTTCACCGAAAGGTCGAGTACATTCCACGTCGCTACAAAAGCTGCAAAAACACACCAGTAGGTCTCCAAAAATTTAACATTACCTTCTGATAGACATTCATCTCAGGCTTGGTGAGCGTGACCAACTCCTGGTGGGTGTCCCGCTGCGGCAGACAGTCGAGCTGGCCCTTCTGCTGCAGCTGCGCCTTGGTCCTCCGCAGCAGGATGCACCGCATTACTGTGCTGAGTCGCTCCTGACCGCCTATACTCTTGTTGTCGATCCATTTCTTCCACATCTGTGGTCAAAAACACAGAAGGATCATGGTTGAGAGCTTGTGCGCCGATTTGACGGCGTAACAGTGCTAAGGCAAAATTTTGGCCGGCATTTTCTTGGCAATTCAAAAATAAAAAAACCGGCCAAGTGTGAGTCGGACACGCACACGGAGGGTTCCGTACAATATTACTAACTCAATTAGCTGTTTTTTTTTTATATTAGAGTTGATTGAATGAAAGGTAAATTGAGGTTTACGATTTATGACATATTAAAAAAAAACTACTTACTAGATCTCGTTCAAACCAATTTTCGGTGGAAGTTTGCATGGTAATGTACATCATACATATATTTTATTTAATTTTATCATTCTCTTATTTTAGAAGTTACAGGAGGGGGACACACACATATTACCACTTTGGAAGTGTCTCTCGCGCAAACTATTCTGTGACATACGGACGGACAGATAGACAGACATGACGAATCCATAAGGGTTCCGTTTTTTGCCATTTGGCAACAGAACCCTAAAAAGAACGATCACGTAATGGTAAGATGGACATTGTGACACTGCCTGTTACGGAAGGTGACAGGATCATAATAAAAATATTTGTATAAAAATAATTGAGGTACTGAGAGGGTAAACATAATTCTATGGAGAGGTTGGTCATCCAAGGTCGAGTTGAAGGCAAACGTTCTCGTGGTCGGTCTCCAACTAGGTGGCATGACCTCATAAAATCGGCCACGCAATGTACCATAACCGAATGTTCCCAACACGCCACAAATAGACAAAAATGGAGGTACATTGCTAATGCAGCGGTCATGTGTGAAAGGGACAATCCATGACCACGATAACTCTGCCAAGAGTACACGACTAAGAAGTATTATAGTATGTGATATTTAGTATAAACTTGTCAATAGTCACAGTGATAACAAATTGCGTGTTTAGTAGTTTCCCTTTAGTTTATTTTTTATTTCTAAGCCAGACTTAAGTAAGTCATGCTCACTTTAAGGCCTTTGCTTGCGGCGGCGTCGTGTGACGGGTCGCTCACTTCCCTCCAATATGGCGAGGAGGGCGATGGCTGCCACACGCGTCATACTTGTGAACAGGTGCTGCTTGTGGGGGTTGGTCTGCTTAAGTTTGCCATTTATTTATTTACTTATTAAATATAGATTCAGTCTACTTTGTAGTTTTGCCGCCGCGCCGGGGCACGCAATTGTTGTCAGTGCGATTAGAATGTAAATATTATGTAATGAATCTAAGCTTGTTTTGAAAAGAGTAATTGCTGAGTTTATTGCCGGCTGTTCTCAGCAAATGCAACCTTCCGAACCGGTATTAGAGTATTAGAGTCAGACTTTTCATAAGTGCCTGCGAAGGTCTATTTGAATAAATGATTTTGAATTTTGAATTGAATGAATTAAAAAGTAAGCCAGTCAGGCGGGTACTATAATGTATCCTATCCAACCGTGAATCCATCCAGACGTGGCTGCTTTGTGTTTGTGCACTATGTGTGCCTCGTCTAACATCACTACACTACACTACACGTGTACTGTATACAATACTCACAGTGAGATCATCGAAGGGCGTACACTTGAGGAACTTGAGTAGCGCGAACAGATCCAAGTCCTTGTTCTGCACGGGCGTGCCGGTGAGGCACCAGCGGCGCGTGGCTCGCAGCCCGCTCACCGCTACAGACGTCGCTGCTTTGTAGTTTCGTACTATGTGTGCCTCGTCTAGTATCACGCGACGCCATAGGATACGCATTAGGACGCCGTTCTGTTGATAAAAAAAAAACAGTTTAAGGATTTTATTTCCCTTCAAAAATTAAACTTAAACATTGATCAACTCACTTCACTAAAAACATAATTAAGACGTAGAGGAAAGCGTTATTTCGCGCAAAGAGCAGCTCGACTGGGGAAGTACCAGGGAACCAATCCTCGCGTCTTTCGAATCGAACTTACGGTTCGAGTCCTATACGACTGTAAAATTTCGAGGGGCGGAGTCAATTTGAGTGGTCCCGACCAATCAAAACTTTTGATTAGTTTTCCTTCTAAATATGCCAGCCTCGCTATTGCCAGGATAACGTAACGTGATATACACTCGATAAAAGTTCGAATTCGTCCTTTTTTCGAATGAGCGATCAATTTCGTTTGGGTGAGAATTGACTCCCTGCATTTTAAAGAATACTCCAACTTTATGATATGTTCCTGCGCGTGAGTAAGGTCGCTAGAGCTCATTGAGTGCCCCGTGTTTAGCAAGCGGGCTCGTGGTGCAGGCATACGGAAAGCTGGTGCGGCGCGGACGCGCAGTGCTTGTTAACATGTCGGTTGTTTTAAGGCGATGATAGCTCAGTGGTAGTGACGTCAGATACCGGGACGAAGGTCCCGGGTTCGAATCCTACAATGAGCTTGAGCTTTCGGTGAAGGAAAACATCGTGAGGAAACCATAGCACGGTGGTAGGGTACTTTGTAGTGCCCGCCTGGCTGGCTACCACCCTCAAGTTGAAAATCTGTCGCTAAGCACCTTTCGGTGTGTTCCGATAGCTGCACTTGAGAGCCAGCTCCTTCTAGGCTTTGTGTGCTTAACACCTTCGGCCGCATCATCACTTACCATGGTGAGATTGCGGTCAAACAGAGGCCTATAAACAGTAAAAAAAAAAAAAAAAATACCTACCATGAGAAGGTATTTTTTTTACCTTCTCATGGTCCCTCTGCAGTATATTGTATGTGGTGACGACGAGGTCTGCGACGGCGAGGCGGTGCGGCTGCGTGGCGCGCGCGGGCCCGTGGTGCAGGCACACGGACAGCTGGTGCGGCGCGCAGTGCGTGCTCACCTCCCCTCCCCACTGCTGCATCAGCGACGCCGGGCACACCACCAGTGTGCCGCCGCGGGTCACTGGCATATCAAACATAAAACAGTTACCGTCTTATCTATATATATAAAATTCGAAGTCCTGAATGACTGACTGACTGATATATCAACGCACAGCCTAAACCACTGGTCCTAGAGACATGACATATTCATTCCTTTTAACTTTTTGATAACTTTTAGACTTTTTTTTTCTGAATATTGTGATATAAGTAGTAAAATCTTGTGATATTGTAAAATTTATTATTAATTGCATGCTGTGGTAGCCTATAATTGAGGCAACATTTGGAATTTATGTATTGATTAATTAAGATAATTTAAGTTAGTGTATGTCTTGTTGGTTACCCTAATAAAATAAATAAATAAATAAATGAATGAAATTTAGAGGGTATATTCTTTGTGAAGAGTAGGTATCCACTAAGAAAGGGTTTTTCGAAATTTCACCCCTAAGGGGGTAAAATAGGGGATGAAAGTTTGTATGTAAGTCCGTCAGTTTCGAAGTTAGGATCTTAAATTTTTGTGTTTCGGCTGAAGATTGGAAATTAATTAATATGTGTCTCTACGTTTTTAAAAATTCTACCCTCGAAGCGGCATGAAGTTGTTTTTTTACTGTTGTAGAAAAATATGTCATTTGTTTTCTGTAGGCCACGCGGGCGAAGCCGCGAGCAGAAGCTAGTTAATAAATAAGGTGTAAGTCAAGTATAGTTAAACCTAGGATTAAAATATATCCGTCACTTTCTAATGTCATATAAACAAAAAGGGATGAGGCTCAATACCTGGTTATGTAATAACCTACACCTTATTTATTAATAAGGGGGTTACAGTATTACCCAACTGATAAGACGCGTCGTGAATCTTCGCTCGCACAGAAAAGAAATTATGGATAAGATTAACGAATTAATGCTTAACTTACAATCAACCTTAGATCACTACTATAAGGTTCATAATACAGTGCGGCTGTTAGTTCCGTCTCACTCGCAAGTCACGCCCCTCCGCACGGCGCGCGCTAACATGGCGGCAGCTGCCGACCAATAGCGGTTTCCCGCGATTTGAAAACGTACAAAAAGTATCTTCTGCGCAAGTACATCGGTAAGCCATATCAGTTGGGTACTACTGTAAGTGTATTTGCCTGTGTTTAAGCACAATCTCACCATGGTAAGTGATGATTTGGCCGAAGGTGGTAAGCACACATAGCCTAGAAGGAGCTGGCTCTTAAGTGCAACTGTCAGAACACACCGATAGGTGCGTGATGACAGATTTTCTACTTGAAAGTGGTAGTGGTAGGTGGGTACTACAAAGTACCCTACCACCGTGCTATGTTTTCCTCACGATGTTTTCCTTCACCGAAAGCTCAAGCTCATCAAACCCCGGACCTTAATCTCGGTGTCCGACGTCACTACCACTGAGCCTCTCCTTCCATCTTCGCCTTTTTACATATCTATATTATACAGGTGGTATTGACAGATGACCGTTTAGATTGTATGTGTCCCAAAATTCAACGATATGCGGACACCAGAGGGTGACCTGCCCATGACTACTCGAGAAAAAAGACAAAAATAAAACAAAACGAGAAGGAAACTATTTTTTTTTCGATAATCCAAGTGTACTTTCAATTTTAGTTTTTATCATAATCGACCGCGAGGCTATTTTGGAATTTTTTAGCTATAGCCCACACTTTAGGATTTGGCCATCCATGCCCACTTGAAAAATAATATTATATGAATGTTCTATAAAATAATAAGTTAGGTATGTTACATTATTTTCAACAAAAATTTCGTTGAAGTGTATCGGTTCGTAGTTATTCTGTAGTTAGATTAAAAATATCATAATCAAGAGAAATAACCACAAAATAAAATATTATGAGCACACTCACGCTTAGCCTTGCTCTTGCCGGGTTCATCATCATCATCTTCATCGTCATCGTTGTCAATGGCCTTCTTGTCACTCGCCATCAAAGCGATCATCGTGATCGTCTTGCCGAGACCCATGTCATCAGCTGAAATAAATATTTAAAGTTATTGTTACTTGGTCAGACTCTGAAGACAAAGGTCTTCAATCAGTGCGTGTTACCAGTGATGACATACGGGACAGAGACGTGGTCTTTCACTGCTGGCCGCATAAATAAGCTCAGAGTCACTCAGCGAGCTATAGAACAAGCTATGCTCGGAGTATCTCTACGTGACAGGGTCCGCAATGAGGACATTCGTAGGAGAACGAAAACGATGGACATAGCTCGTAGAGTTAGTAAGCTGAAGTGGCAATGGGCAGGCCACATCGCTCGAAGAGCCGATAACCGATGGGGAAGAAAGGTTCTCGAGTGGCGACCACGTATTGGAAAGCGCCGAGCGGGACGACCTCCCACCAGGTGGACCGACGACGGTCAGAGTCGCTGGGCGCCGCTGGATGCAAGCGGCCCAGAACCGTTCGAAGTGGAAATCAATGGGGGAGGCCTATGTTCAGCAGTGGACATCGAATGGGCTGATATGATGATGGATGATGATTGTTACGAATGATCTGAAACGTATTAAACCATCTGGTGCTGGTGCGGCATGAGGCGCGTGGTGAGCAGGCCCGGCTGCGGCTGTGCTGTGCTGTGGCTGCTACTTATACTATACTATATGTAGTAGTGACCTAATATCCCAGCGCGTGGTCGCTGCGTCTCCCGCCACTGCAGCCAGGCCAGCGCGTGCAGCTGGTGCGGCATGAGGCGCGTGGTGAGCAGGCTCGGCTGCGGCGACAGCTCGGTCTCGGCCGGACGGGACGCCAGGGCCGAGTGCAGGTCCCGGAGCCGGTCCATGATCAGGTTGCGCTCGTACATGTGGGTTGCCATCGCTGTACGTATGTGTCACTAATGTTATTCTTTTTAAACCCCAGACTTATAAGGCTAATAGATGCACCATTGAAGATACAATGACAATTGATCTTACGGTGATGGAAAACAGCAAAGTCGTAAGGTACTTTGTAGAATTTTCCTGTAGGGTTACCACCACGTGATGAAATTTTTTACCGGTATACTTCTAGGCTTTACGAAAGACGGTATGGATAGCTAGAAGTAGGTAGATACGGATGTTGGCAATCCCAATATTAGGCGACAGTGACCACTCATCGGCTGGACGGACAGTCTGCCAGGTTGCAAATCTTCTGGCATACAGTCGTTTGTTATTCTGTATATCTCCAAAACAAAGAATTTTTTTTTTTTTTGTAAAACTTGTGTTTTTGGTTCCGTTCAGCGTTTCTAAATCTAAACAATATGGCACATATTGTTTAGATTTCCTCACAAGATAAAAATAATATACTTATAAAGAGGTAAAGTTTGATCACTACCTTTCCAATTCTGAAATTTCTTCACTCATATAAAACATATCTTCTGGTTACTTTTCACCCCGGGAATGCGAGTGAAACCGCGAGAAACAGCTAGTACAATAAACTTACCCTGTTTGCCGAACATCCTGGGTTGGACAGCAGTGCTGGCCTTCTGGATCTCGTCCCATGTGAGACCTTTCTCAAAACCATCCTGCGCAATGTCCTTAGCACTCGGTTTATCTAAAGAAAATTACAATTATCATTTCATTTGCAATGGCTTTATAAATATAATTTTCAAGTCATTATACAACCAACATAATTAAGAGTACCACAAGTCGCCAGCAAGTTTGGTCAAATACATCCTAAGGAGGTAAAATAAAGGTTAAAATTCTGTTGGTTCAGTGAATTATTATTACTTTTTGTTTTGTGTTTTTATTCTGTATAACGTTCAGTGGCGTAGCCTGCCCTAGGCGGAGCCTGTAGCAAGATTTGTTGGGGGCCTTCTGTGGCGAAGGCCAAATAGAGGGTAAAGATTTTTACGAATTTTTGCTTATACACGTTAGGGGTCCCGTAGTCCGGGGACCCCGTAATCTTGGTAGCTACGCCCGTCATAATTTTTCTAGTATATTGTTTTTATTTTTTATTTGGGTATTTATAATCGAGACGCTATCTAAGTTTATTACTGTTAATAGTTTTATGGTAGTAAATAAGTTTTCCATTATTATTTTGTTACTATCTGTAAAAACCTGTCTAATTACAGGTAAATTTCTATTGTTTTGTTAATTTAATAATTCAAAGCTGTTGGTTTTCCATTATTAAATAATAGTACACTGTGATACATGTGTGCAAAGTTGGTCATTACAGACGAAGCGGTATTAAGGCGAGAGTGTAATGAATAATCAATGCACACGCGTGTCATACGACGTTTTTCAACATACTTGCGAGGAAAAAACTTACTTGTATTTTTTTAAGTAGATTTTTTGATAATAATCAACCACACTATGAGAACGTTTACAAATATGGCGCGCAAGTTTTTTTTTTGACAGCGATGCGTTGTCAAACTGTTTTAACCTTTTAAATTAAGAATGCTTCATCTACACACTTATCACTTGCGGTGAGGTACAAACTTAACATAATCGGGATTATACCTATCATAAAACTGTGCGGTAATGTAAAGTAAAAAGCACTAGTGCGTTATAAGCTGCATTATAATAATAAAAACGGTGCAATAAATTTCACTTTACGATCAAGTGTGTTGAAAATAAATAAACTTCCAGGTCTAAAACTTTAATGACTTGGATGTAGTTGCTCACCAGGCTCCACAATCATGTTGGCGACCTTGTCCCCCTGCCGCTTCACTTGCGCCTCGAGCATGGAGAGCCGCTCGAGCAGCTTGCTGCCGCCGTCGGGCAGCGTGCTCAGCTCCATCGCATCCAGCATGCGCTACACAAAACACACAACTACTACAACGGAATGTTCTCAGTTTAAGTACGAACCGGTGGTAGATTCAATTGTATGTAGTTAAGGACGCGTTTACAAAATTGATAGGTAGCAAATCGCACTAATACATTTGCAAGGCCCACACGCACACACGTGCATGGAGAAGCTGCGTTAAAAATAGTGAATCAAGCTAATTTGATACTTTAACATTATATTATATTTTTTTCATCTATTTTTGTTATCATTTCGCTTTTATTAAATTTCACGTGTATGTAACTAACTTTGCTAGTGTATGTATTTCGGATGACAATACAATAATTTGGTACCATCGAGCTGATCTGATAATAGATCCGAAATGTAGGCACTGGAACTCCATGACATAATAACGTATGTTAGCCGTGATTAGGGTTGTTGGAATTGTCACGAGAAGAACTTTAATCATATATGGTGTTCAGGGTCTGATGATGGAGTAGGAGGGTAGGCAATGGAACATCATAGCGGAGCAACATATCCTAGCCGTGTTTGGGGTTGTTGGTTTTGACTACTTTTGACAATATATAGTTTTCAAGGTCTGATAGAGTAGGAGGGTAGGCAGGCACTGGAACTCCTTAGTGGAATATATTTGTGATTATAAATGTGGGTGTGAGATTGATTGAAAACATTTTATAGTAGAGTATAACATAGCACAGTACAGTATAGTATGATAAGGGTGTGAAGATTTCGGCAGGGTCGGCAACGCACGAGTGATTCCCCTGGACTGGAGTTGCAAGCGTCCATGGGCTACGGAAACCGCTTACCATCAGGGCCATATGCTTGTTTGACACTTTAGTGGTATAAAAAAAGTATGAATTCATGACATGCTATCTATCCCAAATTCCCAATCTATCACGGAAATCCAGTTGCAGTCTCCAAGAACCATCATCAGGTCAGTTCAGTCTGTCTTGTTGTAAGCACTCATCACTGCTAACAAAAGGAGCCCAAACACGACATATCTATCCCAATCTATCAAGGAGTTCCAGTAGCAGTCTCCAAGAACCATCATCAGGTCGGTTCAGTATGTCTTGTTGTAAATTGTCATCACTACGAACAAAAGGAGCCCAAATACGATATATCTATCCCAATCCATCAAGGAGTTCCAGTAGTAGTCTCCAAGAACCATCATCAGGTCAGTTCAGTCTGTCTTGTTGTAAGCTCTCATCACTACGAACAAAAGGAGCCCAAACACGACATATCTATCCCAATCCATCAAGGAGTTCCAGTAGCAGTCTCCAAGAACCATCATTAGGTCAGTTCAGTATGTCTTGTTGTAAATTGTCATCACTACGAACAAAAGGAGCCCAAATACGATATATCTATCCCAATCCATCAAGGAGTTCCAGTAGTAGTCTCCAAGAACCATCATCAGGTCAGTTCAGTCTGTCTTGTTGTAAGCTCTCATCACTACGAACAAAAGGAGCCCAAACACGACATATCTATCCCAATCCATCAAGGAGTTCCAGTAGCATTCTCCAAGAAACATCATCAGGTCGGTTCAGTATGTCTTTTTGTAAGCTCTCATCACTTCTAACAAAAGGAGCCCAAACACGACATTTCTATCCCACCCCATCAAGGAGTTCCAGTACCAGTCTCCAAGAACCATCATTAGGTCAGTTCAGTCTATTTTGTTCTATGCTCTCATCACTACTAAAAAAAGGAGCCCAAACACGACATATCGGCCTTACTCGGGTAATTCTGTATACAAAACTGACGTAATATAAAATAAAATTTCATTTTTGCTCACAAATATCAAGTATCGACGATAAAATTGTTTGTGTCTGCACAGCGATCTATTTTTTGTGAACGGCTGCTGGCTAGCGACATAGAGGTAGTCTCACGACGGCGCACGGGCGCTGACTGAGAGTTCATTTGAAATGTTCGTTACTTTATACATCAAAACTCAGACGGAGCAAAGGAAACAAACCCTTATTTCATAGACGTCAAGTTTGACGTATATTAGCAAAATTTTGGATAAATGGTGAAAAATGTACAAAAATGTTTTAATTTTTTTTGAGGTTTGGTCGATATTTATGCGGATTTCCTTTTTAGGAATTAATCTTCATTATTTCTATTTTATTAGAATATTTTTTTTACTCATTAAAATCTCCAAATTATTGAGATATTTGGATCGTAACTCGGCCTGTTTTCGTAGTTTTCACGGGAGGAGGGTACGGAAAACCAATTTTATTGTATGAAAAGTATGATAATTGAAAAAACTGTTTATACCAACTACAGGCAAAAGTATATTGAAGCATTAGGTACCCGCAAAATTTGGCAAATTTCAATGGATTCATCGGTAAATGGATCAGAAAACAGAATTTCTCAATATTTTGTAAATACGTCCTTAACGTTCATAACTGAATAAATAACTTTTTGATTTTTGACATTGTCAAAACAAGATTTTTTTGTCAATCCTATACCATTTTCATTTCTATCAAGATCGGTCCGAGACTCCTCTGAATGTTTTTTGCTATTCCCTATACGTCAGGATTTGGCCATCCATGGCCAGTTGGAAAATTCACCCTGTATATATGAAAAGGAAGACAAGGATCCCTGGTGAATGCGAAAAGTGGAGGTCCGGAAGATGTGGCGACTATTGGAAAAGGCCTATGTCCAGCAGTGGATGACCACAGGCTAATGATGATGATGATGATGATATGGTCTTTCTATTAGCACGATATTAAGGCGACGATAGCTCAGGTAGTGACGTCAGATACCGAGACAGAAGTCCCGGTTTCGAACCGATGAGCTTGAGTTTTCGGTGAAGGAAAACATCGTGAGGAAACCATAGCACGGTGGTAGGGTACTTTGTAGTACCCACCACCAACAACAATCGGTGAGTTCCGACAGTTGCACATGAGATCCAGTTCCTTCTAGGCTTTGTGTGCTTACCACCTTCCGCCACATCATCACTTAGCATGGTGAGATCAAACACAGGCCTATACACAGTAAAAAAAAGCAGTCTGGACTTTTCAAACTGCACCCTGAGCAACTAAAACACTTACCCGAACATTAAACAAATCCGCATTGAGCGAGTTAAGTTTGGTCAACTCATTTTCCTTGACTGCTTTCTTAACATACACCACTTGTTGGTTGGGATAGCTAGGGGGCGCTAGATACTGCGTTATGGTGTTTTCTCGACTCCTCGACGAGGTAGCCTTTTCCAACTTAGGTTTAGGCGATTTTGATTTCCTTGGTGATTTCTTTTCCACTTGTACCTGAAAGGAATATGTTATCTGTATGTAAAAGAAGTAACCGACTCATTGACAGATGCCCGAACAGCTTTAATCGCTGGGTCTAAGGGTGACTTTCCACCAGAGATGTGTAGTTAAGGATATGTTTCAACCGGCCCATAGGATCGCTTCATAAGAGTTATAACGTGAAAATTAAGCGATTCTATTTGTCAGCATAACACATTTTTAAAACACATTCCTCGCTAAACATCTCTGGTGGACATGCAGCTTTAAGCAGATGTGCTCACACTTATAAGATCGGCGATCTACCACAAAATATTTAGGTAGCAAGTGATACTCCCAACATCATTATCATTACACACATACTTAATGTTTATGAAATGAAATTGGAATCTGGAGTGGTAGCAAACAGACTGATAGCCAGAGTCGCGCAGTGAGCGAAGTATAACGTCACACACTAAAATCGCTGTAACTTCGTCATTTTTGTACCGATTCAATAATTTTTTCACTGTATTTATAGGTTTTTATACCGCTACAAATGTCCATACTCAATAAAAAACGTGAATGATCCTCATTGCCGCGATCGACTGTTTGAGCATCCCTGGTAGGGTCATTGCGCTGGTTTTCGTCCAATTATCGGAGTTGCCAGCTTTGTGATGCGAAATGAATATCTTGAAGTACCCTTACTTAAATGTATTATATTTTTTATGTGTGCTTAATTAGTCTTCTTTAGGTTAATGTTAAGAGAAAATAAATCATTTTCACATCTCTTTTTATAAAAAAATATTTTATCAAAAGTAGGGTTTTTGCTAGTTTTCGTCCAAAAAATTTGGTTTTCGTCCTAGTGTGAGCTAGATTTCGACCACTATGTAGAAAAAGGAGTGCAGGTGAATTATTAAGTTAAAAAGCAATTATAATATACTTTTATTTAATCAACAACATAATATATCTACTATTTAATAGCCTTATTGTCATTTTTTCTCTTTTTATTTCTTTTATTAGCTATAATTAAACAAATTAAGAAAATAAATCAAACATGCGTATTACAATGACAACCTACGGTATCTACGGTGGCCAACTAAAACAATCAACGCCCAAAATAAAGCCATCATTGGTAATTTTTTTACATATACCTATATATATTTACATCCTCCTAGACATCTTGCGTCAACCACAAAAAAATCTCATAGTAATACTACGTCCACCGACTTGTCGCGTCCGGTATACGGACGCAAGATTTCCCACGATTATTTTTCTAATATTTTGTTTTTGATTACTAATGACCTATACATTCATCCCTCAATAGGAAATTCACTAATTTATTAGGACCTTATATTAAGTATGTATTTACAAACAAAATAGTATATGTATTATATCAGTAATCTGGTTTCCATAGTACAAGCTCTGCTTAGTTTGGGATCGGATGACGGTGCGTGGGGAATGTCAAAGGATATTTATTATTTATTTATTTATATGGTTTTCAGGGTCTGATGATGGAGCAGGAGGGTAGGCACTGAAACTTTATAACAGAGCAACGTACCCTAGCCGTGTTTGGGGTTGTTGGAATTGTCGTGAGATGAACTTTCACCATATATGGTTTTCAGGGTTTGATAATGGAGTAGGAGGGTAAGCACAGCAACTCAATAGTGGAGCAGCGTATCGTAGCCGTGTTTGAAGTCATTGAAATTGTCATTAGATGAACATTAATCATGCATGGTTTTCAGGGTCTGATGATGGAGTAGGAGTATAGGCACTGGAACTCCATAGTGGAGCAACGTATCCTAGCCGTGTTTGGGGTCGTTGGAATTGTCGTATGGTGATTTTTGACCATATATGGTTTTAAGGGTCTGATGATGGAGTAGGAGGGTAGGAACTGGGACTCTATAGCGTAGCAACGTATTCTAGCCGTGTTTGGGGATGTTGGACTTGTTTTGAGGTGAACTTAGACCATATATGATTTTCAGGTACTGATGACAGAGTAGGAGGGTAGGCACTGGAGCCCAATCTTATCTTATCTTATGGAGGGGCCGAGAAATAGCTCGGAAACTTCGACCCATCGGGATTTATTGTGGTCCCCTAGATACCTTACTCCTCCCCAGTCTCGTTGAAAACTCTTTTCATGAGTTTTACAACGAGGCTAGGAGATATGAGCCTATAGTCTTCTGGTTTTGGATATCCGATCCCTAGGAGATTCATTCGCTTACCAGCCAGTGCATCGCATGTGCACAGAAGGTGCTCCATGCGTTCCGTATGTTTCCCACACCACCTGCACATGGGTGTCGCGGTTAGACCCATCTTCATGAGCATGTCGTTGGCTCGAAAGTGCCCAGTAAAGACCCCAAGCAGGTAGCGGATTTGCCCTCTGCTCATATTCCAAATGCATTCCCGGGCTTTGAAATTAGAGCCTAGGAATTTCTTGGAGTGTTGTAGACTGGTATTAGACAGCCAATGTGTTCGTTGTCTTTGATCTGCAATCTCCCTAAATGTGGTCTTTACGAGACACGTCGATATGCCTACACGTGGTTCTGGACCCACACAGTCATTTGCTGAGCCCTCTCTTGCCAGTTCATCTGCCACTTCGTTACCATGGATACCTTTGTGCCCAGGGACCCACATCAGTCTTACCCTGTTATGCTTACCAAGCCTGTTTAGGGTTTGGACAGGATCCAGAATAAGTCTGGAGTCCACTTTGTAGGATGCCATGGCTTTGATTGCAGCCTGGCTGTCACTGAGAACATAGATGGATTTAACTTTGGTTCCTCTATCTTAATTCTCCTGAGCACAGGTTATTATGGCGTATGTTTCTGCTTGGAATACAGTTGCCATCTTCCCTAAGCTTTTGCTACATTTGTAACCTTTTTCGTATATTCCCGCTCCTGTACCTGATTCCATTTTGGATCCATCAGTGTGTCAAACCAGACTTTCTGGTCCTGGTGGATCGAGTCCCTTCGTCCAGTCCTCTATTGTAGGGATTTGGACCTTGAAAGACCTTTCAAACACAAATGTAGTTTGCATTTTATCGGATATGTTGGAGCCCAATAGTGGAGCAACGCATCCTAGCCGTGTTTGGGGTTGTTGGAATTGTCGTGAGATGAACTTTGACCATATATAGTTTTCAGGGTCTGAAGATGGACCTGTAAGGTTGACACTGGAAATTCAAAATGGAACAAAGTATCCAAGCCGCGGTTACATTCTATGAAACACTTACCGACAGATACTTACTAACAGTTAGCACTTAGTTAGCGATGTATAGTAATTTAGGAATCCCATAATCTCTACAGACTTGTCTAACTGACGCCTTATTTTCCCAAATTGCAGTTAGAGTCTTTATTAAGGAATCTTCCGTGTACGCGGCGGTTTTCTTTCTAGTTTTAAAGTAAGTTTTTAAAATGACAAGGCTACTTTTTATCCTGGGAACGCGGGTGAAACCGCAGGGGAACAGCTAGTATACAAATAATGTCTATGGACGAAAAGTAATGCAAAAGAATATCTTTTTTTTTAATTTTCGTCCACCCGAGTGCTCGTTCATGGACGAAAACTAACACCACATTAAACGCTTTTTTTAGTTTTCGTCCACGTTCTATAAATATTTTTTATTCCCGCAACACTGACAAAGGAGTGGACGGAAACTAAAATGTCTAAACTCATTGCAATAAAGATCATTTATTGGGAGATAATTCATTATTTTATGGGTCCGTTGAAGTAAAATGACCATTACAAATATTCACATAGCTATTTGGGTTTCCGTCCACGTGGACGAAAACCAAATATTTTGCTAAATTGGTATGCTAGTATTAGTCCACTAAATTTTACTAAGATTTCCGTAAAAAAACTATAATAAACACTTAAATTTGTGTTAAATATGGTGTTAAATAGACATACTTGCCAAAAACATTACGTAAACTAGCTAAAACAGTTATTAAACTTACCATGAACTTTTCCTACCGGTATAATTTTTTATTAGGCGCGTTGACTTCTGCAAGGCAGGGATGTGAAGCGGTCACTGACGTTAATATTTTTGAAGTCACTACTCGTCAAATCCCATTTTCATGTTGATAGAACTGTTGCCTAGACATCATGGATCGCAAAAAGTCCAAACTTGCGCGGGAAGGTACGTTTGTATTCAAATTTTACGCATGTGTTTGTAGTACCTCAGTCATATGGACGAAAAGTGGTACTGGACGGCAAACCAGCGCAATGACCCTATAGAGGCTTACATTTTTGCACACAGGTTAACTTATTTAACGTAAGCATCGACAAAGGGTTTTTCTTTTTCAAAACTCAACCTCTAAGGGGTAAGGGGGGATGATTCCTCGGGGCGTAAAGCTAGTATTTTACATAATATGGTCGTATATTCTGCCGTCGAGACAACACTATATGCTTAGATGCTATATACTGTTATTTGAATATTCACTTACGTCTTTTGGGCTCCGAGGCATTTTGAAATGTTCACTTGAGTATTATAATTAAATTAAATCTAACACAAAATTCTTAGTTACTACAAACACTAATATTATTTAATTAAACTGCATCGCGACCAGCGCAAATTACGAATGTACGTTACTTTTTATTTCAAAACTACCCGAAGTATTATATATATTGCTGGTTCATTATTTTTTAAACTACCCACATTTTTTGTTGTTTCGTAATTTTACATTTTACATCGACTTTTGGAGCATCCCCGGTATAAAATAATGTTAATAATGTTGCAGAGTTTTTATTATTGAGATATTATTCCCTGATCAAATAATTTGTTTCCTTAGGACAACTTGAATGTCAGGGAAATCAATTAAGTTATGATCTGATACTTTCACGTTTCGAAAACATAAAGAGTGAATATGGTGGGGAGTTTTAGCAGACAAATAAAACTTAATTCACAACGTTTCCCTAAGTTACTGTCAAATTAGAGCTTGTATGTAGGGTAGCGGTTTTTTCGAGATGGCATATTATTAACCTATGTTGGGTCAATCATGCTGAACAACTTTTACTATGGGAATAATACAGAATACTCATTTTTTTATTTTTCATACAAAATATAAACCTTGCTCGATCATAATGTATGAAAAGTAAAATTTCTTTTTGAGAATTTCTCAAAAATATGGACATTCCTCACACACGGCTAACTGATCCCAAACTAAGCAGAGCTTGTACTATAGACGCCAGATAAATTATATACTACATATACATAATTCCACCCATACTCAGGACATATTCATGCACACAAATGTATGTCCCATGTGGGAATCGAACTCACGACCTGCGGCATAATAGTTAGAATCTTAACCAACCATGCCATCTAGCCTGTCATAGAAGCTAGTATAAGTCTAGTCAACTTACCACATCTTCATCGTCACTGCTGAGTGCAATAATTTCAGGCTTCGTATCAATTATAGTAACATCATCGTCATATCTTATAAAATTCTCCTTATTCACTTTACTTGCTAAATTATTTGGCACTACATTTGTAAGATCATAAATTTTATTTTCATTTGCAGAAATTATATTTATGCCACTGTCATTCTTATCTTTTAGTACATTGGAGACATTATTGAATGATTCATTCACTTCTTTAGTAACATTATGGGACGGGCTTGTGAATGGAGAGCATGTTAGCTGGGAATCGTCAAGAGCTTCTGTCGTTTTTTCTGGAGTCTTTGGTATAACTGTTTCAGTTTGTGATGATATATTTGGTATACTGTCAGTATGAGGTGGGATAAGATTCGAGTCAGGAAAATCTGCAAGGCTGCTCCTTGAAATGCTTTCTGATTTTCTACTGCTCTGTAAATGGAAATAAATTACTCAACATTACACATTTGAATTCCCTATAAAAATTAATAAACTAGATTAACAAGTTTTTTTTTCGTTTGTTTAGTTAGATGGTCAGTAAAATATTTGGCTGTGGATCAACCAGTTTTTTTTTCATCTTTTTGTATTCAAGGCAAATTTTTTTTACCAAAATATAGCTGATGGCTTTAAGACTTCCAGGTTGCAGTAGTAATTAGGTACTTACATCATCAGACTGTATGAAGTCAGATTCGTCACTGTCGTTACCCTTCGGTACAACGCCCATAATACTCATACGCGTCGCCCGCGACATAACCATTTCATCTTCATCGGGCCCGTCATCATCGTCATCACCTTCTTCATCATCATTTCCATCTCCTTCCTCACTGACACTCTCGTCATCTTCACTCTCATCACCCGTTTCTTCTCCATCACTCATACTTTCTTCACTGTCATTTACTTTGCGATTTTCTTTATTATCTGCTATTTTTAATGGCGTATCTTTCAAGCAAGCCAGTTTCCTGTGCCTATCATGTTCTATTACAATAGAATTCTCTGTGTCGGAATCCAGTAGGATCATTCGTTTTTTGTTTTTACGTCCAATAATAGACTTGTTTGATTCGTTGGACGGCCTGATTGGCGGGCGCCGTCTTGGTAACATTTCTGGTGATGGTTCTTCTGTAAGGAAATGTGTGTTCAGTGGGAAAGTTTGGACAGTTTTTTTTTCCAGTCCACAACCCAGCCACATAGGATTTTGACTAAGGTGTAGAGTTTGTGGAGTTAGGGCTTGTAGAGTTAGGGCATGTAGAGTTATAAGCTTGGCTCTACATGAGATCTGATAACTTTTTGACAGTGCGACATACAGACATGTTCATGCACACAAATGCATGTTCTGTGTGGGAATCGAACCCACGACCTGCGGCGCGATAGGTGATAGAGAGTCTTAACCAACTGCGCCAACTGGCCCGTCACAGTGCAGCCACTGAGAGAATGCATTTCTGACACCTATTAATATGTAGCCATATTACAGAGTGAATTTTTTTTTCCAGCCAGTGAGGGCAAAAAAATCACCTGTATATGGCTAATCTGATTATGATGAGACTTTCACTAAGCTATTTGCCTAAGAAAATACTGACAATTCCTGTGAAAGTCCCATAAAAATAGAATTTGCCTTTTCCAAGAATAGCTGAATATTAACATGTGTCAGAAACACATTCTCTCGCCAGCTTCACTATAGTATTCTTTAGGTTGAAAATCAGTTGCAAAGTGCCTGCCTGTGTCTATTGGCAGCTGCACCTGAGAGCCAGGTCCCTTATAAGGTTTTGTATGCTTACCGTCCATAAACAAGCAATATGGCCTGCCTGATGGTAAGCGGTTACCATAGCCATATGGATGCTTGCAACACATGAGTCATCACTCCACATTACCGACCCTTCCCCCTCCCCAATGAGCACTGGCGACCTTACTCAAGCCCAGGAACACAACAAAGATATTTGTTATTTGGCTGGAGTATTCTGTAAGGTGGAGGTACTTCCCCAGGCGAGCTGTTCTTTGAACAAAATAAATGCTATGCTCTACCTCTCTTAACCCATTGGTTCTCGAGAGGGATGCGCATCCTATTATAACAATTGATGTAATTGTTATATTTTTAACCGCAAGCCAAGCAATTAAATGAGTTTAGTAAATTAAGCATAACACTATCAATGTTATAAAAACCAACTGCTTAAGCTTAAAAATACTTTTTAAAATCAATCATCAAAATTTTATTGCATTGTCATCCAAACTAAATGTGTATGCCAAATTTCAGCACAATAGGTTGGCATTACTGTTTTAAAATTCAGTTGCAAGATTCAACCCATACTATAAGGCAAGTTAAATAAAGCTTGTAAAAATAAAAATTAATGTTATCTAGATGTTTCAAACAATTATAGTGAATTGGTAAGTGGTTAATGCATGATTATGAATTACCTTCTCCTTCATCGGATGAGCTTAAAACTACTTTGTTGTATGATACATCTGATGTTCTTCTGAGGCTGCCTCGTTTGCTTGTATCTATGTAAAATATATGAGAATAAAAGGTTAATGAATGACTGGTGCTATGTAAGCATGCTTACTAATGGCTCATGTGGTATAGTTTTATGCTTACCATCCTCACTGCTAGATATTATATGTGGCTCAGCAACACTACTTCTTCTGACCACAGATTTTGACATATTTCTCCGCAAAATTTCATTCTCAATTCCATCTGAAATAAGATATATCAACGAATCGTATATTGGAACAAAATTATTACAAAGGTACTCAACCAAAAAAATAAAGAGGGTGCTATGAACAACTGAAGACAAGGGAAATTACCGTCTGTACCAGATTCCTCAGATTCAGCAACAAAAGCTGTACGATTTTTCTTCTTTGAACCAGAGTCTTCCACTAAACTGTTATCAATAACTTCTGTGTCGTCCGAGTCGCTATCGACTCCGGTCTTATCGCGATATTCGAAAAACGAACTCTCCATTGTAAAATCTTTTCAAATGAAATTATGTTTTAGTAAACGAATACCTCTGTATTTATTTATACTTTATTCAAATCAAAACACTGAAATTCACAGAATTATTTGAATAGGTACGTTTGAAATTGAAGTTTGTCGTTTTTAACGTTTCGTTATTGCTACACTTTCTTCCAGTAAATCAAAGATAATATTATGTTAACTCGATAGTGTTATCTACAAAAATATGAATGTGTATAATTAATCAATCTAAAACACAGTTTGTATATTCAGAATAATAATCATTTTGGTGATAAATAAAACCTAGATGACTATAAAGTAAAAATAAATCGAAGAAATCTCATAATGAAGAATGTTCACTAATTTTGAATTTTAGCTCATCGCATTTTCTGTAGAAAATAAAAAATATATGTGAAAGAATTATTTCAATACGACAATTACTTTCCGAGATATAGAATTTTTAAATGAGCGCGCGACGCGGGATTCGATCGCCCGGTACTTGATGCGTGTGACGTCATGTTTCAACGCTCGCTCAGTCCGTCGCGCTCTTTTTCTCTTGAAAAATCTTATTCCTTGGGTTTATAAATTTGAAACTTAGCACTATTACTTATTTAATCAAATAATACAGCTTCTCATTATTAGATTTTTAAAACTACCCCTAAAAGGGGGTTTAGGAGGTGTTAAAGTTTGTATGGAATAAACCTACCGCGCGGTCCGATTAACTTAAAACACGGTTTTAATACATCGTATAAACATAAAAAAACACGTGTTTTTGGGTTTCGCGAAAATCTACCCCTAGTAGGGCAAAATGGGGTAATAAAATAATGTTTTAAGGGGAGGATTTTACTACGTCTGTATTAACTCAAAAATTGGAATACATTAGTTCCTTTTGTAGCCTAAGAAAGGATTTTAGAAATTCCATCCCTCCATCCAGTGGGTAAAGAAGAGGACGCAGGTAAAACGGCGGGGCGGAGTGTTAGTTTAGAGATAAAATCAAGGCTTATTGTTTTGAAGATCGTCAGTATAGTGAGAGTCTGCTATCTACACATTATTCATTTATAGTGTGCATTATTTTGGTACCCCCGCAGTTTCACCTGCGCGTACCTACAGTTTGATTTTTTTGCGCGGAACCCCGTTATTATTTTTCTAAAATAAAATTAGCCTAAGTTCCTTCTTATAACATACGCTATCTACCTGTGATAGTCTCCTTAAAATCGGTCCAGCCGTTCCGTAGGTTAGGACACAGATTACTAAATATTTACTACGTAAGTAAGGAGGCCGGAACAAACTGTGTCAAATGTTTAATCCGCATGCGAAGACGGTTACTATAAAAATAAATAAATAAATATCCTGGGACATTCCTCACACACGGTCATCTGATCCCAAACTAAGCAGAGCTTGTACTATAGAAACCAGATAACTGATATAATACATATACTACTTATTATTTGTAAATACATACTTAATATACATAATTACACCCAGACTCAGGACATACAGACATGTTCATGCACACAAATACATGTCCTGTATGGGAATCGAACCCACGACCTGCGGCGCGTAAGGTGAACCTTAACCAACTGCGCCAACTGGCACGTATAACAAGGGTATAAATAGGTACAGATAAAACATTACTACTTATTTGTTATCTATAACGTAAACTTAAACCGTCTTATTAATAAATAAGGTGTAAGTCAAGTATAGTTAAACCTAGGATTAAAATATATCCGTCACTTTCTAATGTCATATAAACAAAAAGGGCTGGAGCATGGCTGGAGCTATCTTAATACCTGGGTGTTACAAGACTAACCTACTAAATACACCTTATTTTTTAATAAGGGGGAAAAGGTTTGGTAAGTACCTACTTAAAATTAATTCTTTTAGGTAAATAATGCAAAAAAGAAAACAAATTCAAATACACACACAGGAAGCATGTGCATTCTTACTTACTCCTCGCTTTTCAGCGGCAACGGAATCACTATTCGTCGATAAATTAATGGGCAACTATAAGGCTATCTATTTTAATCCTTCATGATTTAATAAAGGTTTTTTTGTATTGTAATGACCTTGATTAAGAATACACACACTATGAACGTAACAGTAGAATAATTCACGGATGAAACAAAACACTTTCCCCTAATATTATAGCGCAAGGACCGCTGGCGACTAACGCAAGTGAGCGGAGCGTTGCAAGATGACGTCACACTGGGGTCACGTGACTGCTAGTGGGCCTCGATATTTAGGGAAATTTCAAATGTCTGTAAAATCATAACTTCTTGGTTTTTTTTAATGAAACAAAAACTAGTGTATTTGTATACATAATGGCTCTACTGTTACAAGTTTCAAGCGATTTTGCATACCTAGTAACATTCCTCATTTGATAATTCTTGATCACTACTAAAGCACTTATTACACCTTCCTATTTTTAGGATCCTAACTAGGAAATAGGAACGTGTAATCGCAGAAAGAACGGTTAGTGTCCTAAGTAGTGAGATAGGAAGGTCCCAACCGCTCTGCTTCCTTAAACAGGAAAGTGTAATCGCGTCGCTCCGATTTAGGACGTTTAGGGATGTAACATTGTTCTTCAAAACATCGATGTTTTGAAATAATTATATAAGGCTTCTAAAGTCTTGGCGTATATTTTGAGGGATGAATGTATAAGTCATTAGTAATCAAAAAACAATAATAGAAAAATAATCCGTACAATATATAATTATTTCAAAACATCGATTTTTTGAAATAATTATATAAGGCCCTTCTAAAGTCTTGGCGTATATTTTGAGGGATGAATGTATAGGTCATTAGTAATCAAGAAACAATAATAGAAAAATAATCCGTACATTGAAAGTACTACATTATTTATAAATTAATACTTGGTACTTACTTACATAAAGTTCAATTTTGTTTTATTTTAACATAAAGGAGCTCATTTGTATTCATTGAAATTTTAATTTGTGTGATCGGTTTGAGAGAATAAAAAACTTAAAACATCGGAAGAACATCGATGTAAGTATAGTTATATTTTTTTTAAATCGACCTTTGTTACTTCCTTACGAGTCGTCCGTCCCGCTTTAAGTATAGTTGCTATACTCTTTGCCGCGTCCTAGTTAGAAAGCAAGATAGTGTAGTGTAATAAGTAGCTTCCTGCTTCCTTGTTAGAACCATCCTAGTTAGGATCCTAAATATAGGAAGGTGTAATAAGCCCTTAACGGTGACAAGCAGTGTCTCCATATACACGGTAATTACCGTAGAAACACCGTAATCTGGTCTTAATCTACCGTCAAGGTAATAAGGTATTACCGTGTCATATGTCACCGTATTTGAAAAATTACGTTATTAATGTTTCATCACTATACTGCATAAAACGAATCTCAGTGAACTTAACATATGTATTTTGTAATGGCAACACTGCTCTTGGTTACCGGGAATCACAGGTTATCAAAACTTCTATCTCCACTCACACATAGATAAAAACTACCAAACCTCGGCAATCTATTCTCGTCCTTATTTAAACATACAGGAACAGTGTTACCAACTTAACTCTTTTAGAGCTGAATGTAGCTCAATTTCAACATTGTCAGCTCTAAAAAAATAGTATTTAGCTCTATAGCTCTCCTTTTAGTGAGTATTAGCTCATTTTTTTTAGGTTTATATGATATACCAGCTGCCCGGCGCAACTTCGTTCGCGTAGTGCTACCCTACCCTAACCTATCTAAACCACATCTATACCATTCAGGTTAATTCTACTGTATGTGTGTTTGTCACTGAAGTCCTAAACGGCTGGACCGATTTGAATCAACCTTCCGAACCGGTATTAGAGTATTAGAGTCAGACTTTTCATAAGTGCCTGCGAAGGTCTATTTGAATAAATGATTTTGAATTTGAATTTGATTGTTTTTTGTATGCGTTTGGGTGGCGCCCTGGATGGTTTACATTCACAAATCAGCCCGGCAGATGACGCTGCAGTCGGTATCTAGGTTATATTATTGTTTTTATCCTTTAAAAATTACACGGTAATTTACACGGTACAATTTAAGCTGATCCACCGTAATTTTGCCTAAAAACACGGTATTTTTACCCTTGCAACACGGTAAATGCCGATTTACATATGGAGACACTGGTGACAAGTGACAACTTGACACTTTGACAGTGACGGAACAAGGTAAAAAAAAAACATAAAAGAAAGTTTTTGCTGGCTGGCTGTCGCCTGTCGTTTAACGCGAAATCTGTATTTAATCAAAAATAAAAAGAATCCAACTATTCATTCATAAAATAAACATCTAATAAACAAAACTAAAAATGACTGAAGTACAACTTCAGGAATTCAAATTGGATCCTGATTCAGAATTACGTTTCGAAGTGGAATCGAAGAACGAAAAAGTTGTTTTGGAGGTAAGTATCCGAGTTGTTTTGGTTCGAAAAGTATATTTTTTGGTAGCTGTAACGTATATTCTACCATTCATTAAAATGTTAACTTTTTTATAGGTTAAGAGTGGTTATGCGGAGTTATTTGGCACAGAGCTAGTGAAAGGGAAACCTTATGAGTTCCACACGGGTGCTAAGGTGGCTGTCTTCACGTGGCACGGCTGCACGGTGGAACTGAGAGGCCGGACTGAAGTCAGTTATGTGGCTAAGGAGACTCCTATGGTAAGCATAAAGAGCTACTTTGAATATGAATAAAAACCTAAATAAAACATAGAAAAGCTACCTATATAAACAAGGGTGACTTGCTGGCAGACAGTCCATCTGTTAGTAAGTAAACACCACTGTCTAGGATCAATTGGATTTCATTCAGTTGGCAGTGCTGCCCACAAATAGATGAGCACCCCCATGTTAACACTGGTGCCAATTCTGTTGCAAATCACACTAAACTAATTTTAGTCACATCTCATATCTTTCTTACGAACATTATTGAAAATGGATAGAACATATTTAAAGCTGTCAAATTAGCCTTTGCCATCTTTATTTGTGGGTATTTAGATGTAAACGCGATAATTTATATTGAAAACAAGCATTGGACTAATTTGACAGGACTAAATTTCTTACATCGTTTGTTAGAAAGAGACATAGTGAGATTAAAATTAGTTTAGTTGTAAACAACAGAATCAGGGCCACTATGACATGTAGTTCTTCTTAAAATAGTGCTACAGAGTGGAAAATGCATTGCCAATCCCATGGAGATTACTCCATCAGATAGAATATCTATCTGCTTGGCAACAGTTTCACTAAAAGACAAAATAATAATGTAGTATGTAGGTACCACAATTTATAATTTCATGAGTAAACATATTTCACAATGTGATGTTAGTGTAAATAAAAATGTTATTCTCAGTTCACTTCTCGATGTTCCATCTGGAGAATCCTTTAAACGATTGAAGTTAAAAGCCCCACAAGACATCCTGAATGGGGACGGATAATTTTTATAATCGTAGAGTCAGTGGATTCAGGCCATGCATGTCTATCTTTCACTCACTTAACATCCAGCTAAATCTGTGTCTGTATGGACCTATTGCAGGAAATAAGAAAACAAAAAAAATCTGTTCACAAATTAACCTATTTGGTTATGTAACCGCATACCATCAGGCGGGCTGTACGCTTGTTTACTGACTTAGTATTAAAAAAAAAAACGAAACTTGTTTTAAAAAGTGAAATTGTCAAGTTTATTGCTGGCTCTTTTCAGCACAAGGAACCTTTCGAACCATGCATTATAGACTTCATCGTTCCTAAATGGCCAAAATTATTATTTGACTATAAGTATATATTTCAATATAAATATTCACCCAGTTTACAACACAAACAACCTATTTCAGGTAGTTTACCTCAATGTCCACGCAGCCTTGGAGCAGCAGCGTGTGGCGGCAGAACAAGAGAACACACGGGGACCGGTGACCATGGTCGTAGGCCCTGGTGACGTGGGCAAGTCAACACTAACCAAGTTGTTGCTTAATTACGCTGTAAGGATGGGAAGAAGACCAATATATGTCGATTTGGATATTGGGCAGGGGAATATTAGTGTACCTGGGACTATTGGTTAGTAAGTTTATTTATAGGTTAACTAGGATGAGTGAGTTTATGTAGATTAAAGGTCTCTCTCTCACTATAAAAATTAACTCTATAATGGCCCTGATTCTGTTGTTCACAACTAAACTAATTTTAATGTCACTATGTCTCTTTCTAACAAAGAACATAAGAAAAGGATGTAAGAAATTTAGTCCTGTCAAATTAGTCCAATGCTTGTTTTCAATGTAAATTTAGTCGCCATCTATCGCGGTTACGCCTAAATACACGCAATATAAAACGGCAAAGATTAATTTGACAACTTAAAATATGTTCTATCCTTTTTCAATCATGGTCGTAAGAAAGAGATGAGATGTAACTAAAATTAGTTTAGTGCGATTTACAACAGAATCGGCACCACTATCTATATATTCCCTTCCCAAAAATAAATTAAAAATACTGGTACAGTATGAGCCCAGATAGGCAGTAGTGGGGGCAGCGCATGTACACTTTTAGCCAAATCACAGTAGCCAAATGACATGCAAGAATCGATAGACGACGAGCATCGACTGATGAACCAATCGTGTGCAGCTCGGAGCTCCCCTCTTCTTCAATCTGCCAAACAGACCGAAAAATTAACTACTGCGTAGGTGTCAATTTGTGCTCACCACTCGTGCCCTTTACTATAACAACTTGGCTTCATGGGTCCTTCATCTCAGCATCTGACTATCACTGAGCAATCATCGCCTTAAATTACATGAGTGTTTGTTGATTATCATACTTAATTTCAGGAGCCCTACTTGTAGAACGACCAGCTTCAATAGAGGAAGGCTTCAGTCAGCAAGCGCCACTAGTATACCACTTTGGACACAAGCAACCCTCGGAAAACTTAGAGTTATACAACACCATAGTGGCGAGGCTAGCTGAGGTCATAGCCGAGAGGTGTGAAAATAATAAAAAGGGTAAATTATTTAGAAGTATTGTAATTGTAAATACTTACAGTATTTATTGTAAGGAGTAACTGTAGGTTTGATGTAAGCTAAACGTCATACATTTTGGCTATTACCTCCCCCATGCAAATGTTTGATTTGATCCATATTTCCAGTTAGCTAAAGCTGGCACGTTCACAGTACTCACACATATGCGATTTCACGATACAGTATGTTTTATTACATTATTGCTTCTAATCTAAGTCAATTCTAATGGATAAACCCAAAAAAGTCTTTTTTGGGTTTATCCTATATTTATATTCATTTCATATTCATTTATACTGCAACTATACTCTATTTCACATAGAATGAGTCGTCAAGGTCAAGGGTTTTTTACCAATATCTAGTGAAATTCCATTTGATTACTCTGAAATAATATTCACAATATTTCGTGAAACCTAGCTCTATCATAGTATTCCTTTATTATATCGAAATGAACATTAACCATTGAGAAATTTAATAAAATACCATGTGTCACCGAATTCATGTTATTTGAAATAGACTATAAGTGTATTTATAAAGGTCTTATTCTATTTTTTTTTTTTTATATAATATGTTTATTTACCATAATATTTTTTTACATTATTACATTTTTATAGCCTTCACGGAAGCCTCGAGGGCTTATCTGTGTCGGCGTGTGTTACAAACAGTGCTTAGAGAACTTAGTGACCTTTTACAGGTATAGCAAAAGTATTGATTTATTACATAATTATAATATTTATTATTCTCATATATTAAAAATATAGGTATCCTTACAGTAGCATCGCAGTATATTTATGCAAACATATTATTTGTACATCAGAATATTAATCTTTTTGTAAAAAAAAGTGATGTGCACTCTTTTAATACTAGAAATAAGCATAAACTTGTGACCTCTGCTTATAGACTCCAAAAAGTGCAAGGTTCATTTTTAGGTACAGGTTAGGTGTACAATTTTATAATAAGATCCCTAATGAAATTTTAAATTTACCGTCACTAAAGTTTAAGGAACGTATAAAGGCCGCTTTAGTACAGAAGACTTACTACAATATTAAAGAATATTTAAATGATAAAAATGCGTGGTTGTAGCGCTCGCTCTCGCAGGAAACATCTGATGTAATAAATTTAAGTTTGTTTTTGAAAAGAGTAATTGCTGAGTTTATTGCCGGCTCTTCTCAGCAAAATCAACCTTCCGAACCGTGCATTAGAGTATTAGAGTTTGACTATTCATAAGTGCCTGTGAAGGCCTATTTGAATGAATAAATTATTTCATTTCATTTCATTTCACATTAAAATTTTAACAGTTTTTAAAATAAATATATTTAAGAGCCGTATCAAAAGCAAAAAATCAACTGTCTCCTTCATACTAGCTTGACCTCGCGCGAGAGAAACGGACAGACTTGTCATGATGCGCATGCAGTGTGACGTCACGACGCGCGCTTATTCACAGACACTACACAAGCGCAACGTGTAAATGTGTTGAACGTGCCAGCTTTAAATAAATATCCTGGGACATTCCTCACACACGGTCATCTGATCCCAAACTAAGCAGAGCTTGTACTATGGAAACCAGATAACTGATATAATACATATACTACTTTTTGTTTGTAAATACATACTTAATATACATAATTACACCCAGACTCAGGACATACAGACATGTTCATGCACACAAATGCATGTCCTGTGTGGGAATCGAACCCACGACCTGCGGCGCGTAAGGCGAACCTTAACCAACTGCGCCAACTGGGTCGTCAAACTTTATTGGTTAGTTAGAACTATATTTTTTTATTGCAGCATCCACATCTGGCGTTATAATAAACACGTGCGGTTGGATCAAGGGTGCCGGATACAAAGTGCTTACGCACGCTGCACAAGCATTTGAGGTACTTAAAAAATATCAGAAAGAATAATAACTTGATTGATGTCTTTTTCTAAATAATGAAATGAATGAATATCCTTGCACATTCTTCTCACACCATCTAATACCTAACCAAGCGGAGGTTATGGAAACCAGATAACTGATGCTACACACAGGGTGGAAATTTTAGAACAGCTACCTTAAGGGCTGAAGCCACGCGAATATGGTCTTAAGTGACTGTCCATTAATTTACTTTACTTAGTGTTGATAGTTGATAGGTACTTTATTTAGTTAAAATTCTACTATGTCACTTCAGTATGCTATACTAATTTTGATACTTGTCGGAGACAGGATCGAATAACCCAATAAAAATATTTTTCAAAAATCGCCGTTCTCTCGCAGACTACCTTTTTCAAATCTGTAAATGTCGATTGCATAAAATCGTTCAAAGTCAAAGCTATTTATTCAATTTAGGCCCCAGAAGGGCACTTATGAAGATGACATTTACTGAAGTTACCACCGGTTCGGAACTCGGCCTTCAACTGAGAAGAATCCGGGAAGAAACTCAGCAAGGTTACATTTTATATTTTTATTATTTAGGACCATATTCGCGTGGTTTCAATCCTCAAGGTAGCTGTCCTTACTGACCTGTCTAAAATGTCTACTACTACTATTTTAATAGGTAGCTTACAAGACTACAGATATTCTATTCATACATACAAATGTCCTGAGTGGAAATCAAATATACTATAGTGTTGTAGACAGAGTATTTAGCCTCCATGCTAACCGGCCTGGCCATTGTGTTTTGATATATTTTTGATTGAACAGGTTGATGTGATACTAGTATTAGACAATGAGAGGCTGTACAACGAACTCAAGAGGGACATGCCCAAGTTCGTCAAAGTTGTATACTTACCTAAAAGTGGAGGGGTGAGTATTGACTCTTTTTTCTAATCAAAGATGTATTTGCAATCAATTTTAAACCTAGCTCAGAACTAGTTGACAATGCAATTATAACTCTTTTTGCCGTCTGTTTGTATGTCTGCTTTACAAAAGACTAAAGCAGATAATAATTATGTAAAACAAATACGATTTTAAAACCATACAAACTAAGTTTCTAGTATAGATATCAATCTAAATAGATGACGCGAGTCAATAGCTGCGCAAAAAGGGAGAGCAATTGTCTTCCTTTGAAACTGTTTCGCGCGGACAGGGAACTCGCATAAGGCTGCATGTCCACCAGAGATGTATAGCGAGGTATATGTTTAGGTGAAAAATAAGATCGCTTTATTTTCACGTTATAGCTCTGATGCCAGCCTACCTTAATCAATCTTGTGACATCGTTATCTTTATATATTTAGATTGATGTCTGTGGTTTCTAGTTTTTTTGTTCAAAATAATATAAGTAAATGTTTTATTTGTGTGTTATAGATAAGATATTTTTAATTTACTTATATTAAGTTTTGTGAACGTGTTTTAATGACTGCTTGTGTGTAGGTGGTAGAGCGCTCGTCCACACAAAGGGCAGAAGCCCGGGACGCGAGAATACGGGAGTACTTCTATGGAAAACGGACGCCCTACTACCCACACTCGTTTGATGTTAAATTCTCAGATCTGAAGATATATAAGGTGAGTGATTGATACAAATCTTTTTTTCCTATCTGATACTATAATTATAGTCCTGGCTGGCTTTTGCTATATATAATTAATGGTGTCTCTCTGAGTTATCGTTTTTTTTGTTTCTGCTTGCATTGTTTTGAAATTGTAAAAATGTAAGTTGAATAAAATATTTAAAAGAAATAACTAAGAACAAAAAAGTTTAGCAACGCCATATTGTGAGTTTGTTACCTATATCATGTCTGGTCAATCACATACATTTTATAATTAGTGTAGAATTCACACGTAAAGATGTCGCTACAAACATCGTAAGGATTGCTTGAAAATTAATTATTAGTCAAAACGCTATTAAATTACTTTTTATTGAGCTTTATTGCAAGGAAATAGAATTTGAAGATAATTATTTACATAATTTAATTAAATTAATGTTTAAAACTCGTATTTTTAATATTTGCAATTTATGTAATTTTATTTAAATCTTTCGACCTTACATAGATGGCCGTAGCGTCGATTATTTTTATTTCATTTCATCGTCTAAAACCAAAACAATCAAATAATAATAAAATAAATCAAATAATAACCTGTTTCTAATAAGCAGAGACTTCAACGGTAAATAAATATATTCTAAATATTTTGAAATCTACTACGTTTTTTTTTAAAGTACAATGGGCAGTTTCATCCCAATTGTATTTCATTTGTTTTTATGGGGTTTTTTATAAGTCTGTATCTAGTGATGAAAAAGTTATCGTGGTTTCATTTATTCAACAAAATATCAAATAAGAACAACTTAATTAATAAGTCTTTTATATGGACAAAAGGATTAAAGCCATCCGTTAGTCACTGAACCTGCTCACAAAATTTCTGGAGAATCGGTTGAGAAATGCGACCTGGACATACATACGAAAGCATTTTTGTCCAAGCTGAAACGGGGACGCTTCGCTCGCTCGGTATTAAAGTGATTTTTAAAACTTATAGTACATTTAAAAATTGCTATCTTGACCTATTTTTAATTGTTCCCTAATCAGGGCCGGCTCTAGCCTATAATATAGCGCCGGGGTGCAAGCTACCCCGGCGCCCTCAAGTAGGCATACGAACAAAATGGAATATCCTCACCAGAGTGATCGGAAATTCGTGTGCAAATATAAATGACTATATTTTCATTCTGCAGTTTCAAGCAAGGTCTTTTGGAAATTTCGCAGGCTTCCCAATTTAAAAAAATATATATCCTATGTCACTCAGTGATAAATAACAATATGATTCGACTGGTGAAAGTTTTTTTAAATCGTTCCATTAGTTTTTGAGTTTATTCATTACAAATAAAAATAAAATAAAAGATTTGTATTTTTGTAGATTATCTCTATTAACATTTACACTTACTGTTGAAAACTAAAAAAAAAAGTTTTTGTTTATAAAAACTATTGTAATATATCAGAAAGAAATGAGTGTGTGTCAGTCGCTTGGTCGCCTATTTTTTCCACTGCTAGCAAAATTATCAAAATCCTCTACACTAACACTATTAGTGTAGATGTCACGAGTAGCGCTAGACGCCCGTCCGGATATCCTGTATATATATTTTAAACTTGGGAAAAAATGGGACCAGGATTTTTTACCAATTTTGTTGGAGGTATTAGAGAGAACTCTTTCAAGCTTATGTTATCCTAGTATTATATTTGAATAAAATTTATTTTAGAGTGATTAGCGAACAGAGACAGAGTTCGGGAAAAGCGAATAAATCTAATCACTCTAATCTCATCTCACAAATATTATAAACGCGGAATTTTGTGAGTTTGGATGTTTGTCCCTCAATCATGCGTCAACATCTTAAAATTCAAAGTCAAAATCAAAAATTCAAATAGACCTTCACAGGCAATTATGGAAAGTCTGACTCTAATACTACCGGTTCGGAAGGTTCCATTTGCTGAGAAGAGCCGGAAATAAAATCTGTAATTAATCTTTTTAAAACAAGCTTAGATTCATTCATCTGAACGGATTTGGATGATATTTGGTATACAGATAGAACGTATTCTGGATTAACATATACATAGAATAATTTTTATCCCGGAAAATAATATATCCCTCGGGAAGGTGGGTGAAACCACGGGGCGGAAGCTAGTACAATAAAGGAAAGTTCAATAAGCATGATTTTGTTATTATGCTTATAAATACTGGGACTTCTTCATAACATCTTGTGTGGTATAATGCAACTTAATATTTAGTAATAATTCGATCATTTCGATGGAGGAGTTTGCGAATTGTTGATGAACAATATTATTAATATTATAGAGTATTTTAGGAATTGTCTCAATTACCCGTGGAGTAAGATGCAACTTAAAATCAGTATTTTTAGAATTGAATAACATAATAATAATTCTTTGGATTAGTTTAGGATTTAATGTATGGAATTCTTATCTTTTTTGAACAAAAGTAAGTATGGAGTAGTTTGGGAAAAAGCTTTTGTGCGAGTAAATGCTACGCTCTACCTCTCTTACACAAAAACAAAAAAAATTACAAATGTGCCCATTATTCTTTAAAATTAAATTCTTTCAACAGTGTCATCTGTTGTCATTTACTGAAAAACAAACATTGCTGTAGTCACTTAGAAACCCAGAATAGGAATTAGTACCCCAACCTCGCCACCGGCGCTGTACTTACGCGAGTTATGGTGGTAACTTTTGAAGTATGGGCGCTGTCTCTCTGTTGTACGTAGTATTTATATACTCTGAGCCTATATTGTATTGTTCCTGTTCATTTTAGCAATTCCATATAGTGAGGCTGCTTCCTATATTGTATTGTTCCTGTTCATTTTAGCAACTCCATATTGTGAGACTGCTACCTATATTGTATTGATCCTGTTCATTTTAGCAGCTCCATATAGTGAGGCTGCTTCCTATATTGTATTGTTCCTGTTCATTTTAGCAGGTCCATGTTACGGGGTTGTTTTCTATATTGTATTGTTCCTGTTCATTTTAGCAACTCCATATTGTGTGTCTGCTATCTATATTGTATTTTTCCTGTTCATTTAACCCTAGAAAGATAATCTGCGTAAAAAATACGCATGCGCGATCGAAATATTGCTGTATTTTTTTTATTTGCGCGAATCTGGCGCTGAGGGTTTCGGTAATCTCACTTGTAGCTTGGAGCATGCGTAAGGTGACCGTTTTGCTGAGGTAAGTGCCATCAATTTCGAAATATAACGATGGAGGAGTAAAAAATACGCAAGATTATCTTTAACGTGACTTTTAAGATTTCAACTTCTTTGACAAATCGTGTTGTTTTTTATTTGTAAGTTATTATTGTGTAGTTTTTGCATTGTTACTGTACTGTTTATGTTTCTATAAATATTTTGGCCCATCAACGCTAAGATTGGGAGTCGAAATATGGGAGAAGAGCGAATTCTCGCTGCTCTTTTAGAGAGTGATGGCGAACATATTACTAACGACTCAGATAGTGAAAATGACGTGAAAAGAGGCTTTCATAAATGAGGAAAGGAGAGAAGACCCGCCTCCTGCTGAAAATTAGCTCTGATGTCATGTAGCAGAAAGTCGAATCGATGGCATATATGGTTATTGGTATTCTATGGAATGATAAGTATAGCTTGCATTATTTCCAGCCGCAATGTTTTCAGGAAAGTCGACAAGGTTCTCAGCCGGAAAAAATACATGTAAAATCTTAGCCTAGGTCAAAGATAACCGTTTATGGGCAATTGATATGAAACCCCTACTCTGTAGAAATATTTTCGGGAGACTATCTCCAAAATCCTGCCAAAAGATGTCCCTGATGTCCTTGATGCACCAGAAAACAATACAGAGGAGCCAATGCTAAAAAGTCATATTATACTGTTTGTTTTGCTCCTCAAAGAAACGGCGAAAGGCAAAAACATTGTGCAATAATTGACAAAATGCTATTTTTCGAGAGCATAATGTTGACTTGTATCTAAACTGCATCTGACTGATTTATAAGTCATTACGTGTGCTTTTATAATAGGCGGTATCTTAAAATTTCTGAATAATCGTTAAAATCACTGACTATTAGTATAAAATTGTTTACTGTTCATTTTTAAAAATTAGTTTCTACTTTTTGATGATTTTTGAAGAGGCTCAAAGTTTTTGCTTGATTTTAATATGATTAATTATTATATACACATAAATCATTGTTTTTATTATTCTTTAATGTATAGAAAAACAATATCAAATAGCTATTTTAATACCAGCATGTAAAACAAAATTTTATAGCCTGTCAAAATTCATGCGTATATTTTACGCATGATTATCTTTAACGTACTCTAAAATATGATTATCTTTCTAGGGTTAAGCAAGTCCATATTGCGAGGCTGTTTTCTATATTGTATTGTTCCTGTTCATTTTAGCAACTCCATATTGTGTGTCTGTTACCTATATTGTATTGTTCCTGTTCATTTTAGCAACTCCATATTGTGTGTCTGCTATCTATATTGTATTGTTCCTGTTCATGTTAGCAGGTCGATATTGTGAGGTGTAGAGTATAGTATAGTTTGGTTTGTGTCGTGTCCCCACCCCAGGTGGGTGCGCCGTCGCTGCCGGACTCGTGCATGCCGCTGGGCATGCGGTCGGAGGACGCGCTCACGAAGGTGGTGGGCGTGTGGCCGTCGCCCTTGCTGCACCACCGGCTGCTCGCGGTCTCGTTCGCCGCACACCCCGACGACACCGTGCTGCACTCCAACCTCGCCGGGTTCGTGTGTGTGTACGTACTGCACTACACTACACTACACAACACTACACTACACGAAGGTGGTGGGCGTGGGCGTAAAAAATAAAAAGATAGGCATTAAAAGATAACTAAAGCTGGCACGTTCACAGTACAGTAGTACCCAATTAATATGGCTTACCGATGTACCTGCGCAGAAGATACATTTTCAAAGCGCGGGAAACGCTATTGGCCGACAGCTGCCGCCATGTTAACGGTTAAAGGGGCGTGACTTGCGAGTGAGACGGAACTAACAGCTGCACTGTATTATGAACCTTATAATAGTGATCTAAGGTTGATTGTAAGTTTGAAGCATTATTTCGTTAATCTTCGGGGCCATACTTTCTTTTCTGTGCGAACAAAGATTCACGACGCGCCATATAAGTTGGGTAATACTGTACTCACATATGCAATTTCACGATACAGTATGTTTTATTATATTAGTGCGTCTAATCAGACAGTCAATTCTAATGGACGAATGCAAAAATACCACTATATTTATGAGCAGTAGCAAAAGCAAAACAATAACTGTCTCCTTCATCCTTCATACTTATAAACTTGACCGCGCGCGAGAGAGACGGATAGACTTTTCATGATGCGCATACAGTGTGACGTCACACCGCGCGCTTATTCAAAGACACTACACAAGCGCAACGTGTAAATGTGTTGAACGTGCCAGCTTTAGTTAACCGACATTTTTCATTCAGTAGGTGATTATAAAATTGATCTGATGGTAAAAGTTCATATCGAGTACTTACACTCCTTAAACTGCTACCCCCTTATTAATAAATAAGGTGTAAGTCAAATATAGTAATACCTAGGTTTTAAATATATCCGTCACTTTCTAATGTCATATAAACAAAAAGAGCTGGGTCTTAAAACCTTGGTGTTACAAGACTGACTCAAACCTTATTTATTAACATCGAGGAATAATCCCTTAGAGTAGTAATACCGAACAATCAAATTCCGCAACTAGTCAGTGATTTTGCACTGATTTTGAACAGTGAGGACCAATCACTGCAGCGTGTGTTCTTGACTCAGCCAATTAGAGCGCATGTGTCCTTGAGTTGGCCAATCAGAGCGCAATGTCGGTGGTGGCAAAATGAACGTCATTACGCTACTTTGGGTTAATTGTTCGATGTTTATTAATAAGGGGGCTAGTGACCAACCCCATAAACCTGACTTCGCATATTGTATGTTTCGTTTTATCTCGTACAGGACAGCAGTGGACATGGAGCGACAGACCCTCACGATACTGTCGCCGCAGCCGCGCCCCCTTCCCAACACAGTGTTGTTACTGTCGGAGCTACAGTATATGGACAACCACTAGCCCAGATCATTTAGTTATCGGCCGTTTAGCAAACAATTGCGGAAGACATTTTGGTAAATATAATACGTCAGCGGTAGTGATGTCAGAGGTCGCTTTCTAGAGATGTGTCAACCCGGCAAGGTTCGATTGATTCTAAGGTAATGATAGCTCAGTGGTAGTGACGTCGGATGCCTAGACGATGATCCCGGGTTCGAATCCTACAAGGAGCTTGAGCGGAAAACATCGTGAGGAAACCATAGCATGGTGTTAGGGTACTTTGTAGTACCCACTTGGTTGGCTACCACCCTCAAGTTGAAAATATGTCGCCAAGCACCTATCGATATATTCCGATAGCTGCACTTGAGTGCCAGTTCCTTTTAGGCGTTGTGTTTTCACCACCTTCGGCGACATCATCACTTACCAGTATACCAGAAACAAGCCTACCAATGAAAGAGACAGATAATATCGTCTATGTCTTCCGAAATGTTGCTAAACGGCTGGCAACTGCATTACTCATTTTTGTAAGAGTCAAAGTTGTTCCAAAGAAATCTGAGTACATTGAAACCTTGTTTGAGTATGATTTTTTTGTTTGTATGGCAATGGATAATCTTAGGAACTTAATTCAGGCTGGGGCTCTAGTGAGATAGGAAAGTGACCCTTCATGGCAGTAATATCACTTAAGGTTTTCATCCTGTAATTTTGGCGTATGAAAATGTTATAGAAAATGTAATCTTATTGCCTTACAATAAAGTTCAGACTTTACAGTAATACAAATTAACATAAGATTTACTTTTCTGTACTTTTTAAACATTGGTCCAATAGCTGTTGGTTTTCATATTGAAAAAGAACAATCTTATATGAAATATAGAGAGATGTTTGGATTATAAAATACAAATGATGTATTTTACATACATTGCCCTTGTAACAAGGATCGATTTGTGAATATTTTGTGATGAAATACATTATCTTGAGACTGTTAATATAAAATGTAGCTTTTAATAAACTGTGAATATTTTACTCTGTTTATTTATTTTTTATTACCCTCAAACCAACCCAAAGGTAAAAAGATTTACCCTAGTGTAAAAAATAAGAGAGGAAAAGTCCAATTCGAATTTCATATTTATTTATAAAAATAGAGATACAATAATATTATTTACAAAATAGATAATACAGATGGATTTAATCATGCTTCCATTTAGCAGAACATATTACAATTATTAAAAATATGTTAATTGAACTAGGGCCGCCATCTTAATAGTCACTTTTGACGGCCCATATACATCAATGTGACTAAAATAGACAAACATATTGCAGCAAGGCAGGCAGTGACACACTCAAGAAATCATAAAATTCGTGTGACGTCATTTATGGACCCTTAGATAACAAAAATTATTACTGGTAACACAAAGTTGTGGTCACTACCTTGGGCCGTATCTTACTATGCTGTGTAACACAGGCCAAGAAAAAAAATACTTCAAAAAGGTACAAGTTCGTAGCCGACAGACAGCAGTAGCAGGCGACCACGTGTCGCCGCGACACTACTGCCATAGTAATACATAGAAAAAGAAGTAGTGTCGTGGCGACACGCATGCTGCTGCTGCTTGCATTCGGCTATGAAGTTACCTTTACAATCAAAACTAATCGAATAATAGTAATAAAAGAGATCAATTCTCAAGATCGTGTTAATTGAAAATAAACCTAATATCATTGGTGAACGCTCCAAATTCAATTGTTTTAATAACGACTCAAAACTTCACTTGAGCATTGATTGATGTTTTAGAATACTGATCTATATCTGTATCATCAAACTTCTCACCATTCATATTTTCCAATAATACTAGTACATATATATAGTATACAGGATTAATTTTAATTTACAGAAAATTCGTCCTTTTTAGTACCTAAAGGTCGAATTTTTACGCGCTTTCAGAGACCGTACCAAGATGTTCATCAATGAGTTCTTCCACCCCCTAATGCAGTGCAAGTAAATAAAAACATCAAGGAAACATCCCTGTAGAGTACATAATCCAATTCCGCTAGTCATTGATTTTGCACTAATAACAGTACCGACCAATCACTGCATCTAATCGCGTACGTCCTTTACTTAGGTAATTAGAACGCATTGCCGACGATGGGGAATTTGCGGAATAGATTTCAAATAAGAGTCAATGGTGCCGATTCTGTTGTAAATCGCACTAAACAAATTTTAGTCACATGACATCTCTTTCTTAAGAACATTATTGAGAAAAAAAAGATAGAACATATTTAAAGCTGTCAAATTAGTCTTTGCCGTCTTCATTTGCGGGTATTTAGACGTAACCGCGATAGATGGTGACTCAATTTATATTGAAAACAAGCATTGGACTAATTTGACAGGACTACATTTCTTACATCCTTTTCTTATGTGCTTTGTTAGAAAGAGACATGTGAGACTAAAATTAGTTTACTTTTAAACAACAGAATCAGCACCATTGAGTTTCTTTCTGTTAATTATTCGATTATTAAAACCAATCCTGTATTTTCAACATTGTATTGAGGTAAAAAAGGTCTATTTCGCCTCAAAAGAGACACCCTAACTTTATTCTTTTAATTTCGAGTATCATAATACATTAGTTGTGTTGTCTTTTCTGCGAGGGTGTTCCCCCGCGGGCATCGGTGTCGGGAACGTCTCTAACATGCGCCTGTGCGAACTTGATGGCGACGCGCATCGCGTCTTGTACCAACTGCTCGCAATTTATTAAACTAACCTGGAGAATGTTCAATTATAATGTCATACGTGGTTTCCCTTGTATATCTTACATTTTTACTGTTTATATGCCTGTGTTTGACCGCAATCTCAACATGGTAAGTTATGATGCGGCCGAGGTGGTAAGCCCACAAAGCCTAGAAGGAACTGGCTCTCAAGCGCAGCTATCGGAACACACCGATAGGTGCTTGGCGACAGATTTTCAACTTGAAGGTGGTAGCCAGCCAGGTGGGTACTACAAAGTACCCTACCACCGTGCTATGGTTTCATCACGATGTTTTCCTTCACCGACAGCTCAAGCTCGTTGTAGGATTCGAACCCGGGACCTTCGTCTCGGTATCCGGCGTCACTACCACTGAGCTATCATCGGCTTAAATTATCACTAAATACCTAACATTGTCGGTCCCTGGTTCAAAAGTAATACGGGATTTTAGGTGAATACCATCTTGGAACCAATTCTGGAAGCAAACAGAGGTAAAAGCCTTTTATTTTTTGGATCAGGAACCGACACAATCTGATCACAAATGAAGTCAAATTTCAACATACAGCAATAGCGACAGAACTGGAATTCAAATGTTTCTCAATAATCACAATTTTTCTGTCAAATTATTCACCTTATTCCATACATTCTGACAATTAAATTTAGCTAAAAATACTTCTGATAATCTTTTAGTAAGGATCAAACACAAATATTTCACAGTAACAACATCATCCCACAGTAACAAAGAGTTCGTGGTGGAAAGCAAACCTATTTAATGAAAGGGTAACCAGACTTATTATTTAAGTACCTTAGTGGCAGTCATCTCGGCATAAGTGTGGGGCGAGTGTTGCGGCCGCGTCGGTAGCACGTCCGCGTGGAACACCGGCAGGATGCAGCTCAGCCAACGCTTTGCGGTGAACGAGTCTGTTACCATGTCCTGGGAGCATTTATCATTGTTATTGTAGATACTTTTCTTTAGAACTTGTTCCGTAAGAGTTAAAATGCCATAAAAATGGACTTTTTATGGCAATTTAACACCGGGATTCAGGGTTGGGTAGATTAGTTTTTTTTTATTAGAAATCGGTTATCAGCTTAGAATAATAACGAATTGATTATAGACACTTTATGGTAGGGGGAAGGTGGCGACCGTAGTCTCCTTAGATAACTTAGTTCTGGACACTCCCTCACTATGCATCAGGTATGTACTGTACTGTAGTGTGCATCACCACTCCTACACACATACCTGTGGCACCCTACAAGCTGCAATAATGACGCCCCCCGCGCACCCCACCAGCAGCGCCGGCGTGGGGACGCCAGCCCCCAGCGCGAGGGACACTCCCTCACTCTGCATCAGGTATGTACTGTACTGTAGTGTGCATCACAACTCCTACACACATACCTGTGGCACCCTACAAGCTGCAATAATGACGCCCCCCGCGCACCCCACCAGCAGCGCCGGCGTGGGGACGCCAGCCCCCAGCGCGAGGGACACTCCCTCACTCTGCATCAGGTATGTACTGTACTGTAGTGTGCATCACAACTCCTACACACATACCTGTGGCACCCTACAAGCAGCAATAATGACGCCCCCCGCGCACCCCACCAGCAGCGCCGGCGTGGGGACGCCAGCCCCCAGCGCGAGAGACACTCCCTCACTCTGCATCAGGTATGTACTGTACTGTAGTGTGCATCACCACTCCTACACACATACCTGTGGCACCCTACAAGCAGCAATAATGACGCCCCCCGCGCACCCCACCAGCAGCGCCGGCGTGGGGACGCCAGCCCCCAGCGCGAGAGACACTCCCTCACTCTGCATCAGGTATGTACTGTACTGTAGTGTGCATCACCACTCCTACACACATACCTGTGGCACCCTACAAGCAGCAATAATGACGCCCCCCGCGCACCCCACCAGCAGCGCCGGCGTGGGGACGCCAGCCCCCAGCGCGAGGGACACTCCCTCACTCTGCATCAGGTATGAACATCGGAGGAAGTGGACCACGAACTTGCGACCCTCACGGGCAGCCTGTGCGATTGTCTCAGCCACTTCTGCTTCAGCTATTGCACTGGAAGGGATACAAAAGATATTTCATTTTGTGTTTGGAAGTTAGATCGGACATAAAGAACCCTATTTGCCTATAAACTAAATACTCACTGTAGCGCCATATCGTTCTTATCGACAGGTCTCTTTTGCAAGTTGTCTAACAGCGCCAAGCACTGCTTGTACTCAGCATAGGGCGCGCCACCAGCGCCACAAAGCTCTGTTAAAGCGCTTTTTATTTCCTTCAACTCCTCCTGCTTGCGAATTGGGTCGATCAGATCTATTACTTGTTCTAGTTTCTGTGCTCGACAGAATAGTTCACGGGCCTGGAAAGTATAATAATTTTACTAAAGGATTGGCGGGGGTTTGAAGGTGATTCACGGTTGTTAACTAGCCACTAACCAAGCGGAAATAGAGATCTTATTGCCCATTGTGTCAGGTTGACAACAATTGAAGACAATTTTGTTTTGCTCAAATAAGTAACGTTACCATAGCTCTTTGGGAAGGGGAAACTGATATGGCGCGTCGTGAGTCTTCGTTCGCACAGAAAAGAAAGTATGGCCTCGAAGATTAACGAAAGAATGCTTAAAACTTACAATCAACCTTAGATCACTACTATAAGGTTCATAATACACTGCAGCTGTTAGTTCCCACTCGCAAGTCGCAAGTCACGCCCCTCCGCACGGCGCGCGCTAACATCGCGGCAGCTGCCGACCAATACCGCGTTTCCCGCGTTTTGAAAATGTATCTTCTGCGCAGGTACATCGGTAAGCCATATCAGTTGGGTAATACTGTAATGCGTTACTGACCTCCTGCGCGACGTCCCCCGTGAGCGCATGTATGGTGGGCGTGTGTCCCCCGGCGCCCCTCACGAGGGTGACGCACAGCTGCCGCACCAGCCCGGTCGAGGGGACGTGCGTGCCGCAGCACAGCTCCCTGCGTAGACAGACTGGTAATGCGTTACTATGTTACTGATATACCCTCTTACGTTACATTACAGCTCCGGGACCATTCTGGAGATATGGGAGCCAGCTTCTCTGGCGTCTCAAGCGGGGATTGAATCCGCTAGCACCAACAAGGTGCGTTTTCGTACTGGGGTGCGCGTCGTGAGCGACTTTAACAGCTCCCCATTCTGGACAAGTGATAGTAAGAGATCACGGTGCAACTCTCATATCTAATAAATAAATATCCTGGGACATTCCTCACACACGGTCATCTGATCTCAAACTAAGCAGAGCTTGTACTATGGAAACCAGATAACTGATATAATACATATACTACTTTTGTAAATACATACTTAATATACATAATCACACCCAGACTCAGGACATACAGACATGTTCATGCACACAAATGCATGTCCTGTGTGGGAATCGAACCCATGACCTGCGGCGCGATAGGTGGAATCTTAACCAGTCTTCATGAACCGCACCAGCTGGCCCGTCATCTAATGAGTACCAGGCGATACTCTGGCGGTGTGAACTACCGCAGATGGTCCCTGACGCCTCGTAAGGGGCTGCCAGGAATACTGTGCTGTCTTTTATTACCTAACGGTGGGTAAAGGTGGCCACTATAGAAAATCTCAGTAGAAAAGGGTATACACACTTACAGGTCATGGCGCAGTGGTCAGTTAGCTTGACAGAAACCAAAGAAAACATAGATATGACAAGAGTTCTGTGTGAATATTTAGCCTAAGCATGGTAATAAATAAAATATATGTGTGGTAGTCATTTGTATTTTTAGCCATCTCTGAAGACTATGGTACCGCATTGCTTACTATAATACTATTTTAGTTATAAAAGTATACACCACCGTCTAATAACGTGTCTAAATTCCTCTCCATCCTAAGGTTGCCTGGAACAGATCGCTACTTAGCGATAAGACCGCCTATTGTACTTACAGTAATTTTCAAATTGAAGCATTTATTTTCATACTTTGTTAAATGCTTTTTGTACAATAAAGAGTTATCTATCTATCTATAATGTGATCAACATGGCCAGATCTGATCGGATGGCAGATTATTCCAACAGTTTGTAGCGGCGTAGCTGAATCTGAAAATTGCTTAGGTTGTCTTAAAAGTAAGATAAAAGCTAGTTTGTTAGTAACTCACTTGGACAACAATGGCGGCTGAGCAGTGACGAGCCTCAACCCTACCTCCGGGTAGGTCTCCCCGGGTACCGTGAGTACGCCCGGCTCCTGAGACAGCTGCATACTCGTTATGACGCGCGTGTCTATCGCCGCGTTGCATTTAATTGATTCCCTGTTCATTACCAGTATTTTAAGTATGTCAATTGTGGAGACCACTTTTTTTTTATACGACTAAGTCGGTAAACATACGGCCCGAGTGATGGTAACCATATGGACGCTTGCAACACACGAAATATCGCTCACACGTTACCGACCTTTCGGGTCCCCAATAAGCTCTGGCGACCTTACTTACGCGCAGGAACACAACTTTACACAACATAAAGTTATTTGGCTGCGGTATTCTGTAAGGGCAAGTACTTCCTTGCCCAGTCGAGCTGTTCTTTGAGTGAAATAACGCTACCCTCTACCTCTCTTAAAAGATTTTAATGTGGTGTTATATTCCTGCGGTGAGTAAGGTCGTTAGAGCATCATAAGGAGGCGCTTCTCTGGCAGTGTGGATAGTACTAAAATGAAAAGTTTCACACATACGTTTTTGACACACCAAAAAAACGTACACAGCGTTTTGCTTCCTCATTTATAATGCGGACAGCAAGGGAGTGGAACATCTGTTTCCTGACTCATACAATCTAGGGACTTTCAAGGCCAGAGTGAATAGGTTCCTTCTGGGTAAGCGTGTTCCATCTTAGGCTTCGTCTTCGTCCCTTATGGGGGTCAGTGGCCAAACGCAATCCCATTTAATTAAAAATATACAACCAAATGACACATTTTCCCTTCTACTGCCACTCTGCAAACCACTTTTGGGTGTAGAGATTTTTGCACATCCGCAACGCGTGAGTGGTATTCCCGGTGTAGCAAGTGTCTATAAGCTACTGTAACCGCTTACCATCAGGCGGAACGCATGCAACAACACTTACCTAATTAATTCCTGAGCTTCCAAAACCTTCTCCTGCGACAGCTTCTCGCCGTAAACCGACAAATTTAAATGAAGTCCTTTATCAGTCGCACTGGAACCTATCGGACACACAACACTATTTGGCAACACTCTCCTTATAGCTGCGTTCAGTAAATGCACTCCCGTATGATTCCTCATGATATTAAGTCTTCTGTCCTCATCTATTTCTAAAATAACGTCACTATTACATTTAACATAGTTATTTTCACTATCCCTATTCAAATTGAAGAAACCTAAATGAAATACAAAGTCACGTATTTTGAATACACTCTCCACTGTAAAAGTTACTTCATTATTCAGTCGTATTGTACCAGTGTCGGCGATTTGACCACCCTCTTCGCAGTAGAAATTCGTGTCTTTTGTTACGAGGTAATTAGGTCGATCTTCGCTTGGATCTAGAATGTCAATCCATTCGCTATCTTCGTTTAGAATTGCTATTAGTTTAGATTTTAATGGTTTGAACACAATTTTGTTATCTATGAGTGAATAATCGTATTTATGTTGGTCATTTGTTGACTTTACTCCACTTTTTACTAGTTTCTCTATGGTTTCATTGAACAATACTCCTTTATTAGAGCTTTGCTCTTTGAATGCAGTCTTGTGTCTCGATTTGTGCTGAGTCAAAAGCTTTTTAAAGCCTTCTTTGTCTATTCCCAAGTTGTTAATGTGGGCTATTCGTTCAATCACGTCTTCCTGGAAGCCATGTGTATCGTACAATTTGAATACCAACTCCCCTGGTATTACGGTTGATTTTTGTTTGGACATTGTCTGTGAATAAAAAGTTACATTTATAGTCAGTCAACTAGCTGTCCCCCGCGGTTTCACCTCAGAAAAAGTAGCCTAAGTCCTTTTCCGTACTCTAGGTTATCTACATGCCAAATTTCATGATGATCCGTTGAGTAGTTGAGGCATGAAGGCGTCACAAACAAACATCCCACTTTCGCATTTATAATAGTTAAGTATAGCTAATAATACAAAAAACTTTAATAAAAGGCACATACCTCCTTAAACTCCTTGTAACCTAAAGCGAATCCTCCCAGCTCCACATCACTCATCACCTCAACTTCAGGGTATTCCATCACCAGATTCTTCCACTTCTTCACCAAGGCAGATCTCATCCTTGCATAAGAATCTCTTTCGTGTTCGATGATCAATTTTGCTTGTGACATTTTGGTGATCAACTCTGGGTATGTCGACCCGAGAGTTGATGCCACTTCATCGTATAAGAGATGGAGTAAATTTGGATTTTGGAAGATGTCTGTTGATATTTTGAATGATTTCCGCATAATTTGTCGGAGGTTTAGGCTGGAAAGAAGTTGGTAAGCATTGGTTCCTGTTGTTCCTAAGAAAGGAATTCTGAAATTCCATCTGTAAAGAACCGAAAATTGTCCTACCACCAACGGCAGTAATATACAATATCTATTACATACTAGTTGCGCCCCGCGGTTTCACCCGCGTACCCGAGGCATATATCGTACCCTACCGTTAAGTTTTCTTAAACGTCCTAATTTTCTATGCAACTTAAAAAATAAAGATGATCGGTAAAGTCGTTCTCAAATTATGGCGTGACCAAAGGAAATAGGGATTCATTTTTATATATAGGGTGACTGGTAATCAGTAAATAATACTTAGACCTATTTATAGTGCAAAAGAAGTGCATCCGCGCACTTGTAAATATTAGAGTTCCTGAAAGTTGCCATCCGCATTACAAGTCTCATAAAATTTTAACTCTGACATCAATATACATTCTTGAGATCTGCAAATTTGTGAGAAAATACCCAATCTTTTTCAATAAACAAGCTGACCAACCGAATCTTTACCATACTAGATTTCGACATAAATTAATACTTCCAAGCTCTAAGATAAAAATGTATAGCTCCGGCTCAAATATTATGGCAGTAAAAATTTACAATCACATCCCAAATATCATAAAAGACATAAATAAAGACATACATTTTGAGAAGAACTTAAAAGACAAATTGATAAAAAAAAATATTATTCGCTAGATGATTTTTTTCTGACAGATTTCTTGATGTGTAGCGGTGCATCTAAGTAATTATTATTATATTGTACCTTAGGTTATTTATCTGTATGATTGTATTGCAATGCCCTAGATGAGGCCACATGTGTATTGTACCTACTTTTAACTGTGTGTGTTGTGTATATATTAATGTGATGCAATAAATGATTGAATTGAATTGAATTGACATGATTGTACTCATTATAACAAACAACTTTCCCAAAGAAACAAATAGGGATAAATAGCTAAATTAAATAAAAGCTGATGGTGTATTTTCTTATTCTTGTTAGTTACTAAATATTATGGGGTCAAGTGCTAAGTAAATTAAAAAATAAATGTTTCTTTGGGAAAGTTATTTGTTGTCATGAGTACAATCATGTGTCGAAGTATCGTTTACTAATTACGAATACTATATAAATTAAGGTATGTTCACATTACCTAGTAGCTGGGAAGACATCATCAGCTAAGCAAACGCTGATCATCCTGGCGTGGTCCGCCAGCCGGCGGTACGCCGCGTCCACACCGGCCTCACTGCCGTATCTCCCTCCGTATGGATGTGTGCCTTTACTGTTCTGGAATTACAATATTCAAATAAGTTCTTTGTTAAAAATTTAATTTTTTATACAAGCTTTTTTTTAGTGACTGTACTTTTTGTTGACTGTACTAGCACTGTCATCCAATATGAAATGAAATGAAATATTTATTCGCAGGGATACTTTCTTACAATTTAAAATCGGTCTGAATATATCCCGCCTTATTATCAGGCATGCAAATACACATAATTCTTATAAATAAAAATATATCCTTAACTAAAATTTCACAAATAATTATTTACTATCGACATTATATTTATATTAAATGACAATACAAAAATTAAAAATAAAATGTCAATTACACATACCTATATATTAAAAATGCTGAAGTTAGGCCTATACCTATTCCTAAATTCATCCATGAAATTTCAAATATTCACATTAAATCACAAATTCGAAATAAAAGACAGTACAGAAATAAAGAAAAGAAAATGTCAATAGTACATAATAATAGTTTAGTAGTTTACTAATGTAAACCAAGTATCAAGTCAATCCGGCCACTGGAAATGGGTGAAAATCGACCTGCAAGATTCCACCCGAACAAACATATATACATACATTGCAAGTTAAGTAAAAGCTCAGAGTATATAAATACTACGTACAAGTAAAAGCTTGTAAAAAAAGTACGATTTCTTTTTTTAGGGTTCCGTAACCGAAGGGTGCCAAACCGAGACCCTATTACTAAGACTCCGCTGTCTGTCCGTCCATCTATCTGTCAGCGGGCTGTATTTCATGAACCGTAATACGTAGACAGTTGAAATTTTAATGTGTTTGCCGCTATAATAACAAATAAAAACAATGCGATAAAATTAAAAACTAAACGGTGCCCCCATACAAGAAACGTCTTTACGGAACCCTTCATGTGCAAGTCCGACTCACACTTGGCCGTTTTTTTTTGTTATTTAGTCTCCATATTCATCTAAACCCCGGGTTGAAACCGTGAAGAAGGAAGATTTAGATTATAAAATTAACCTGACAGAAAGACTTTTTCTGCGTTTTTTTTTTTATTGCGCCTTTGACAAATTTGAGTTATTCAATATTATTATTATTGTACGAAACCCTCCATGTGCGACACCGATTTAAACCTGACCAGTTTTATATATTTATTTTTTACGTAACCCAATTAAATAAATAAATAAAAAATAAAAAAAAACATTTATTTCAGACCGATAAGTCCATATTTGTTAGTTTTGTATTACATCATTATATAATTAAAATCATGGTCATAATTAATATCTATTTGTTTAATTTCCTATTTAAAATCAACCTTTACCTTCTCAATGGCTTGTATAATGGGGTGGAAGAGATCCGTGTCGTAGTTAGAAGGCACGCCCTGCAGCAAGGCGGCCATTCTTTCCAATCCCATGCCGGTGTCCACGTGGTGCCGTCTCAGACCTTTCACCTGCCCGTCCTGTTGTCTACGAGAAAACATAAGATATTTACATTATGATACATGTGTGCAAAGTTGGTTATTACACGCAAGGCGTTGGTTATTAAGCGATAAGGGAGCCGAGAGTGTAATGATCAATGCAGACGCCTGTCATACGACGTCTTTCAACACACTTGCGAGGAAAAAAACAGACTTGTATTTTGCAATAAATGTCACTTACACGAACGAGTGTGTAGATAACATTAAAATTCAAAATCATTAATTCATAAAGACCTTCGCAGGCACTTATGAAAAGTCTGACTCTAATACTCTAATACCGGTTCGGAAGGTTGCATTTGCTGAGAAGAGCCGGCAATAAACTCAGCAATTACTATTTACAAAACAAGCTTAGATTCATTACATAATATTTACATTCTAATCGCACTGACAACAATTGCGTGCCCCGGCGCTGTGCCAATAAGATATAAATTATCATAGGTATACCATCAAAATTCATTTACAAACTAAATTAGTTATGCGGTCCGCATTTTTTCTACAGTTATGGCCCAAACCAAGAAATATATGTTCAAGGAAGGTCGGAACCGGTGAGCGAGTCAGACTCAGACTCGCTCACCGGATGGTGCTATGGTTTCCTCACATGTTTTCCATCAACGAGAGCTAAAGCTCTTTGCAGGATTCGAATCCACAACTTTCTATTAGAAGTCACTACCACTAAGTTATGTTCGCTTATAAGTAAGTTAAAAATAACATCATAGTTCGTACCTATGACACTGTATGAACACTAAGTTCCATATCTCCGTGAGAGAGCCGTCAGGGTTGACGTAATGTATTTCAGTGCAAGGGCCGCAAGGGCCAGTGGCGCCCATCTCCCAGAAGTTATCGGCTGCACCCATACCTTTAAGTCTACTATCTGGCACCCTGGAAAATTAAAAACAACCATTAATTAATATCCTGACACTTAAGAGAAAAAAAAACATTGCACATAAAATCCTTTATTTGAAGATGGTAAAAATAGAAGTGGTAGAAAACAAAAGAGATCATTATTAATAGTAATCTATAGTCTATAGTAATATAATAAAGTGGAAGAGTTTTTTGTTTAAACGGGCTAATCTATGGATCTACTAGTCGTATTCGAAAAATTCTTTCGCTAATAGGAAGCTACATTATCCCCAAGTACTTTAGGCTTTTTATCCCGGGGTCGCGGGTGAAACCGCGGGGGACAGCTAGTACTCAGATAAGATTATTATTGTGGGTGGAACATGGCGTCTCCAGCTGTGGGAAAACGATAAGTAACCTCAGTGACTTGTAATCATCTTTTGGATGCTTGATATCACATCTAGTGAGAAAAAAATGTTAAAATGAAACTATACATATTTAAGTTTTACAAAATATAGATTTCCAATAGTAAATTCATACCCAATAGCTCTCCATATGTCCCTGCATTCTCTATCTTCCTTTAAACCTATTATAATGTCTCCGGAGAAATATGTTACCACCAAGTTTTCAGGCTTCAGCCGATACGGCCCTAGAAGGAGGTCCCATGCCATTTGACAAGCTTCTTTCTGTTGAACAATGGGATTTATTAAAGGCAAAATAAAATGAGTAAACCTTAGAGATAATATACCAAATGAATGTTAGTGAAAGTAATGATAATTATAATAAAATAAATAAATAATAAATATCCTGGGACATTCCTCACACGGCCATCTGACCCCAAACTGAGCAGAGCTTGTACTATTGAAACCAGTTTTTTTTTTTACTGTGTTTGACCATAATCTCGCCATGGTTAGTGATGATGCGGCCGAAGGTGGTAAGCACACAAACCCTAGAAGGACCAGATAACTGATAAAATACATATACTACTTTTTCTTTGTCAATACATACTTAATATACATAATTACACCCAGACTCAGGACATACAGACATGTTCATGCACACAAATGCATGTCCTGTGCGGGAATCGAACCCAGGACCTGCGGCGTGTAAGGTGAATCTTTACCTACTGGCCCGTCAATTTGAATATTACCTTATAATAATCCCCAAAAGACCAATTGCCGAGCATCTCAAAGAATGTATGATGATGTCCATCTTTCCCCACCACCTCCAGGTCATTGTGCTTGCCTCCCACTCGGACACACTTCTGTGAGTTCACCGCTCTGCTGCATGGTGGGTCTACTGTGCCCAGGAAAACTCCTTTAAACTGAAATACATTAATCATCAAAATATTGCTGTAGGTACCCTTTTTGGATATATCAAGGTGCACTTTATAGACAGTAGTCGACACTTGCAAGGAATAACATTGTAAATGGCTGTTGACTATCTGGTGGGTCAAACTAAAAATTATTGAACACTGGAGTAGTTAAAACACATATTTTTTTTTTTTTTTTTTAATACTACTTAGTTAGCAAACAAGCATACGGCCCGCCTGATGGTAAGCGGTTACCGCAGCCTATGGACGCTTGCATCACCAGGGGTGTTACTCGCACGTTGCCGACCCTGCAGAAACAGTTAAAACACATAAATATTATTATTACACAAAAGCACAATCCTTAATTTTGTAGGACCTTATATATTTGGAAATAATAATATCAAAAATAGCAATAATAGAGACTTAGTATAGTCAGGTTAGCAAACAAAAAACCGGCCAAGTACGAGTCGGACGGACTCACACACGGAGGGTTCCGTACCATAATAATAAAAATGTTATACCTTACTCAAATTGACTGTGAAATTAACAGTATGTGTAAAAAAAATAAGGTTTTTCCAACATAAGTAAAGGGAAAATTCCGAAAAATAAAAAAAGTTGAAAAAAAAGGTACATTTTGGTACTTTTAAATTTTGCACATACTGTTCATAGGTACTTGCAAATTTTCGCGAAAATCTATATTTGGCCATATCTTTTTATCATGTTGACTCAGGACCTTGATTTATATACACCTAATAGGGACTATAGACCTCAGTATCTGGTATAAATTACAACTTGCTAGGTCCACCTGTTCCTGAGAAAATCAGTGGTGACACATGGACAGACAGACAGATGGACAATGAGTGATCTTATAAGGGTTCCTTTTTTTTCGTTTGACTTACTTTCTCCTTCAAGTTCATATTTGTAGTTACATAGTATTACAAATTAGCCGGAATCCAGACTTCAGGTTAGTTCTAAATTTAAAACAAATGAAAGTAGGTACTTACCTGATTCATGCCAGCGTTGACGAAGGGTACAGTGGGGTCACATAGCGGTACAACAGAGCTAGATTTAACATGTTTATGTCCATGTTTCTCCACGAAATACTCAATAAACGAACTCCTTATAAAACTGCTTGAGGATTTCAAACGAATCCCTAGATTTCTAGATGCTCTGCTTCTAACTGGTAATCGCAACATTATTTAATAGGCTAGTGAACTTAATGGTCACGTAGGCAAATGGTAATATGTAGTTTTTGAGGTCACTTTCGGCGTCTAGTGATTTTGTTTTCGTTTTAACTCAATTTGCGAAAAAAATTTTGGCAAAACAGCGCAAGCAACTTCTGTCAGTCAGCTGTCTGTCAATTTGTCAATTTCAAGCAAGGGTACATTCCGAAATGGATAATATCCACAGAACAGATAAATCTATTCCGTGATAATATCGATCACAGCGATCACAGCAATAATTTGCGTACCGAATTAGGGTACATTCCGAAATGGATAATATCGATCACAGCGATCACAGCAATAATTTGCGTACCGAATTAGATATCACGCTTATGACAGCTGAGAACTATCAACAATTCGGAACGCCCGTTATCGCGCTCACAGTATTCAAAACAGAACATTTGAGAATTTAATTAAAATCTGAATTATTAATGCGCTAGGACTCCTTATATCTTTTATAAGTTGACTGGCAAAAAGGAATATCTGCTTTTTTATTATTTTTCTCTCATAAAATCATAAAAAGTATCTTTGCCAAATAGAAAACCAACAATCTTATTAGATTTTTGCCGTCACTTTTGACAGCGCTCACAGTGATATTAGTTTAGGGCATGGTCGGTGTGAGCGCAAGATGGCGCATGTCATGACGTCATCTATGACGTTTCACGGGACATCGTTAACTGTCATTATTCAATTCGGTACGAGTTTAAGCACGCTCAAATCGATTACAGCGATTACAGCGGTAATTCGGAATGCAGCCTTAGATATCACGCTTATGACAGCTGAGAACTATCAACAATTCGGAACGCCCGTTATCGCGCTCACAGTATTCAAAACAGAACATTTGGGAATTTAATTAAAATCTGAATTATTAATACGCTAGGACTCCTTATATCTTTTATAAGTTGACTCGCAAAAAGGAATATCTGCTTTTTTTATTATTTTTCTCTCATAAAATCATAAAAAAGTATCTTTGCCAAATAGAAAACCAACAATCTTATTAGATTTTTGCCGTCACTTTTGACAGCGCTCACGGTGATATCAGTTTAGGGCATGGTCGGTGTGAGCGCAAGATGGCGCATGTCATGACGTCATCTATGACATTGCACGGGACATCGTTAACTGTCATTATTCAATTCGGTACGGGTTTAAGCACGCTCAAATCGATTACAGCGATTACAGCGGTAATTCGGAATGCAGCCCAAGTCTGGGTGCTTTCCGATTCAAGTGATAATCGTTAGTAGCGTTCACATCAATAAGCGTACCGATATCACGTTTGTGACAGATGAGAGTTGACAAGGATTCTTCGTCTTCTTTTTGGTTGGAAAGCTCGTGAACGCGCTAAAATTATTATTCAAGTGATTACAATGATTAGCAAAGATGTCTTCTTAGGATCCATGCAACTTTGTGTTGGACACTCGTATCCATTATGGTCTTGATAATTAATTAGTTGGGATTATAAATGCATTCGATGCTTTTTAAATTTATAAATGATAAATAAACACGCTTATAATATCTAAATAACCATTAAACTCAGATAAATACCACATGTCATCGAACTACTATAGGGCGAGAAACGGAATGCACCCTCAGTATTTTGACGTGACGCTGTCAAGTGTCAAGTCAATCTGCTGTCATCGATCGATACGATTGCTTTTCTAGAAAATTGTACTAAATTATTTATTTATTAATTTAATAAATTATTTCGCATAGTACGTGCAGTAGCAGAGCGCAGGTACACGTGTACAAACCTTAGCGGTTGAATACATTTTAATACGATACTAAATCTTCGCTTTGCAACACTCGTAGGGACACGTAATTATTTTGATGTGATGCATCTTCAGTATTAGAAAAATGAATCGTTTGGAGTTTTATATATTGTGTTTATGTGCCGCTCTGTCGGCGGCGGAGCTTCTCGGGCCTGAGACTCGAAAGGAAGGCGAGAAAAACGAGGAGGAAGATGATGCATCAGGTACTCTCAACACGAAACCAGAAGTTGACCCGGAATACTTCAAGGAGCTAACTGATGCTGTTAACAAGGAGATTGTCACACTTCAGGAGTATGCTGATGCCATTAGGAATACAAAGAATATGCCTAAAGATGATGACACTAAAGGTAATCTGTAATGTCTATATTCATTAACAATTTAGGACATCAAAAGTTGTGATGACAATAACAATGAAATCCTTTTTTCAGTAGATACATAGTAACAGTTTTCAGTGTATAGTTATGAAGTTAAACTCATTCTTTTGCAATAGCAACTGTAATAATGCAAACAACTGGCAAAATTTGTGGGTTTGTATCTAAGTATTATGTTTGTTTACAGACTTTAAGCATCCTTTCATTGTTATAAAATGAAACATATCTCTGTCGTTCTGTTTGTGTGCTTATAACTTGTTAACCACTTTGGATTTTGATACAGTATTCAAGGATGTTCCTCGTGGAATGTTTAGGTATCATTATGCTGTTTCTAAAGAAAACAGTGTGATCAATTATCGACGGGCCAGTAGGTATGGTCGGTTAAGATTCCAACTATCTCACCGCAGGTTGGGGGTTCAATTCCCACCCAGGATATGCATTTGTGTGCATGAACATGCCGATAGAGTAGTGGGCATTGGCTTGTTTCTAATCTTAGTAAAAGACAAATATAACATATTCCAGATAATCCTCTAGAACAGATGGAGTACACCCTGAAGCTACTGAAGAAGAGCCTTCTCCGACACACAGAACCAAACTGGTTGAATGAAGTCAAGGTCGCTGAAATGCCTGTCAATGATTTAGAGGTATTTGTTTCTATAATCCTAACTTTATCCTTACTAATATTATAAATGCGATTGTTTGTTTGTTATGCTTTCACGCCGTAAATTTGGCATGCAGTCAGCCTATAGTATGGAGAAGTACATAGGCTATGTTTTATCCTAGGAATGCAGGTGAAACCACAGGGAACAGCTAGTCTAATATAAATAAAGAGAGAGCATTGAACCCCTTTATAAATGGCAATCATTATTATTTTTTATACCACCAAGGTGGCAAACAAGCATTCGGCCCGCCTGACGGTAAGCAGGTACTGTAGCCTATGGACGCCTGCAACACTAGGGGTATCACAAGCTGCCGACCCTACAAAGTAGTATATCTAAACGTCACTTTTGACAGCCCATATTACATCTATGTGCCAAAAAGAGACAAACAAAGGAAAGGGTGCCTTCCCTTGCCTTGGAGCTTGGCCACAAATTACACAAATAAATTCAGAATTGAATTATTTTTCATTCCTTTGTTTTCAGAAAGCAGATGAGAACCCACAAGACGTTTTGGATGCTCTTCCACCGCTGCCAGAAAAGGAGGAGCCGGAGTTAACCCCTGAAATGAAAGAAAGTTTGTACCTATATGATATTTTAAATATGGCCCTAAAATGTAAATAATTATAATTTAATAACGTGTGATGGGAACACCAGCTCAAACATATATCAAACACTATTTTTTGTACAAACAGATTTCGCAATAAACACACAAACATTCCGGAAACACGAACAATATTGTTGCTTGCCAACACCATATTGACAGTGTGTTGGTTTCAGCGCCAGGCAGAATGTGAAACTTAATTTAAATGACTAGGCTAGGCAAGTAGTTAAACTTTATCGATCCAAGTAATTTGCCTAGCTGTTTCATTGAATGGCTGAACATAGACAAGTGATAATACGGTAGTATTTATATAATTAAATAGATTAACTATAACATTAATAACAACATACATTGTGCTTCAATAAGAATGATAAAAATAAATAAAAAAACTAGTTTCAGCACATACTATATTTGGAATTATCAAACATAAAAAAAACAAACATTTTTATCAATTAAAGGTCTTCCGAACTTAACCCAAAGAAATCTATTCTGATAATTCCCCACCACAAACAATGCACTCTGATTGGCTAAGTCAGAGACACTAAACATTTAAGCCCTGATCAAACCGACGCGTGCAAGTTGGCGCTCAGCTGTTGTGTACGAATTTGTAGCAACGTGTTCACATCGACGCGTCCAGATGTTATATATGAACATGTAGGACGCGTCTTTGATCAGGGCTTTTGATGCCGTGATTGGTTGTTTCTGTTCTTATCAGTGCAAAAATCACTTATTATTTGCAGAGTTAGATTGGTATTTGTACTGTAATATATTGTATGACAAGGGAGCAAAATAGTATTTTTACGGCGAGGGCGCTACTTTCAACCACGAGCGAAGTGAAGGATTCTAGAATAGAAGAAGATTCTAACGTAGAATCCTGAGCAGCGAGGGATTCAAAGTACATCGCCCGAGGGAAAAATAATTTGCTCACGAGTCATATACTCTACTTTTCGTCCCCTCTCTATGAGAAAATAAATAAGAGATGGTATAATAAAAAAAAAAAGTCGACTGACTACATTAACTTCGTCCTCAGTGGCAGAACTGTACGAGGCAGCAATGGCGAAACTCAACCGTCGTTCCCCCGACCTCCGCGGTGCGATACTGCAGATCAAACACTCGGCTGACAACGGGTACACACCGGCTAAGATCAAGCTGGCCTGGTCCTATGTTTTTGGTGAAGGAGTCGAGTTGGATATCGGCAAAGCTCATGAAATATTTGAAGCTTTGGCTAAGGACGGGAATGGGGATGCTCATGCGGTAAGTCAAATGATAATTTTTGGTGATATTCCAATGGTCCCTAACTCCTTGTTGTAGATTTGTCTAAATGTATAGTAATACTAAGATATCCGCCATGTTTTTCGGCAAGTCGAACACGAAATTGTTATTTTTCTTTCTAAGGTAGCAAATAGGCACATGGCCCGCCTAGTGGTAAGCAGTTAGTGCTTATAGACTCTCGTGAAGCACTCGTAGTGTGGCATGATTAGCCGTTCTTAAACGATCGGCAAAGCTAAACTACCACAGATGTGGCCGGTACCTGGATCGTCTAGTGGTATTTCAAATCCAGCGTTTCCCTACCTCGGAAGGCACGTAAAGTAGTTGGTCCAGGTTATCACATGATTGTGATGAAAATTCCAACAGTAGGTTGACTACTAGCCTACCTCCACCAATCTGCAGTGGGCATGCATGTTGGAGTATTGCCCATTCCCTTTCACCCTCATTTGTAAAAGGACGCCTGTGCTCAGCTGTGAGACATTATAGGCTGATGATGATGATGACAGACTCATGTAATGACTGAGGCATCATTGACGTGTTGCCCAGAACTCCATGGGAAAATCATGGCTGGAAACTCAATCTAAAACATAAGTGTTCAAGTTTTTAATTTCCATAATGATTGTAGTTCTTCTTCACCAGGGCTTAGGGTTCCTCTACGCCACAGGAACAGGGGTCCCCGTATCTCAAGCGAAAGCTTTGGTTCACTACACGCTCGGCGCTGTAGGTGACAGTGACTACGCACAGATGGCGCTGGCGTACCGATACTGGGCTGGCGTCACAGTACCCAGTTCCTGTCCCAAAGCCATGGATCTGTATATGAAGGTGGCTTCTAAAGGTTAGTGTCACTAATATATAATACAAATAAAAGAGGACCTAGAATGGATCCTTGTGGAACACCTCTCATATGATACAATTTTGGATTTGCGTCCAGATTTTTTTGACGATTAGGACGGGTCATGATCACCTACAAAATTGACTCCACATGTCTTCTGTTATCCAAAGTACCCCTTAAAAGTAAACACCACAGATAAACATCGAAATAGATGACGCGAGTGTATGTACCTCGCGTGTCAAAATCTGTGCAAAAATGGGGCACAATATTCTTCTTATGAAACTGTTTCGCGCGGACAGGGAACTCGCATAAGGCTGCATGTCCACCAGAGATGTGTAGCGAGGGATATGTTTAGCTGACTAATAGGATAGCTTCATTCTTCACGTTAAAAATTAAATGCCAGCCTAACTAATTAAATCTTGTGACGTTATGGTAGGTACAAAAAAAGTTAAAAAAGTAATTAAAGTTAGTTTGCCGTGGTTTTCCCAATGGAGTACAGCATGGGGTTCTTCAAAAAGGGTGTGAAGAGATTTCCGCAGGGTCGGCAACGCGCGAGTAACACCCCTGGTGATGCAAGCGTCCATAGGCTGCGGTAACCGCTTACCATCAGGCGGGCCGTATGCTTGTTTGCTACCTAAGAAGTATAAAAAAAAAAATTACACTTGGTTTTCATACGGATGGAGGGATTTGCGTTATCTATTTAGATTTATGTCTGTGGTATACACACAGTTGTCACAGAGCAAGCCATTTTACACAATGTGGAGGTTCAACTATACATACTCAATTGATAAATAGGCTTCTGGCCCTCGCAATAAATCACAATTCACCTTACCAAAACATTTACTCTAACGTCTACCTGTGATAAAACCCTATGACATACAAAGTAATGCACATTTTTGTCCGACAGTGGCGAGTCAAGTAACTCTAAGCGGTGGTCCAGCGATACAAAGAACTCGACTAATCGACGAGGCGGAAGGTGGTTCTTCTAGTGGGGCATTAGACAGCGACCTTATTGAGTACTATCAACTATTGGCCGAGAAGGGAGATGTGCAGGCGCAGGTAAAACAAGCACCTTTACTATTGGAGTTTTCTTTATTCAACTAACCATATGGCCTAGCTGGTGATACAGTAGTACCCAACTGATAAGGCGCGTCGTGAATCTTCGTTCGCACAGAAAAGAAAGTATGGCCCCAAAGATTAACGAAAGAATGCTTAAAACTTACAATCAAACTTAGATCACTACTATAAGGTTCATTCACTGCAGCTGTTAGTTCCGTCTCACTCGCAAGTCACGCCCCTCTGCACGGCGCGCGCTAACATGGCGGCAGCTGCCAACCAATAGCGGTTTCCCGCGCTTTGAACCTGTATTTTCTGCGCAGGTAGATCGGTAAGCCATATCAGTAGGGTACTACTATAAGCAGTTATTCTAGCCATATGGACCTTTGCAACACACAGGTCATCACTCATGCGTTACCGAGGCTTCCTCCCTCCCCGGTAAGCTCTGGCGACCTTACTCACGCGCAGGAACACAACATAAAGTTATTTGGCTGCGGTATTCTGTAAGGTAGAGGTACTTCCGCAGTCGCTAAATAACGCTATGGTCTACCTCTTTTAAAATAAATAAATTAGGTGAATAAGTTAGTGAAAAATTACATAGGATAAAGAAGTGATAATTCTAGCTAAAAAAACTGGCATTTCTTCTTCTTAGTTTTAGCAACTAGCTTCGTAGGTTTGGCAACCAAATCCTTATTAGGCTTATTTATGCCAGTGTCGAGTTATATTATAATTTCTAGTCTCAATAAATCACTGTCATATAGTCATAGATCTGTCTTTAATCCTCCTTACAGCTAGACATTTGGGATTTGTTAGTAACGTTGTTTATAGAGAATCAAATACTTCACTCAAGTCTCAAGAATTGATTGTATTAATCGAAAATTTACATTATGACAAACATACAGGGGGGCTAAAAGCAATATTGCAAATATTATAATATTTTTGGAATTCAGTGTGCAGGAGGCCTGTGCTCAGCAGGGGGACATTATAGGCTGATGATGATGATGATGGTGATTTTTACCCGACTGACCCGGAAGGAGGGTTATGTTTTTCGAGTGTATGTATGTATGTCTATATATTTGGCACGCTCTGCAGCCTAAACGGCTTGATGGATTTAAACATATAAGGTGTCGTTAGATTCGTCTTAACTGTGGGAGTGTCATAGGGTATATTATTATTAAATAGTGAGTGCTCCTTGTTAGTTGGTTAGTGATATGTATTGTTTGTTGTTGCGTCAGGTGGGTCTAGGGCAGCTGCACTTCCAGGGCGGGCGCGGCGTGACTCTGGACGTGAACAAGGCGCTGCACTACTTCCTGCAGGCCGCCAAGACCGGCAACGCGGTCGCCAATGCATTCCTCGGGAAGGTAACACCATCAATGTATATATTAATAACCAACACGTACAACAGCACATAAGACTTATTCCTTAGTAAAATCTGTGTTTACAGAGCAAAAAATTTAAGAAATACCTTTTTTGCGCCACAATAAGGTTTAAGCAGAAACAAATAAAGTATTATTTCGCGTATTTGCCTTGACATATACGAAACAACGCTACGTTTGTTTACTCCTACGCCAAAGTGTACTAGCCAATTTGCCCAAACATTCTTAACGGTGGTTTTAAATCGTCAATTTTGTTCGTATTATTTGTTAGTTTTAAGCTTATAACTTATTCTACACGTACTTATTATATATTGCTTTTTCGGGCATTTTATAGCACTAAGCCACCGCTATTTGTCAAATTCGTTAATTTGTTAAGCGTGTCATTGGGTCGGTCTGAGTGTGTGATTCCTTGCGATATAAAGTGAAATAAAAATGTCCAGCCATGCAATTTTTGTCGTATCTAAATGTATCTAAGCTATTTTATAAAAAAAACATACTGCCTCGTCTGTAATGACCAACTTTACACACTACGTTACAGTAATACCCAACTGATATGGCGCGTCGTGAATCTTCGTTCGCACAGAAAAGAAAGTAAGGCCCGAAGATTAACGAAAGAATGCTTTAAACTTACAATCAACCTTAGATCACTACTATAAGGTTCATAATACACTGCAGTTGTTAGTTCCGCCTCACTCGCAAGTCATGCCCCTCCGCACGGCGCGCGCTAACATGGCGGCAGCTGCAGACCAATAGCGTTTCCCGCGCTTTGAAAATGTATCTTCTGCGCAGGTACATCGGTAAGCCATATCAGTTTGGTACGTACTATTATAAAATGTTCACCTCATTATCGTATCGGGGAGTATAGGTTATCTGGAATAATTTTATTGTTTCAGATTTATCTGGAAGGCGGCGACGGCATCAAGGCTGATAATGAAACAGCGCTCAGGTACTTCAGGAAGGCTGCTGAGTTGAACAACCCTGTTGGACAGAGCGGTCTTGGCATTATGTACCTTCAGGTATTGCATTTAGTATCATTATCGTCCAACTGTATGGCATATTAATCATTCAAAGTCAAAGCCAGTCTTATAAACCGCAGGTTTTAAAATAGTCCCGACTCTTTTTGTAATATTAAGTTAGAAAGGGACGGATGTATTTAAAACTGGGTTTTACTGATAGATATAAATCTAAATAGATGACGCGAGTGTATGCACTTCGCGTGTCAGAAGCTGTGCTAAAAGGAAGAGCAATGCTCTTTGAAACTTTTTCCGACAGGGAACTCGCATAAGGCTGCATGTCCACCAGAGATGTGTATCGAGGGATATGTGTATTATCACGTTATAGCTCTAATGCCAGCCTAACTAAAGCGTTCTTGTGACATTATGGCAGGTAGAAAAAACGTGGCACGCTTGGTTTTAATACGGATGGAGGGAATTGCGTTATCTATTTAGATTTATGTCTGTGGTATTACTAGACTTGGTTCAACCACCTCATGTAATAAATTATGATTTATGTTCTAGGGTCGCGGAGTACCAAAAGACACTGCAATAGCCTACAAATATTTCACAATGGCCGCTAATCAGGGCTGGGTTGAAGGACAACTGAATTTGGGCTTCATGTATTTTGGTATGTAAATAACTAATATTATAAATTTATTTATAAAAGTTAGTCGTTTTAGTTGCACTATTTATAAGTCAAGAACGGCTGAATCGATTTGGCTGAAAATTGGTGGGGAGGTAGCTTAGAACCAGGAGACGGACATAGGATACTTTTTATACCGGTCAAAAAAAAATTACAGTCAAACCATCAGTCTAGGTAGGGTAGGGTAAGCGAAAATCACGCAAACGAAGTCCTACCGGGCCAGTTAGTAATATAAAACTAAAGTGAGATTTTTAAGCCCGATGAGCCCGTCACCTTAGCTCAGATCGCAGCTGTCGAAGCTCGCAATAGTAATACAAACACAGATGCGAATCGTGGTGACCGTTCACCACGCTACTGTCCTCGTCGTAGGTCACGGGCCGCGACTACTTACTCGGTCTCGTCCCGTTCAAGCGGCCCGAGCTGCCAATAATAATCCACCCCGCTATATAGTCGTATGTATGTCACTGAATTCCTCCTAAACGGCTGGACCAATTTGAGTGAATTTTTTTGTATGCGTTTGGGTGGGGCCCGGGATAGCTTAGATTCACAAATGAGCCCGGCAGATGGCGCTGAAGTCGATAATATAACCTAGATACCGACGGCAGCGCCATATACAGAAAAAGGAATTCATTACACCCGTACATACCCCCTTGATAACTACTGAGATTTTCTATAGTGGCCACCTTCACCAACCTCTCGGTCATAAAAGACGGCACACTATACCAGGCAACCCCTTACGAGGCGTCTGGGACCATCTGCGGTAGGTCACGCCGCCAGAATACTCGCCCCTGGTACTCAGGAGAAAATGACATACACACGTACAGTAGAATTAACTCCCTGGATGGTTTGGGTAGGGTAGGGTAGCACCACACGAACGAAGTTGCGTCGGACAGCTCGTAAATGTATAAAATAGGATTATAAAGTGTTGTGATGTGTTGTTCGACAGGCGGTATAGGCATTCGTCGCGACTTCAAGCAAGCCAACAAGTACTTCTCGTTGGCTTCCCAGTCCGGGCATGTTCTTGCTCTGTACCACCTGGCGCAGATGCATGCACAGGGCCTGGGCGTACTCAGGTCCTGTACTACTGCTGTCGAGGTACCTTACTTACCCTTTTTTGAAGTGAAAACTTCTTTAGCGGCGTTGTGCACTTTTTGGGATGTATTAAAAATTTTAAACTCGCTTCAGATGTCACGTAATCGAAAATTCGTAAGACGGAGGGAGAGTAGTTGCAAATTAGACTGTATTTATACTGGGGTTATGTTCAAATTCTTATAATATTCTCTAGCCGGAAGGTAGGTAACATTTTTGTTCCCATTTTAAGTTAAAAATCTTATTCAAAAGTATTATATGTACATGTATCTTGAACTAGCTTTTCCTTGTATAAAAACACTATGTGAAAAATGTCTAGTTTCAAAAATGCACAACGTTAATATTCAAGTTTCACTTCTGCCGGCACTCCCGGAGTGCAACCCCTTGTTTTTTTAAATATATTTTGTATAGGTATCTCACCATGGTAAATGACGAGATGTGGCCGAAGGTGGTAAGCACGCAAAGCCTAGAAGAAACTGGCTCTCAAGTGCAGCTGTTGGAACATACAGCCAGCCAGGTGGGTACTATAAAGTACCCTACTACTATGGTTTCCTAACGATTTTTTCTTCATCGAATACTCAAGTTCATTGTTGGATTCGAACCCGGGAGTTTCGTCTCGGCATCCGACGTCACTACCACTAAGCTATCACTACCTCGACACTACGCTATACTAGGCATCCCTCTGACTCCAACATTCTTTTAAATCAGAGCTTCCCAAAGTTTTTTTTTTTCATAGACCACTTTCACAATTTTCTGGATTCGGTGGACTCCCTGCTGCTACATTTCTACTTTCATACTTACTACTTTCATATTCCCAAATCTCGTCAACATTTGAAGATTAGATCTATCTAACGTAGACACCCGTTGAATCTTCCGTGGACACTTTGGGAATCACTCACTGATATAGATATAGTTAGATAACGCAAGTATGACGATCTGTAATAATAGTGCAGTAGAATTAGATAATCAATTTACATTAATTGTGGTACTCATGATTTTTGGCATATCGATAAAGTTCTGTATGGATATGACTACCTTAAATTCGCAACCGATTTGGAAGTACGGAACATGGTGAAAATTGAGAAAAACTTTGATATTGAATAATTCCTAAACAAAAATTGTGGTACTAGTTGCGAGAATACCATGTCTTTAGAGAACCATTACCTACCTTCTCAAGAAATTGGAACCGGTTGCGACATACGGAACACACCAAAACTTAAAAAAGTGATTTTTCGCCTTTATCTCCTAGGCAAAATTTGTGGTACTAGTTGCGAATTCATTGGTAACTTGTATTAGCCTATTACACTTAGTTTTAAGTTTGCAGCCGGTTGCGATATACGGAACCCTAAGAAAATATTTTTTGATAAATTCTACTTCCAGCAAAATTAGCGTATTCTGTTTTATTACTTATATCATATTGGTAGGTCGACTTCTACCTACTTTGTGATCGCAACCGAAGAGAACATTACGGAACACAGTTTTTTTTACAAGTAAAATGTGCGCGTATTCGTGTGTTACGAAGGGAATGCGGGCGGTGCGGGACGGCGGGAAAATTCCTGCGTCTATCCAATCTGTCGTCTTTTTTGCACTGCTAAGTAAGAAAGTTCTTTATTTTTATAGGTAACAATGTAAAAAATATCGAAAAGATACAATATCGACGTATCCTACGAAACGGGGCGTAGCTGCAAATCAGCAAAATATCAGGAGAAGGTTTGTTATAAAATAACATATAGTATACATTATCCAATGAGACGTTTTCTTTCCATAGAGTTTTATAGAGTTGGTTGAAAATACCTGTCAAATCGTGTACTTAAGGTTCAAATTAGTTCGAATTATCAACAGTTTGACAGCTAATTTCAACCAAACTCTATAAAACCCTATGGAAAGAAAACGTCTCATTATCTACACGCATCAAAAAAGTTTGTGGTCTCTAGCAAAAGCTGTTTTTTTTTTAATTTTACTTTATCAAGAAAAAGTGTTTACGTTATATCTCTTTTTTAAATAGAAATACACTGATTGAAATTATTTTTTAATAACATACAATAACAATGTAATTGTAACATTTTATACCCGGGAGTGCGCGGAAATCGAGGATATGGGACCATAAACAATCAAGGGGAAGAGATTTTAGATTTCGGGATGAGACATAACCTTGCCATCATTAACCCTCCGCGCGCCTTATACAGACCGTTTGCGTTTAAGGTGAAACGCGGCCATTGTGCGCGAAATTCCACTGTGACGTATAAGACACAAGGTTTAATATTAACTGTCATTTAGTTACTGTTCCATATAAATTTTAACTCTAGCAGGTCTTTCTTGTCCGGTCGTGCGCGCGACCAGTTAACACCTTTTTCCAAAAGAAACCAGAACACTTAATCACTTGTAAAAGTTCAGGACACAGTACACAAATAGATTATATTCTGGAAGATAGAAATCTACTTAGAAATTTTAAGGACTGTAAAGTCATCCCTGATAGGCGCTTACTTCGCAGCATATAATCTTGGTAGCATGTCTAAAACTACCTAAACCTATAAGAACGGTCACAGACAAATCCCCGAAAATCAAATGGGGACAACTTTACAGCCCAAAAGGTGAAGAGCTGTCTATCGCCCTTAAACAATATCTGGAGGAGGACTTGAACAATGATTACAACAACAACGCCGAGCTTATGTGGTCAAACTTTGCATACACCTGTAAAACCCAATCGTCCAAAATCTTAGGAGTCTCAAAAGGAAAACTAAGCAATAACAAGGACCCAAGATGATGGAATGACGAAGTTAAAAAAGTTGTAAGTGCCAAAAGGGATCTTTTTAAATTATGGCAGATAACACAACTGGAAGATGATCGCATTGAATACAAGAAGGCGAAATAACAAGCGAAGCGCGAAGTAGCCCAAAGTAGAGCACAATCTAAAGAATGTTTTTATAGCAAATTGGAAGATGCAAAGAACGACACTGAAATCTTCAAAATCGCAAAGCAGCGACATAAGTCAACGTTAGATATTAAAATTAATAAATACATCCGTGACGAAAACGATCAGCTGCTTACAACTAACGAAGACATTAACCAAAGATGGTGCCAATACTATGCAGAACTTCTTAACGAGGAATTCCCAAGCCAGTAACAACCTATAATAAATCCTACGGCTGGACCAGTGCTGGAAATTAATGTTGCGGAGGTGAAAACCGCAGTCTCGAGGATGAAAAACCATAAAGCTCTTGGGCCAGACGAAATACCTTCTGATATTTGGAAACAGATAGGACCTATAGGACTTGAGTGGCTCACAAGACTCTTCAATGCTGTCCTCAACTCCAATATGATCCCAGAATCATGGCGACAAAGTTACATAGTGCCCTTTTATAAGAACAAAGGTGACGTCAGCGCTTGCGGGAATTATAGGGGCATAAAACTTACTTCTCACACCCTAAAAATATGGGAAAGAATACTGAACGATCGCTTTTTGAACCACGTTGTCATTTCTGAAAACCAGTACGGTTTTATGCCATCAAAATCCACATTCGATGCTATCCAAACAGTCCGAATAATAATGGAAAAGCATAGGGCCACCAGTGAAGACTTACACCTTATCTTCATAGACCTTGAGAAGGCGTTTGACCGGGTGCCACGAAACCTGGTATGGCAAGCGATGAGATCACAGGGTCTAGCGGATTACTACGTAGCCCTAGTCCAGAATATGTACCACAGGAGTAGCACAAAAGTGAGAAGTTTGGCCGGAGTGAGCAAAACCTTTGAAGTCAAAGTCGGGGTTCATCAAGGTTCCGCGTTGAGCCCACTACTCTTTAATCTGGTAATGGAATATCTCACCAAAGATATCCAGTCTCCCCTACCATGGTGTATGTTATATGCAGACGATATCGTGCTCATTGACAAAAGTGCATAATAACTGCAAATTACTTTCGAGCAGTGGAGGTGCGCCCTGGAAAGCAATGGACTCCGTATCAGCAGAAGCAAGACTGAACATCTGGAATGCAATTTTAGCGGCGATACCACCATCTCACACACGATCTATATCGAGGGAGATTCTATTCCAAAGGTATCCCAGTTCAAATATCTCGGAGCGATGCTGACGGCTGATGGTAACATTGAAACCGACGTCACCCACAGAGTCAACGTTGCCTGGCAAAGATGGAGAGCTCTCTTGGGTGTCCTCTGCGACACAAGAATGCCGATCAAAGTGAAGGGAAAAATTTACATAACAGCTGTAAGACCTGCAATGATGTACGGTGCCGAATGCTGGGCCATAAAAAAGGCGCATGAACAAAAACTTCACGTGGCCGAGATGAAGATGCTGAGATGGGCAGCAGGTGTAACCAGACTTGATAAAGTACGAAATGAACACATCAGAGGTAGTTACCATCATCGTTAGTCGCGACCATCTCAGAAAAACTTACAGAAAGTAGGCTTCGTTGGTATGGCCACGCAATGAGACGTCCTGAAGACCACGTGGTTCGGCAGGCTCTGGCCCTACCGAACTCAAAAAAGAAAAGAGGAAGACCCAAAGTCACATGGTGGTCTACAGTAACCCGCGACTTGGAACTAGCCCAACTCACAGTACGGACAACCCAGGACATACCATCCTGGCGCATGAGAACGAGGAGAGCCGACCCCAAATAATGGGATACACTTGGAGGGAAACTCCTAAAGAAATTTCATAAAATATAACTGTCTGAATACTTCTGGGACCACTGATTGATCGGTAAGTCGCTAAAACTAATCGTTTTATCGCACTGAAACACAGAACGCGATAATCTCGAATCTTTATTTTCAAAAACTTCTCGTGCTGTATCTTAACTTTGCTTTTGGACCTACGGCCGGATATGCCCCAAGAAAAAATTCACTGAGCCACCATATTGTAAAAAAAAAATCAAAAAAACTTGAGAATTCGAACTAGCATAGTTGATGAAAGCCTATCCATTATTCGAAGCTCCTTGAGGATCAAGTTATTGATGCAGAAGGCCATCCACAGAATTTTCAGGAGGCGTCTCCAGCACCATATCTCCATTGCGTCGATTTTCCGACGACCTTGCAATCTAAAGGACCAAGTTTTAACTCCATAGAGAAAGATTGGAAAGACAAGGCATCTTATAAGTCGAACCTTTGTTTTAAATAAATAAATATCCTGGGACATTCCTCACACACGGTCATCTGATCCCAAACTAAGCAGAGCTTGTACTATGGAAACCAGATAACTGATATACTACTTTTTGTTTGTAAATACATACTTAATATACATAATTACACCCAGACTCAGGACATACAGACATGTTCATGCACACAAATGCATGTCCTGTGTGGGAGTCGAACCCACGACCTGCGGCGCGTAAGGTGAACCTTAACCAACTGCGCCAACTGGCCCGTCCGTTTTCCTGGTTATCCTTCTACAAACAAACAAAAATATCTTCAGCTTCAAATATCTTTTTTTTATACCACTAAGGTGGCAAACAAGCAGACGGCCCGCCTGATTGTAAGCAGTACCGTAGCCTATGGACGCGTGCAATACCAGGGGTATCACTCGCGCGTTGCCGACCCTGAAGAAATCTCTTCACGCCCTTTTTGAAGAACCCCATGCTGTACTCCATTGGGAAAACCACGGCGGAGAGCTCATACCACAATTTGAAATAACTAGCTGTCCCCGCGGTTTCATCCAAGTTCCCGGGATAAAAAGTAGCCTATAATACTCGGGGGTATCATATTAGTGATGAAAGAATATTTCGAATCCGACTGGTAGTTCCAGCCCGTTTGACAAAGAAAAAAATTCCCCTTTATTATTTTAGCATAGATATTAGTATAGGTAGATAAAAATTTAAAAGCATGTTTTTCTTAAAAAACAACAAAGCGTCAAACATTTTGTTCGATAGTAAACTTCGTATTTTGTTGAAAATATATCCGGCTGACGAAAAAACACGATCACTTTCAACATTCTTAGGCAAAATTTATCAATCGAGCCGTACCGTGAACCGTTAGTTGTCGTACTAGAATGGAGAATTTAAGGAACAAAATACACCTAAAATATATCATTATTTTCATAAAAATAGTCTTAGCATAACCAGGATACCAACTAACACACATAATTGGAAACTAATGTTTTTTTTATCAATCCTGAAAACTAGCTGTTTTGCAGTTACGCCCCTATTTGTAGGATACGACGATATTGTATCTATTCGATACATTTTACATTGTTATCTATCAAAATAAAGAACCTTTATACCACAGTTTTACCATAAGGCATATGCTGTGTTAATACTTAACAGTGAAAAAAAACTACCGATTTCGATACACGCGCTTTTTTTAAATAAAAATTGAATTAATGGCTTTGACTTTGACTTTTAATTTTTGTAATTCCTCAACATTAGTCCTGCCTCCCGCACCGCCTGCATTCCGTTCCTTCATTCGTAACACGCGAATACGCGCACATTTTACTTGTAAAAAAAACTATGTTCCGTAATGTTCTCTTCGGTTGCGATCACAAAGTAGGTAGAAGTCGACCTACCAATATGATATAAGTAATAAAACAGAATACGCTAATTTTGCTGGAAGTAGAATTTATCAAAAAGTATTTTCTTAGGGTTCCGTATATCGCAACCGGCTGCAAACTTAAAACTAAGTGTAATAGGCTAATACAAGTTACCAATGTGTTCGCAACTAGTACCACAAATTTTGCCTAGGAGATAAAGGCGAAAAATCACTCTTTTAAGTTTAGGTGTGTTCCGTATGTCGCAACCGGTCCAAATTTCTTGAGAAGGTAGGTAATGGTGCTCTAAAGACATGGTATTCTCGCAACTAGTACCACAATTTTTGTTTAGGAATTATTCAATATCAAAGTTTTTCTCAATTTTCACCATGTTCCGTACTTCCAAATCGGTTGCGAATTTAAGGTAGTCATATCCATACAGAACTCTATCGATACGCCAAAAATCATCAGTACCACAATTAATGTAAAATGTTGCTTAATTTTGAGCTAATTCTACTGGACTATAAAACCAAGCGTGCCATTTTTTGACTACATACTATTTCGTCACAAGCACTATTTAGTGACGAAAAATCAACTCAACAAACGTGGCATTTTTTGACTACCGACTATCACGTTAAAAACACTATTTAGTGATAGAAAAAACCAATCAATTCAAGTACACCGATGCAATGAGGGTGCGATAGCGGCCACGTTAAGCATTTATGCTCAAGTCGGGCACTTAATCTGGCACGCGAATTAGGTTGGTGCTCTTGCGTTTTGTTTTTTATAATAGGCTACTTTCCTGAAAAAATCTATTTAGTCCGTCATATACATTATCAAAAAATATTACACACGTATTTTTTCTTTTGTCAATTAAACAAAAAAATACGAGGATATCGTGTGTTGAAGTTCCGCGTGACGTCACGGTGTGGTACACATTTTAGGAACAAGTGACGTCACGAGCCCCCACTCCCGAACTTAGTCGCTCTTTATCTTCGTCAGTTGTTAATGATATGGTAAAGCAAAAAATATGTGGCCAATATTTTTTGTTAATCTAACTGAGACGGACTAATTAGAATTAGAATTTTTTTACCCAGGAAGCATCCCTATTATAACGTTTATTGAGTAAAACAACAGATTACAGTGTATGCATCGTTGGTTCCCAAGGTAAAACCTGTATCTTGGGAACCTTCTAGGCTTTGTGTGCTTACCACCTTCGGCCGCATAATCAATTACCATGGCGAGATTGTGGTCAAACACCGGCCTATAAAAAAAAAAAAAAATACCACCTTCCTTATTGATACAGTTCATACATTTAAAATAATTACGTTAAAATTTCGAATTTGTGCGTTATCTAACTATCCCAAGTAGCAAAATTTGGTCCTTTAAGTGTCCTAGGAGCATGTATTTTTTGTCCTATAGAACTCTTGAAAACGCTTATAAAGCTGGATTTGGGCGCAGGTTATAAGATTATTACGCCCTTTAGTCGTTTTGTAACAGTCCGGTAAAGTGCAATTCAATTTTATAATTATCTTATTAGGTGCAGTTACAAGATAACATGTCCTATAAAGATCCGGTAAACGCCCTGAATACGCGCGATTAGTGCTCTATAGATCTGGAGAGCGCCGCTACTGGTGTAATTAATCCAACAGTGATCAGCGTGATGCTATTACTGGAGCATTCACTTTTCATTCTTATTGTTACGGTGCCATTCTAGTGTTTCGACAAAAAATATAATATTTTCAAAGGGTAGTAAGCAGATCACGAAGCATAACATACGTAACTTTTGTTTTTTGACTGTTGTATAAAGAAGGCCTACTCATCTTGCGAAAATAATTTTATTGATAAAGTGTTCGATGATAATAAACATATCTTCATGCCCCTTCACAACTAAACATATTTATTATATCTTCGATATATTTTTATTCGATAATATTAACAAATACTGAGACCGCCATATAGGATCGGATCATGTCCGATTGCTGCATTTATCAAAACCTTTATAATACTATTTAGTCAAATTTAACTACTACAGGACATACCTACTTCGCCACCATATTGGTTTTAGGGTTCTTTTTAACAAAATGGCCGATTACTCTAGTAATAGCAAATATAGGACACATATAAGTAGAAACTTACATATAAAAATCGCTGGGCATGCTAGTTTGGTGCTAATAATCTATTTGAAGTCACGACTAAGACAAATTAATTCTATAATACCTTTACCTATAGCAGCTACACCGAGGACATTTATAATAATAATAATAATAATAAAAATATTTATTTATCTCCACAAATTACAAGTAGTTGTACATATAAATGGTTATGCAATTCGAGGTATCTTAGTGTAATTTGTGGGAGATCTGGAGCCTAAACTAAGCCGCAGCCTGTAACTTAGAACACCAGGTCCCCCCTTAACTTAAATGGAATCATTAAAAGTACATATTTTAATATCTAATTACTTGCTACTACAAATTTGTTATATTACATATTTGTTATATTATTTTAAATTACATTTTCTATATAAATCTTATTTATTTTATTTTATCTTACACCCACTATACACACAGTTTCACTGTGTATATAATGGGTGCAGAACAAACTGTGGAGAAAAGATATTATTAATTTTAAACCCATTTTCTACGGTGACATTCATAAGTTAATTACTGTTAGTTCTACTTAAATTTTAACAACTTCAATAATTTTTTCTGTTTCCTCATAATCTAAATTTAGCAGCCATTTAGTTAATTTTGATTTGCCTTCTTGTTTGTGACAGTTTAGCAAATTCAATATTTTATTAATTCTGTTATATAATATCCCACCACGGAACACATAAAATCTTTGCGCAAATTTATAGAAACTCATGTCTTATAGAATAATGAAACAATACGCTAACAAGAGTAACTAATCTTATTAATTACGCTTATAGGATCAAAAGCCACACTTTGCTTATTAGTTTTATAGCATGCGCTTACAAGATTGTAATAATTACAAGTTCTAGTAACTATCTTATAACATTATCCTGTAAACGTTTATATCTTATGTAATAGGATCTAAAGTACTTGTAGTGCAAATCGTCGTATAAGATGTTGTTGTGAGAACAGTGATCTTACTCAAAGCGTCTATTAGACTCTTAAAAGATGTTAAGTCTTATAGGTCGATTGCTGTAGGACTATTTTGCTACTTGGGTATAAATATCTGTGGAGCCAGTGTTCTAAATGGTGTAATGTTCCTCGTGCAGCTGTTCAAGAACGTATGTGAACGTGGTCCGTGGGGCTCGCGGCTGATGCTGGGGCACGCGGCGTGGCGCGCGCGCGACTCGCTGTCGTCGCTGCTGCAGTACCTGGCGCTCAGCGAGCGGGGCTATGAGGTCGCGCAGACCAACGCCGCCTTCCTGCTCGATAACGGTAACGTTATACTCACTAAGGCCAGGTATCAATAATTTACGGACCGGTATCGATTAAGATTTATTAAAATTAAGACTTATATCTTTATCTATATTAATATTATAAAGAGGAAATATTTGATTGTTTGCTTGTTTGTTTGCATTGAATAGGCTTCGAATCTACTGAACCGATTTGAAAAATTCTTTCACTGTTGGGAAGCTACTCTATCCGCGGAAAATTTTTGAGAATTCAGTGTTGATCCCATAGTAAAAGTTGTTCAGCATGACAATCCCAACCTAGGTTTCGAAAATATGCCATCTCGAAATCTCCACCCAGTATAGTCGGCAAGAAATTAAGGCTCAGCTTTTAACTATAACTACAGTATTACCCAACTGATATGGGGTGTTGTGAATCTTCGTTCGCACAGAAAAGAAAAAAGAAAGTATGTATGTAGCCTATAAGATTAACGAAAGAATGCTTAAAACTTACAATCAACCTTAGATCACTACTATAAGGATCATAACACACTGCAGCTGTTAGTTCTGTCTCACTCGCAAGTCACGTCCCTCCGCGGCAGCAGCGGACCAATAGCGGTTTCCCGCGCTTTGAAAATGTATCTTCTGTGCATGGTGTATATGTGCGGTAAGCCATATCAGTTGGGTACTACTGTAATAAACTGTAATATGATACTAAAAACGCTGCAATAAATGTCACTTTAGTGTGTTGAAAAGATATTTTTCGTGTACGGTTGCAGGTGAAGTATCGATATATAGCGAGGAAGAGCGGTGGGCGCGCGCGCTACAACTGTGGGCGCGCGCGGCGGCGCAGGGCTGCGGCGCGGCGCGGGTCAAGCTGGGCGACTACCACTACTACGGGCTGGGGACCAAGGAGGACCTCGACGCCGCCGCGCACCACTACAGGTCCTAACAATTATAACGGGCCAGTTGGCGCAGTTGGTTAAGATTCACCTTACGCGCCGCAGGTCGTGGGTTCGATTCCCACATCAGGACATGCATTTGTGTGCATGAACATGCCTATATGTCCTGAGTCTGGGTGTAATTATGTATATTAAAAAAAAAATTTAAATTTTAATCTGTTTATTTCAAAAAACTTACATACTAAACTCACTTAAAATCTTTGATTTTAAAGATTGTTGACCCTTAAGGAGTCGTTACATATTAAAGGTTAATTACACTTAGTTACATTTAAGTTTGTTAAGTTGAATCTGGCATCGCATATCTGCCCACATATTAAGTATGTATTTACAAAAAAAAAGTAGTATATGTATTATATCAGTTACCTGGTTTCCATAGTACAAGCTCTGCTTAGTTTGGGATCAGATGACCGTGTGTGAGGAATGTCCCAGAATATTTATTTAATTCACTTTACTTAACACGAAACATCATCATATCAGCCTATGGATGTCCACTGCTGAACATAGGCCTCCCCCATAGACTTCCAATTCGAACGATTTTGGGCCGGTTGCATCCAGCAGCGCCCAGCAACTCTGACCAGGTCGTCGGTCCACCTGGTGGGAGGTCGTTAACAGGTTACCACCAAGTGGGCCGTAAGCTTGTTTACCGACTTCGTCTAATAATAATAAAAGAGATAAAAATGGAGCATAAACTCATGATACACTTATCTCTTTCAGGATAGCGTCTGAGCAGCTGCACGTTGCCCAGGCGACGTTCAACCTGGGCTACATGCACTCGCTGGGGCTGGGGCTGGCGCGCGACCTGCACCTCGCCAAGCGCTGCTACGACCTCGCCGCCGACACCTCGCCCGACGCGCGCCTGCCCGCCGCGCTGGCGCTCGCCAAGCTGAACGTGAACACTGCACTCGAGCATCTAGCTGAGGTAACTGTACCTGTACTGTACTGTACTGTACTGTACTGTAGTGTAGGACTAGACGACCTACACCTCGCCCGACGCGCGCCTGCCCGCCGCGCTGGCGCTCGCCAAGCTGAACGTGAACACTGCACTCGAGCATCTAGCTGAGGTAACTGTACCTGTACTGTACTGTACTGTAGTGTAGGACTAGACGACCTACACCTCGCCCGACGCGCGCCTGCCCGCCGCGCTGGCGCTCGCCAAGCTGAACGTGAACACTGCACTCGAGCATCTAGCTGAGGTAACTGTACCTGTACTGTACTGTACTGTACTGTAGTGTAGGACTAGACGACCTACACCTCGCCCGACGCGCGCCTGCCCGCCGCGCTGGCGCTCGCCAAGCTGAACGTGAACACTGCACTCGAGCATCTAGCTGAGGTAACTGTACCTGTACTGTACTGTACTGTACTGTAGTGTAGGACTAGACGACCTACACCTCGCCCGACGCGCGCCTGCCCGCCGCGCTGGCGCTCGCCAAGCTGAACGTGAACACTGCACTCGAGCATCTAGCTGAGGTAACTGTACCTGTACTGTACTGTACTGTACTGTACTGTAGGACTAGACGACCTACACCTCGCCCGACGCGCGCCTGCCCGCCGCGCTGGCGCTCGCCAAGCTGAACGTGAACACTGCACTCGAGCATCTAGCTGAGGTAACTGTACCTGTACTGTACTGTACTGTACTGTACTGTAGGACTAGACGACCTACACCTCGCCCGACGCGCGCCTGCCCGCCGCGCTGGCGCTCGCCAAGCTGAACGTGAACACTGCACTCGAGCATCTAGCTGAGGTAACTGTACCTGTACTGTACTGTACTGTAGTGTAGGACTAGACGACCTACACCTCGCCCGACGCGCGCCTGCCCGCCGCGCTGGCGCTCGCCAAGCTGAACGTGAACACTGCACTCGAGCATCTAGCTGAGGTAACTGTACCTGTACTGTACTGTACTGTACTGTACTGTAGGACTAGACGACCTACACCTCGCCCGACGCGCGCCTGCCCGCCGCGCTGGCGCTCGCCAAGCTGAACGTGAACACTGCACTCGAGCATCTAGCTGAGGTAACTGTACCTGTACTGTACTGTACTGTACTGTACTGTAGGACTAGACGACCTACACCTCGCCCGACGCGCGCCTGCCCGCCGCGCTGGCGCTCGCCAAGCTGAACGTGAACACTGCACTCGAGCATCTAGCTGAGGTAACTGTACCTGTACTGTACTGTACTGTACTGTACTGTAGGACTAGACGACCTACACCTCGCCCGACGCGCGCCTGCCCGCCGCGCTGGCGCTCGCCAAGCTGAACGTGAACACTGCACTCGAGCATCTAGCTGAGGTAACTGTACCTGTACTGTACTGTACTGTAGTGTAGGACTAGACGACCTACACCTCGCCCGACGCGCGCCTGCCCGCCGCGCTGGCGCTCGCCAAGCTGAACGTGAACACTGCACTCGAGCATCTAGCTGAGGTAACTGTACCTGTACTGTACTGTACTGTAGTGTAGGACTAGACGACCTACACCTCGCCCGACGCGCGCCTGCCCGCCGCGCTGGCGCTCGCCAAGCTGAACGTGAACACTGCACTCGAGCATCTAGCTGAGGTAACTGTACCTGTACTGTACTGTACTGTACTGTAGTGTAGGACTAGACGACCTACACCTCGCCCGACGCGCGCCTGCCCGCCGCGCTGGCGCTCGCCAAGCTGAACGTGAACACTGCACTCGAGCATCTAGCTGAGGTAACTGTACCTGTACTGTACTGTACTGTACTGTAGTGTAGGACTAGACGACCTACACCTCGCCCGACGCGCGCCTGCCCGCCGCGCTGGCGCTCGCCAAGCTGAACGTGAACACTGCACTCGAGCATCTAGCTGAGGTAACTGTACCTGTACTGTACTGTACTGTACTGTAGTGTAGGACTAGACGACCTACACCTCGCCCGACGCGCGCCTGCCCGCCGCGCTGGCGCTCGCCAAGCTGAACGTGAACACTGCACTCGAGCATCTAGCTGAGGTAACTGTACCTGTACTGTACTGTACTGTACTGTAGTGTAGGACTAGACGACCTACACCTCGCCCGACGCGCGCCTGCCCGCCGCGCTGGCGCTCGCCAAGCTGAACGTGAACACTGCACTCGAGCATCTAGCTGAGGTAACTGTACCTGTACTGTACTGTACTGTACTGTAGTGTAGGACTAGACGACCTACACCTCGCCCGACGCGCGCCTGCCCGCCGCGCTGGCGCTCGCCAAGCTGAACGTGAACACTGCACTCGAGCATCTAGCTGAGGTAACTGTACCTGTACTGTACTGTACTGTACTGTAGTGTAGGACTAGACGACCTACACCTCGCCCGACGCGCGCCTGCCCGCCGCGCTGACGCTCGCCAAGCTGAACGTGAACACTGCACTCGAGCATCTAGCTGAGGTAACTGTACCTGTACTGTACTGTACTGTACTGTAGTGTAGGACTAGACGACCTACACCTCGCCCGACGCGCGCCTGCCCGCCGCGCTGGCGCTCGCCAAGCTGAACGTGAACACTGCACTCGAGCATCTAGCTGAGGTAACTGTACCTGTACTGTACTGTACTGTACTGTAGTGTAGGACTAGACGACCTACACCTCGCCCGACGCGCGCCTGCCCGCCGCGCTGGCGCTCGCCAAGCTGAACGTGAACACTGCACTCGAGCATCTAGCTGAGGTAACTGTACCTGTACTGTACTGTACTGTACTGTAGTGTAGGACTAGACGACCTACACCTCGCCCGACGCGCGCCTGCCCGCCGCGCTGGCGCTCGCCAAGCTGAACGTGAACACTGCACTCGAGCATCTAGCTGAGGTAACTGTACCTGTACTGCACTGTACTGTACTGTAGGACTAGACGACCTACACCTCGCCCGACGCGCGCCTGCCCGCCGCGCTGGCGCTCGCCAAGCTGAACGTGAACACTGCACTCGAGCATCTAGCTGAGGTAACTGTACCTGTACTGCACTGTACTGTACTGTAGGACTAGACGACCTACACCTCGCCCGACGCGCGCCTGCCCGCCGCGCTGGCGCTCGCCAAGCTGAACGTGAACACTGCACTCGAGCATCTAGCTGAGGTAACTGTACCTGTACTGTACTGTACTGTACTGTAGTGTAGGACTAGACGACCTACACCTCGCCCGACGCGCGCCTGCCCGCCGCGCTGGCGCTCGCCAAGCTGAACGTGAACACTGCACTCGAGCATCTAGCTGAGGTAACTGTACCTGTACTGTACTGTACTGTACTGTAGTGTAGGACTAGACGACCTACACCTCGCCCGACGCGCGCCTGCCCGCCGCGCTGGCGCTCGCCAAGCTGAACGTGAACACTGCACTCGAGCATCTAGCTGAGGTAACTGTACCTGTACTGTACTGTACTGTACTGTAGTGTAGGACTAGACGACCTACACCTCGCCCGACGCGCGCCTGCCCGCCGCGCTGGCGCTCGCCAAGCTGAACGTGAACACTGCACTCGAGCATCTAGCTGAGGTAACTGTACCTGTACTGTACTGTACTGTACTGTAGTGTAGGACTAGACGACCTACACCTCGCCCGACGCGCGCCTGCCCGCCGCGCTGGCGCTCGCCAAGCTGAACGTGAACACTGCACTCGAGCATCTAGCTGAGGTAACTGTACCTGTACTGTACTGTACTGTACTGTACTGTACTGTACTGTAGTGTAGGACTAGACGACCTACACCTCGCCCGACGCGCGCCTGCCCGCCGCGCTGGCGCTCGCCAAGCTGAACGTGAACACTGCACTCGAGCATCTAGCTGAGGTAACTGTACCTGTACTGCACTGTACTGTACTGTAGGACTAGACGACCTACACCTCGCCCGACGCGCGCCTGCCCGCCGCGCTGGCGCTCGCCAAGCTGAACGTGAACACTGCACTCGAGCATCTAGCTGAGGTAACTGTACCTGTACTGTACTGTACTGTACTGTAGTGTAGGACTAGACGACCTACACCTCGCCCGACGCGCGCCTGCCCGCCGCGCTGGCGCTCGCCAAGCTGAACGTGAACACTGCACTCGAGCATCTAGCTGAGGTAACTGTACCTGTACTGTACTGTAGTGTAGGACTAGACGACCTACACCTCGCCCGACGCGCGCCTGCCCGCCGCGCTGGCGCTCGCCAAGCTGAACGTGAACACTGCACTCGAGCATCTAGCTGAGGTAACTGTACCTGTACTGTACTGTACTGTACTGTAGTGTAGGACTAGACGACCTACACCTCGCCCGACGCGCGCCTGCCCGCCGCGCTGGCGCTCGCCAAGCTGAACGTGAACACTGCACTCGAGCATCTAGCTGAGGTAACTGTACCTGTACTGTACTGTACTGTACTGTAGTGTAGGACTAGACGACCTACACCTCGCCCGACGCGCGCCTGCCCGCCGCGCTGGCGCTCGCCAAGCTGAACGTGAACACTGCACTCGAGCATCTAGCTGAGGTAACTGTACCTGTACTGTACTGTACTGTACTGTAGTGTAGGACTAGACGACCTACACCTCGCCCGACGCGCGCCTGCCCGCCGCGCTGGCGCTCGCCAAGCTGAACGTGAACACTGCACTCGAGCATCTAGCTGAGGTAACTGTACCTGTACTGTACTGTACTGTACTGTAGTGTAGGACTAGACGACCTACACCTCGCCCGACGCGCGCCTGCCCGCCGCGCTGGCGCTCGCCAAGCTGAACGTGAACACTGCACTCGAGCATCTAGCTGAGGTAACTGTACCTGTACTGTACTGTACTGTAGGACTAGACGACCTACACCTCGCCCGACGCGCGCCTGCCCGCCGCGCTGGCGCTCGCCAAGCTGAACGTGAACACTGCACTCGAGCATCTAGCTGAGGTAACTGTACCTGTACTGTACTGTACTGTACTGTAGTGTAGGACTAGACGACCTACACCTCGCCCGACGCGCGCCTGCCCGCCGCGCTGGCGCTCGCCAAGCTGAACGTGAACACTGCACTCGAGCATCTAGCTGAGGTAACTGTACCTGTACTGCACTGTACTGTACTGTAGGACTAGACGACCTACACCTCGCCCGACGCGCGCCTGCCCGCCGCGCTGGCGCTCGCCAAGCTGAACGTGAACACTGCACTCGAGCATCTAGCTGAGGTAACTGTACCTGTACTGTACTGTACTGTACTGTAGTGTAGGACTAGACGACCTACACCTCGCCCGACGCGCGCCTGCCCGCCGCGCTGGCGCTCGCCAAGCTGAACGTGAACACTGCACTCGAGCATCTAGCTGAGGTAACTGTACCTGTACTGTACTGTACTGTACTGTAGTGTAGGACTAGACGACCTACACCTCGCCCGACGCGCGCCTGCCCGCCGCGCTGGCGCTCGCCAAGCTGAACGTGAACACTGCACTCGAGCATCTAGCTGAGGTAACTGTACCTGTACTGTACTGTACTGTACTGTAGTGTAGGACTAGACGACCTACACCTCGCCCGACGCGCGCCTGCCCGCCGCGCTGGCGCTCGCCAAGCTGAACGTGAACACTGCACTCGAGCATCTAGCTGAGGTAACTGTACCTGTACTGTACTGTACTGTACTGTAGTGTAGGACTAGACGACCTACACCTCGCCCGACGCGCGCCTGCCCGCCGCGCTGGCGCTCGCCAAGCTGAACGTGAACACTGCACTCGAGCATCTAGCTGAGGTAACTGTACCTGTACTGCACTGTACTGTACTGTAGGACTAGACGACCTACACCTCGCCCGACGCGCGCCTGCCCGCCGCGCTGGCGCTCGCCAAGCTGAACGTGAACACTGCACTCGAGCATCTAGCTGAGGTAACTGTACCTGTACTGTACTGTACTGTACTGTAGTGTAGGACTAGACGACCTACACCTCGCCCGACGCGCGCCTGCCCGCCGCGCTGGCGCTCGCCAAGCTGAACGTGAACACTGCACTCGAGCATCTAGCTGAGGTAACTGTACCTGTACTGTACTGTACTGTACTGTAGTGTAGGACTAGACGACCTACACCTCGCCCGACGCGCGCCTGCCCGCCGCGCTGGCGCTCGCCAAGCTGAACGTGAACACTGCACTCGAGCATCTAGCTGAGGTAACTGTACCTGTACTGCACTGTACTGTACTGTAGGACTAGACGACCTACACCTCGCCCGACGCGCGCCTGCCCGCCGCGCTGGCGCTCGCCAAGCTGAACGTGAACACTGCACTCGAGCATCTAGCTGAGGTAACTGTACCTGTACTGCACTGTACTGTACTGTAGGACTAGACGACCTACACCTCGCCCGACGCGCGCCTGCCCGCCGCGATGGCGCTCGCCAAGCTGAACGTGAACACTGCACTCGAGCATCTAGCTGAGGTAACTGTACCTGTACTGTACTGTACTGTAGTGTAGGACTAGACGACCTACACCTCGCCCGACGCGCGCCTGCCCGCCGCGCTGGCGCTCGCCAAGCTGAACGTGAACACTGCACTCGAGCATCTAGCTGAGGTAACTGTACCTGTACTGTACTGTACTGTAGGACTAGACGACCTACACCTCGCCCGACGCGCGCCTGCCCGCCGCGCTGGCGCTCGCCAAGCTGAACGTGAACACTGCACTCGAGCATCTAGCTGAGGTAACTGTACCTGTACTGTACTGTAGTGTAGGACTAGACGACCTACACCTCGCCCGACGCGCGCCTGCCCGCCGCGCTGGCGCTCGCCAAGCTGAACGTGAACACTGCACTCGAGCATCTAGCTGAGGTAACTGTACCTGTACTGTACTGTACTGTACTGTAGTGTAGGACTAGACGACCTACACCTCGCCCGACGCGCGCCTGCCCGCCGCGCTGGCGCTCGCCAAGCTGAACGTGAACACTGCACTCGAGCATCTAGCTGAGGTAACTGTACCTGTACTGTACTGTACTGTACTGTAGTGTAGGACTAGACGACCTACACCTCGCCCGACGCGCGCCTGCCCGCCGCGCTGGCGCTCGCCAAGCTGAACGTGAACACTGCACTCGAGCATCTAGCTGAGGTAACTGTACCTGTACTGTACTGTACTGTAGTGTAGGACTAGACGACCTACACCTCGCCCGACGCGCGCCTGCCCGCCGCGCTGGCGCTCGCCAAGCTGAACGTGAACACTGCACTCGAGCATCTAGCTGAGGTAACTGTACCTGTACTGTACTGTACTGTAGTGTAGGACTAGACGACCTACACCTCGCCCGACGCGCGCCTGCCCGCCGCGCTGGCGCTCGCCAAGCTGAACGTGAACACTGCACTCGAGCATCTAGCTGAGGTAACTGTACCTGTACTGTACTGTACTGTACTGTAGTGTAGGACTAGACGACCTACACCTCGCCCGACGCGCGCCTGCCCGCCGCGCTGGCGCTCGCCAAGCTGAACGTGAACACTGCACTCGAGCATCTAGCTGAGGTAACTGTACCTGTACTGTACTGTACTGTACTGTAGTGTAGGACTAGACGACCTACACCTCGCCCGACGCGCGCCTGCCCGCCGCGCTGGCGCTCGCCAAGCTGAACGTGAACACTGCACTCGAGCATCTAGCTGAGGTAACTGTACCTGTACTGTACTGTACTGTAGTGTAGGACTAGACGACCTACACCTCGCCCGACGCGCGCCTGCCCGCCGCGCTGGCGCTCGCCAAGCTGAACGTGAACACTGCACTCGAGCATCTAGCTGAGGTAACTGTACCTGTACTGTACTGTACTGTACTGTAGTGTAGGACTAGACGACCTACACCTCGCCCGACGCGCGCCTGCCCGCCGCGCTGGCGCTCGCCAAGCTGAACGTGAACACTGCACTCGAGCATCTAGCTGAGGTAACTGTACCTGTACTGTACTGTACTGTACTGTAGTGTAGGACTAGACGACCTACACCTCGCCCGACGCGCGCCTGCCCGCCGCGCTGGCGCTCGCCAAGCTGAACGTGAACACTGCACTCGAGCATCTAGCTGAGGTAACTGTACCTGTACTGTACTGTACTGTACTGTAGTGTAGGACTAGACGACCTACACCTCGCCCGACGCGCGCCTGCCCGCCGCGCTGGCGCTCGCCAAGCTGAACGTGAACACTGCACTCGAGCATCTAGCTGAGGTAACTGTACCTGTACTGTACTGTACTGTACTGTAGTGTAGGACTAGACGACCTACACCTCGCCCGACGCGCGCCTGCCCGCCGCGCTGGCGCTCGCCAAGCTGAACGTGAACACTGCACTCGAGCATCTAGCTGAGGTAACTGTACCTGTACCTGTGGGTCGCTCACTTCCCTCCAATATGGCGAGGAGGGCGATGGCTGCCACACGCGTCATACTTGTGAACAGGTGCTGCTTGTGGGGGTTGGTCTGCTTAAGTTTGCCATTTATTTATTTACTTATTAAATATAGATTCAGTCTACTTTGTAGTTTTGCGGCCGCGCCGGGGCACGCAATTGTTGTCAGTGCGATTAGAATGTAAATATTATGTAATTAATCTAAGCTTGTTTTGAAAAGAGTAATTGCTGAGTTTATTGCCGGCTCTTCTCAGCAAATGCAACCTTCCGAACCGGTATTAGAGTATTAGAGTCAGACTTTTCATAAGTGCCTGCGAAGGTCTATTTGAATAAATGATTTTTGAATTTTGAATTTTGAATTTTGTACTGTACTGTACTGTACTGTAGTGTAGGACTAGACGACCTACACCTCGCCCGACGCGCGCCTGCCCGCCGCGCTGGCGCTCGCCAAGCTGAACGTGAACACTGCACTCGAGCATCTAGCTGAGGTAACTGTACCTGTACTGTACTGTACTGTACTGTAGTGTAGGACTAGACGACCTACACCTCGCCCGACGCGCGCCTGCCCGCCGCGCTGGCGCTCGCCAAGCTGAACGTGAACACTGCACTCGAGCATCTAGCTGAGGTAACTGTACCTGTACTGTACTGTACTGTACTGTAGTGTAGGACTAGACGACCTACACCTCGCCCGACGCGCGCCTGCCCGCCGCGCTGGCGCTCGCCAAGCTGAACGTGAACACTGCACTCGAGCATCTAGCTGAGGTAACTGTACCTGTACTGTACTGTACTGTAGTGTAGGACTAGACGACCTACACCTCGCCCGACGCGCGCCTGCCCGCCGCGCTGGCGCTCGCCAAGCTGAACGTGAACACTGCACTCGAGCATCTAGCTGAGGTAACTGTACCTGTACTGTACTGTACTGTAGTGTAGGACTAGACGACCTACACCTCGCCCGACGCGCGCCTGCCCGCCGCGCTGGCGCTCGCCAAGCTGAACGTGAACACTGCACTCGAGCATCTAGCTGAGGTAACTGTACCTGTACTGTACTGTACTGTACTGTAGTGTAGGACTAGACGACCTACACCTCGCCCGACGCGCGCCTGCCCGCCGCGCTGGCGCTCGCCAAGCTGAACGTGAACACTGCACTCGAGCATCTAGCTGAGGTAACTGTACCTGTACTGTACTGTACTGTACTGTAGTGTAGGACTAGACGACCTACACCTCGCCCGACGCGCGCCTGCCCGCCGCGCTGGCGCTCGCCAAGCTGAACGTGAACACTGCACTCGAGCATCTAGCTGAGGTAACTGTACCTGTACTGTACTGTACTGTACTGTAGTGTAGGACTAGACGACCTACACCTCGCCCGACGCGCGCCTGCCCGCCGCGCTGGCGCTCGCCAAGCTGAACGTGAACACTGCACTCGAGCATCTAGCTGAGGTAACTGTACCTGTACTGTACTGTACTGTACTGTAGTGTAGGACTAGACGACCTACACCTCGCCCGACGCGCGCCTGCCCGCCGCGCTGGCGCTCGCCAAGCTGAACGTGAACACTGCACTCGAGCATCTAGCTGAGGTAACTGTACCTGTACTGTACTGTACTGTACTGTAGTGTAGGACTAGACGACCTACACCTCGCCCGACGCGCGCCTGCCCGCCGCGCTGGCGCTCGCCAAGCTGAACGTGAACACTGCACTCGAGCATCTAGCTGAGGTAACTGTACCTGTACTGTACTGTAGTGTAGGACTAGACGACTTACACCTCGCCGCCGACACCTCGCCCGTCGCGTGCCTGCCCGTCGCGACCGTCTAGCTGAGGTCATCCCCCCTTCTCCCCCTCCTCTGTAGCAGTGTTTCTTTCAGGTACTACTCCGAGTGGCCTTGCCCCCCCGGAGTAGCCTTACTGCCCTCCGGGGCGTTTGGAACTTAATCAATAGCAATAGGTTGCCGCTCGCTCACTTTCGCGCGTCTACAACAGATTTACGTATTTTCGCGACGAATATCCCTACAATTTGGCAAATTATTTAAACCTGGTGTCACTTTAGAGCTGGAAACCCTTTATTGACGTGACGTGGCACTCAATTAGCCAATCAGGAATTGAATAGTGCATGACACATTAAAGTAGCCAATCAGAAACCAGAATAGCCTCTAGAAAGAACGACACACTTTCGAGAATATCTACATCCCTTTTCCTCTAACGCTATCCCATAAGGCTCTCCCACCCTACTCCGCCCCCCAGATCTCTTAACCGTCCTACTGGAGAATTTTGCCTGAAAGAAACACTGCTCTGTAGCTGTAGGAAATAAGCGACCTTCAACCTGTGCTACACGCACGAGCGAGGACTAAACTACGGTTTTGCTAGACTTGCTTTGAACCATCTTACGTAATAGTATAACTTTAAGTTAGCTTTACAACACCAACCTTTATGTCTTTAAACAACATACACCTTACAAGTAGTGAGAATCTACCAATCCCGCTAAGTATAAATAATCAGTCCATATTGCAGAGTCCGCTGGCGGTGATATTCCTGACGGGCGAGTCCCCGCTGACGTCCAACTGGGACGTGTACCTGATCACGGCGCTCATGGGAGCCCTGGGCCTCCTCATCTACCTGAGGAGGCCGCCACAATTGCCTGCCAATTGACCTGGTCGGACCATCTTTAGAGGTGAATATTATGGCTTGGACCCGTTGTATTCGACATCATTTCATTTCACTTAGCTGAACGGTTTTGGATGTAATTTGGCCTAAGATACTTCATATTTTGGATTCAATTAACACGTTATGTTTTTGTCGACAGGTGGCGCTTCGAACCTCAATAAAATAATGTAAATAATGCAAGAGTGAATTCCATTTCACGTACCCGTCACACAAAGTGTTATTTTTACACATATTTATAAATATGCAGTTATATTTCGAATGAATGTTTGTTTATGAACTCAAACGACTGGATTATCTTTGTATATATGATGATATTTTTAAATGTAGTTAATTTCAATTCTCAAATGTCGTTGCTCGCTGCATATGAAAATAAAACGGAACTCTTCGCGTTTCCGTAGAATTAAAGTCACACGTCGTAGCTAGAGAGCCAGTGAAAAGCAGATATTACATATTTCAACAAACCTAAGATTTTGTCCAGTTACTCTCCTATACCTACTGTACATGAGGTGGGGACTCACTAAGCCCGGTCGCGGTGGGTGCAGAGTTAATCAGCAGGGCGATTGTCAAACGCTCTCGTTTTCGTGAAACCGATAGCGAGGGTCTCGTATGTTGCTATAATTTTAGTTTTGTGTAACTTTTATGCCAAAATGGTCGCCGGCTTCATTTGAAATAAGTTAATTGTTATAGTTTTCAATTTTGCTGTAAATTGTGTTACGTAACATCCAAATTATAAAAAGTTTTGAGAGCCTCGCTATCGGGTTCCCGATAACGAGAGCATTTGACAATCACCCACCAGGTGTCAAAGGTACAAAAATCTGATGAAGTTCAACAGTATTTCAACAAAGCATTTCGATATGTTAAAATGTCCCCATCTCATGTACAGTAGGTATAGGAGAGTAACTGGACAAAATGTAAGGTTTGTTGAAGTATGTACTATCTGCTTTTCACTAGCTATCGAGGAAAAATCCATTAAGAGAATCAATCCAATCCCGTAACTAGTCAGTGATTTTGAACTGTAAGAACCAATCACTGCCTCTAAATGTTTAGTGTGTTTCGACTTTGCCAACCAGAACGCATGTGTCCTTGACTTGTATACCCAAAAATCGAATGTGCCGAAGACGCGCTCATCGAAGTTTCATCATCGTAACAAATAACATATACTACCTACAAACTTTACGAACCCTTTATAGTTGAGATAAATTTCTGCGCTTACCTAAGCGCTAACTTTCTGTGATGTTTTGTCATTACGAAAAATCAATGGAACGTAATGAATAATGATAAGTTCCTTTAAATAAATGTTGTTAATTTCATTGTGATTAATTTTATAACGTCCTATGTAAAATAGTTAAATTGAAATATAAATATTGTAAGTTAATTAATTGTTTTATTTAGTACTTAGCAACCTTAACTCTTACTGAAACCTGTTCTTGCTCCGCATATTTCAGGATTGTAATATCTTGCCGAGTTTCTTGCCTGTTTTGTCAATTGAAGGCTGACTTCCGAACTGGTGGTAACTTCAGTAGCTTTGACTTTCATAAGTGCCCTAAAAGGGCTTAAATTGAATAAATGGCTTTGACTTATAATTTATTTTTTGTTTTAATTACAAAATTGTATTAAATTTTAGGTTATTTAATTTCCATAATAATTTTATTCATTTTTTGTTTTTAATTGTTGTGCAGATGCCACACTAATTCTTGCATTTATGCGGCAAAATGTGCTGATACCAACTTTTTATTATAGCGCGACAACACTGCGCAAATGCTTTCGATTTTCTCTAAAACATACTCTATTGATAATACTGAGATGATTACTATGTTAGTACGATATTTCAATTATGACTCGATATTCTATAATTGCATGTAATAATTAATGTATTAATTAATTTATCGAATTTGGCTTGATCTAATTTCGTGAACGCTACAACGCCTACAACTGAATGCGAAAAATAATGTTTTAATTTATAAATAAAAAAGTTACATTCAAAAAATATTTTATTACAAAAGTAAAATAAAAATTACATATGTTTATTCAGTGTTCAGTCTTCATCGCTTCTTTTTCCAGTTCTTCTATTTTCCTTGATATATCATCTGCTGAGAATGTATAGTCCACTAAGTTATCCTGTTTGTCTTCTGCGTCCGGTTTGGTTTTCTGCAAAAGACATTAGAAAACATTTAACCCATTGCATTAGAAAAGATAGACACGCACTCGCAGTGTACGGACTTAGAAGGGGGCTAGGGGCTAGTTACTACCCGTTTTACACAACTAACAACTTCATCTAAGTAATTGTCAATGGAATGTGTACAAAAAAATCTTCAATTCTCCTTGTACATTTATAAGTTCGTTGATTATTGCTCGTTAACATACTTTTTTTTTATACGACTTAGTCGGTAAACAAGCGTACGGCCCGCCTGATGGTAAGCGGTTACGGCAGCCATATGGACGCTTGCAACACACGAAGCATCGCTCACGCGTTACCGACATTTCCCCCCTCCCCTATGAGCTCTGGCGACCTCACTCACGCGCAGAAACACAACTTTACACAACATAAAGTTATTTGGCTGCGGTATTCTGTAAGGTGGAGGTACTTGCCTAGTCGAGATGCTCTTTGAACGAATAAACGTTACGCTCTATCTAAACGCTAAGTTACTTAGCTGTGATAGTTTTTAACTTTGTTATTAATTTCTTTTTCAGTAATCCATAAACAACCGATTAGCCGGGTGGACACGAGATTAATATTACAACGGATCCCTGAATCGAAAAATGGTTTTCACACACTTAAAATATTTTTGAACGACCTTTCCAAATATACCCCGTGATTAATATTGCACCCACAAATTACAGCTTTCTTGTTGACTCTGAGCTAAGCCACAGGCGGACGGACGAACGTATACGGTGAAACTATAACTTTGTTTACTAAGAAACTCAAAAATAGAATTATGTATTTGAATACAATTTATTATACTAAGTATTTATATATCCTTATAATTTAATAATTGCGAAAGTTAATTTTTGTCTTGTTTACCTCTGGATGCATCAACGGTACAACCAATTTTGATAAAATTTGTTAAGCACGTAGTCTATGCCATGGAAACATAGGCTACTTTCTTACTTCGGCTACCGGCAACATGAATAAAACCGGAAATAAATTAAGTACTTAAATCTTAATAAAACTTATCTTACCCAAAACTGCGCATACTCAGGGGACACAGCCTGCAAGTACGACATCTTATCTTCCATCTCTTTCAGTCTCTTATATATGTCCGGAGACACTGGACCGCCAATGTTGAGGTACTTCTCTATAGTAAGCACTCGTTCGGCGATAGCTGAAGGCAGGCCGCGGCCGGTTGCGTCTGAAGACTCGGTATGGAAATCCGAAGCTTGTACAGTCATGGGTCCCCATTCATTGTTTACTTTGCGTACTGGAATCAAATATAGTTTTATTCGAAAGGGGTGAAGACTACATCAAGTATAGACTCTCTATAAAAAGTTTCAGCTCAAAATAAATTACTCAAAAATTCATACCAAAATGCTGCCAAGTTTATTGAATAAAAATCATAACCAACGTGTCACCGCTCAACGAGGATCATTATCCATTATTATTTATAAAATTTGTGGTAAACACACAAAGCTTGAAACTTACCCCCTTATTCATAATCGCTTTTTAACTAAATCAGTGTAATAGTGTGCTCCGTCTCACTCTTTCGATCACCAAATGTCAAGTGTCAGATAAAGACTTCGGAATTCTAATCAACGTTTGATAACTTTATTATGATTAAGGGGGTTAGTCTTAAGGATCATTTTGGAAATTATAATGTAGATGAAACTGAAATTTTTTACTCATATTCATAACAAAGAAACCACTTGTATCTATAAAAAACGGCATTATAAATTAAATAAATAAAATTAAACGATAACACATTATCATTCAAGGACGATGATGTTAAATATAACAGCTGAATAATTAATAAATATAAAAAATACTCACTCTTCAATCAACGTTTGATAACTTTATTATGAATAAGGGGGTTAGTCTTAAGGATCATTTTGGAAATTATAATGTAGATGAAACTGAAAATTTTTACTCATATTCATAACAAAGAAACCACTTGTATCTATAAAAAACGGCAATATAAATTAAATAAATAAAATTAAGCGATAACACATTATCATTCAAGGACGATGATGTTAAATATAACAGCTGAATAATTCAATAATAAAAAAAATACTCACTCTTCAGATGCCCCTTAGAATCGCTCCGTCTCACAAACTGCGTTCTCACTCTCGCGCACGTATCCATATCTTCCGTCTCGCTCTCCCCCTTAGACGGAATAAAGTCGTGTATATTGCTTAAATTCACTTGCTCTCTCTTTCTCTCAATAAAGTTTTGTATGCGTTGTTGCAATTCGTCGCTTGAAACGTTTATTTGTATTAAATTCTGGTCTATTTGCTCGATTGATTTTGATGGTGGGGCTACTTTGTTTGTACCTGTAAGGATTAGAGGGATGAGAATGTTTTGCCTGGCTCGAAGGACCATAGTATATCCGGCTCGAGGGACCGATTTTCTAAGATAACTTTCCATAAGCAACTAATACGAATTGCAAAATGAATTTTATGTGTAATGTAGCGGGAAGGTACATCATTTGACCCGGAATCGAACCGAGAACATGATTATCGAAACAAATAAAAATACTAATGGAAAACAAATAAGTAGTTTATTTAAAATATCAAAACGGTGTACTTTAATACTTATAACTACTCTACCCTAGAGGGTATTTAAAAAACAACAGTATAATACAACCTTTTTGAAGAAGCTTATTGTCGGACATTGTCGACATATTGCAATATTTGTCGGCAATAGCTAATAATTAAAAAAAATCTAAATATAATATTAATGCTACGTATTTTATTCCCTTTTTGATAACATTTAATGTACACAAAAATCATGGAGGTAACAATATATCCATTTTAGGAGATCTAAAAATATAACAATCTTCTAAATTAGATCCATACGAATAAGTCTTTTTGTAAGTAGCCTAGATATAACTGGGTTTTTTTTATCATAAACTAGGCAGAGCCTATAACAATGAAAACCAGATAACTGATAAACATTTACAGCTGCAGTAATGATAGGCAAACAGTTAATTTCTTAGTATATCTTATATTACTGAAGCATACTCGTTCTGTGGATTTATAAGATGGATGTATTTATAAGATGCATGTATTGACTGCCAGTAATAATAATTTTAACATTAGAAGATCAAAACTTTAATTTGTTTGTATGATTACTTAACCTCGGACACCGTTTACATTCGGCCTTTACAAATCAATCTTTACCACGAGAAACGCATCATCATTCACTAAAAAAACCTGCCAATAAAAGATTTACCTACATACAAGTTGGTTTTTGTTGCATTTTTGGATGGTGCTAACTAAACTCGCGTATAATACGGCATTTTAAGCGCTGATATACTAAGGAAATAAATAATAAATATCCTGGGACATCCCAAACTAAGCAGAGCTTGTACGGAAACCAGATAACTGATATAAATACAACATTTTTTTCTTTTTTTATAATTACACCCAGACTCAGGACATTACATGCACACAAATGTCCTGAGTGGGTATCGAACCCACAGCTTACAGGGTTCTCAGGGAAACTCAAATCTTTGATAGGAGAAAAAACAACAAAAAATCAAATTCCGATCCTCCCATTACGTTTACTAGACCACGCACATTCGACATTCTCCTTCCATACAGGAGCTTCGCCCTCGTAGACCTCCTTTTTCCATATAGGCACGGAGGCCTTGAGCTGGTCTATGCAGTGGGAGACAGCTTCGAGGGACTCCCGCCTGTGGGGGCTGCTTACTGCTATCACTACTGACGCTTCGCGGCAGGGGACGTTGCCTAGTCTGGAAAGAAGTATGGTGTTAAAATGTGTATATTTTCCTTTTTTTAACCGACTTCAAAAAAAGGAGGAGGTTCTCAATTCGAATGTTTTTTTTTATGTTTGCTACCTCACAACTCCGACATTTATTAACCGATTTGGAAAATTCCTTTTTTATTATATAGGGTACACTTCCCGTTTGGTCACATTGTCATCAGATCAGGATTTGATTACTTCTTAGTGTACTTCGATGTCGGTTTAAGTTTTTTGTAAAACAGTCCAATTATTACCGTCTGTATAGGCCTGTGTTTGACCGCAATCTCACCATGGTAAGTGATGATGTGGCCGAAGGTGGTAAGCACACAAAGACTAGAAGTCCCTTGCTCTCAAGTGCAGCTGTCGGAACACACCGATAGGTGCTTGGTGATTTTCAACTTGAGGGTGGTAGCCAGCCAGGTGGGTACTACAAAGTACCCTACCACCGTGCTGTGGTTTCCTCACGATGTTTTCCTTCACCGAAAGCTCAAGCTCATTGTAGGAATCAAACCCGGGACCTTCGTCTCGGCATCCGACGTCACTACCACTGAGCTATCATCACCTTTTTCTTGTTTTCTAACTAAATACGGTCATAATACTTTGAAAGAAAACGACAACTTATTGAAAATAACTACATACATGCATTACAAGGACATGTTGATATAAGTACATTCAACACACACGCATTAAAATCATAATGATCTTTACAAAATGATTTCAATGTATCAACGGATGTTCGCAATTCAGTTGGAAAGCTTGTAATATTGCACGACTAACAACCTGTCAAACAGATTGCCTTATTGTTAGCGAATTCAATAGCGTTTGTTAAACATAACTAGCACTTATCCTGCAGTTTCATCTGCGTTTAACGAAAATATTTTAGTACTAGCTGTCTCCCGGGATAAAAAGTATGTGGCTATGTACTTCTACATACCATAGGCTATCTGCATGCCAAATTTCATGATGATCCGTTGAGTAGTTGAAGGTGTAACAAACAAACAAACTCACTTTTGCATTTATAATATTAATATTAAGGACAAATGCCTACTAAGCAAAAATGTATGGACCTACTGTTTTTTTTAAACACGCTTTTATTAGCTTCACCTGCAGTATGTATTAATGGAATCTTTATTATTTTAGGGTCGACAACACGCGGTGATACCCCTGGTGTGGCAAGCGTCCATAGGCTACGGTAACTGCTTACCATCAGGCGGGCCGTATGCTTGTTTGCCAACTTAGAGGTATAAAAAAAATCTTCAAACGTAATTTTCAGACATTTATGTCAGATTAAACAGAAACTGCACAATTATTTATCATGTACCGATGACAAAACAATAATTTGGTCAAAAATTACAGGGCTTTTTATAGCGTGGTTTATAGTTTTTTTTAAATATAATTTTTAATTATTCTTTCGCGTTTTCAGTTGGTCCCGTGTTTTTTTATATTAATTTGTTCAGCCGTTACGGAGTTGAGACGGAACATTCAGAAACGCACACACACTTTTTATTAGAAGGAAGTAAGATCTCAGTAAGATGCTAAAGACTTGAATTTCAAAATCAAAAACATATTTCACATTTACTTGCTGACATTTAATTCTTACAACAAATCGAGTGTTCAAATTGCAAGTTTCTACACAGCTTCAGTATGTTCCTTCAATGTAATATGCATGTCAATACCTACCTTATGTTTGTATTACGAAGGTCGCTTTTCTATTATAATGTTAACAGGGTAATTATAACATGTATGTTTAGAACTTCGTTTAAATCCATGAATGTAAAGACAGTGTCGTCACAGTTATGAAGCTAATTCCTGTTAGGAATAAATTACAGTTTAAAAAAACTAAAAAAAACACGCTTAAAAAAGGCTTGCACTAAAAAGTGTTAAATAATTATAAAATTGAACCTAAATATATTCTCTGTCTATCCCGTAAGGGCCTAAATGTAAGCAATTTTTGTAATTAAGTTCAATATTTGAATGAAAAGTGTGTGGCGCTTTTCATTTTGTAATTTACGATATTTCTTCATGATAATCATAATGCTTAGAAATTCTATTGGGTTACAAGGAAAAGCGCCCCACGCTAAAATTACGTTCGAAGATTCCTTTACATACATTCATACATACATACATACAGGTGAAGCTAATAAAAGCGTGTTAAAAACATAAACAATCACTCCTAACAACAGCTACTTTTGAACGCTAGGAATAAGGACAAACTTGCTGTACTTACCTATAATTTGATTCAATAAAATATTAAACTCTTTTAGACCGACCGCATACTATAAGAAATTTTCTGACTCCCGCTTGCTCATACATTTTTGGACGTCAGACACGTCAGAATTTTCTGAAGCTGTAATATTAAAAGATCTTCCACAAAAAAAAAACCTTGCGGAGTTTCTTGCCGGAGTCTTCTCAGTTTAAGTGTATTCCGAACCGGTGGTAAATTCAACTGTATGTACCAATTTAACGTTCATAAGTGCCTTACTAGGGCCTAAACTAAATAAATGACTTTTTAATAATGACTAAATAATTAATGGCTATTATTATGAATGAATTATATCTACAAATAAATAAATTTTTGTGTTATATCAAAATAAAAGTTTTTCACTAATTGCTTATGAAAGTATATACTAATGTTTGTCTATCTGTTTTCGTTTCGGCTAATCTCCGAAACGGCTGGACCGATTTTGACGGGACCTTCACTGGCAGATAGTTGATGTTATAGGGAGCAACTTAGGTTACTTTTGTTTAAGAAAAAAAAACTAGGAGTCCGCAAAAAAAAAGAACAATTAACCCAAAGAAGCAAAAATACGTTCATTTGTTCATTTATGTATACTAAGTATGTATTTACAAAAAAAAAGAAAAAAGTAGTATATGTATTATATCAGTTATCTGATTTTCATAGTACAAGCTCTGCTTAGTTTGGGATCAGATGAGGAATGTCAGAGGACATTTATTTATTTATTTTATTTGTATAAAATCTGTTGTGCCAATTTCCCTACTGACAATTCGCTCTGATTGACTAAGTCAAGGACACATGCGCTCTGATTGGTTAAGTCAAGGACTCATTAAACAAACACAATGCAGTGTTTGGTCAGTACTGTGCTAGCTTGGTCGGTATTAACTCTTAAGGTATTTTTCTGTGGCTACATTCCGAATTGACGCTGTAATCGATTTGAGCGTGCTTAAACCCGTACCGAATTGGTCCATGACAGCTAACGATGTCCCGTGAAACGTCATAGATGACGTCATGACATCCGCCATATTGCGCTCACACCGACCATGCCCTAAACTGATATTACCGTGAGCGCAATCAAAAGTGACAGTTATTTACTGTGTTTTCGGCAAAAATCCAATAAGATTCTTGGTTTTCTATTTAGCAAAGATACTTTTTATGATTTTATGAGAGAAAAATAATAAAAAACGCGGATATTCCTTTTTGCGAGTCAAATTATAAAAGATATAAGGAATCCTAGCGCATTGTTAATTCAGATTTTAATTAAGTTCTCAAATGTTCTGTTTTGAATACTGTGAGCGCGATAATGGGCGTTCCGAATTGTTGACAGTTCTCAGCTGTCATTAACGTGATATCTAACTCGGTACGCAAATTATTGCTGTGAGCACTGTGAGCGATATTATCCAATTCGGAATGTAGCCTTTAATGGTTGCAGGTGAAGTATCAATATATAGCGAGGAGGAGCGTTGGGCGCGCGCGCTACAACTGTGGGCGCGCGCGGCGGCGCAGGGCTGCGGCGCGGCGCGGGTCAAGCTGGGCGACTACCACTACTACGGGCTGGGGACCAAGGAGGACCTCGACGCCGCCGCGCACCACTACAGGTGCTGACTTTATGACAACACAAATATCATATCAGCCTATGGATGTCCACTGCTGAACATAGGCCTCCCAATAGACGAACGGTTTTGGGCCGGTTGCATCCAGCGGCGCCCAGGTCGTCGGTCCACCTGGTCGGAGGTCGTTAACAGGTTACCACCAGGCAGGCCGTAAGCTTGTTTACCGACTTCGTCTTCGAAAAAAAGAGAAACGAGACCAAAATGGAACTCATGATACACTTATCTCTTTCAGGATAGCATCAGAGCAGCTGCACGTGGCCCAGGCGACGTTCAACCTGGGCTACATGCACTCACTGGGGCTGGGGCTGGCGCGCGACCTGCACCTCGCCAAGCGCTGCTACGATCTCGCCGCCGACACCTCGCCCGACGCGCGCCTGCCCGCCGCGCTGGCGCTCGCCAAGCTGAACGTGAACACTGCACTCGAGCATCTAGCTGAGGTAACTGTTCCTGTACTGTACTGTACTGTAGTGTAGGACTAGACGACCTACACCTCGCCCGACGCGCGCCTGCCCGCCGCGCTGGCGCTCGCCAAGCTGAACGTGAACACTGCACTCGAGCATCTAGCTGAGGTAACTGTTCCTGTACTGTACTGTACTGTAGTGTAGGACTAGACGACCTACACCTCGCCCGACGCGCGCCTGCCCGCCGCGCTGGCGCTCGCCAAGCTGAACGTGAACACTGCACTCGAGCATCTAGCTGAGGTAACTGTACCTGTACTGTACTGTACTGTAGTGTAGGACTAGACGACCTACACCTCGCCCGACGCGCGCCTGCCCGCCGCGCTGGCGCTCGCCAAGCTGAACGTGAACACTGCACTCGAGCATCTAGCTGAGGTAACTGTACCTGTACTGTACTGTACTGTACTGTACTGTACTGTACTGTAGTGTAGGACTAGACGACCTACACCTCGCCCGACGCGCGCCTGCCCGCCGCGCTGGCGCTCGCCAAGCTGAACGTGAACACTGCACTCGAGCATCTAGCTGAGGTAACTGTACCTGTACTGTACTGTACTGTACTGTACTGTAGTGTAGGACTAGACGACCTACACCTCGCCCGACGCGCGCCTGCCCGCCGCGCTGGCGCTCGCCAAGCTGAACGTGAACACTGCACTCGAGCATCTAGCTGAGGTAACTGTACCTGTACTGTACTGTAGTGTAGGACTAGACGACCTACACCTCGCCCGACGCGCGCCTGCCCGCCGCGCTGGCGCTCGCCAAGCTGAACGTGAACACTGCACTCGAGCATCTAGCTGAGGTAACTGTACCTGTACTGTACTGTACTGTAGTGTAGGACTAGACGACCTACACCTCGCCCGACGCGCGCCTGCCCGCCGCGCTGGCGCTCGCCAAGCTGAACGTGAACACTGCACTCGAGCATCTAGCTGAGGTAACTGTACCTGTACTGTACTGTACTGTACTGTACTGTAGGACTAGACGACCTACACCTCGCCCGACGCGCGCCTGCCCGCCGCGCTGGCGCTCGCCAAGCTGAACGTGAACACTGCACTCGAGCATCTAGCTGAGGTAACTGTACCTGTACTGTACTGTACTGTACTGTAGTGTAGGACTAGACGACTTACACCTCGCCGCCGACACCTCGCCCGTCGTGTGCCTGCCCGTCGCGACCGTCTAGCTGAGGTCATCCCCCCTTCTCCCCTTCCTCTGTAGCAGTGTTTCTTTCAGGTACTACTCCGAGGGGCCTTGCCCCCCCGGAGTAGCCTTACTGCCCCCCGGGGCGTTTGGAACTTAATCAATAGCAATAGGTTGCCGCTCGCTCACTTTCGCGCGTCTACAACAGATTTACGTATTTTCGCGACGAATATCCCTACAATTTGGCAAATTATTTAAACCTGGTATCACTTTAGAGCTGGAAACCCTTTATTGACGTGACGTGGCACTCAATTAGCCAATCAGGAATTGAATAGTGCATGACACATTAAAGTAGCCAATCAGAAACCAGAATAGCCTCTAGAAAGAACGACACACTTTCGAGAATATCTATATCCCTTTTCCTCTAACGCTATCCCATAAGGCTCTCCCACCCTACTCCGCCCCCCAGATCTCTTAACCGTCCTACTGGAGAATTTTGCCTGAACGAAACACTGCTCTGTAGCTGTAGGAAATAAGCTACCTTCAACCTGTGCTACACGCACGGGCGAGGACTAGACGTCGGTTTTGCTAGACTTGCTTTGAACCATCTTACGTAATAGTATAACTTTATGTTAGCTTTACAACACCAACCTTTATGCCTTTAAACAACATACACCTTACAAGTAGTGAGAATCTACCAATCCCGCTAAGTATAAATAATCAGTCCATATTGCAGAGTCCGCTGGCGGTGATATTCCTGACGGGCGAGTCCCCGCTGACGTCCAACTGGGACGTGTACCTGATCACGGCGCTCATGGGAGCCCTGGGGCTCCTCATCTACCTGAGGAGGCCGCCACAATTGCCTGCCAATTGACCTGGTCGGACCATCTTTAGAGGTGAATATTATAGCTTGAACCCGTCATCATTTCATCATTTCATTTCACACAGCTGAACGGTTTTGGATGTAATTTGGCCTAAGATACTTCATATTTTGGATTCAATTAACACGTTATGTTTTTGTCGACAGGTGGCGCTTCGAGCCTCGATAAAATAATGTAAATAATGCAAGAGTGAATTCCATTTCACGTACCCGTCACACAAAGTGTTATTTTTACATATATTTATAAATATGCAGTTATATTTCAAATGAATGTTTGTTTATGAACTCAAACGACTGGTTAAACTTTGTATATATGATGATATTTTTAATGTAGTTAATTTCAATTCTCAATTGATGTAGTTGCTCGCTGCATATGAAAATAAAACGGAACTCTTCGCGTTTCCGTAGAATTAAAGTCACACGTCGCAGCTAGAGAGCCAGTGAAAAGCAGATATTACATATTTCAACAAACCTAAGATTTTGTCCAGTTACTCTCCTATACCTACTGTACATGAGATGGGGACTCACTAAGCCCGGTCGCGGTGGGTGCAGAGTTAATCAGGTGTCAAAGGTACAAAAATCTGATGAAGTTCAACAGTATTTCAACAAAGCTGGCATTTCGATATGTTAAAATGTCTCCATCTCATGTACAGTAGGTATAGGAGAGTAACTGGACAAAATGTAAGGTTTGTTGAAGTATGTACTATCTGCTTTTCACTAGCTATCGAGGAAAAATCCATTAAGAGAATCAATCCAATCCCGTAACTAGTCAGTGATTTTGAACTGTAAGAACCAATCACTGCCTCTAAATGTTTAGTGTGTTTCGACTTTGCCAACCAGAACGCATGTGTCCTTGACTTGTATACCCAAAAATCGAATGTGCCAAAGACGCGCTCATCGAAGTTTCATCATCGTAACAAATAACATATACTACCTACAAACTTTACGAACCCTTTATAGTTGAGATACATTTCTGCGCTTACCTAAGCGCTAACATTCTGTGATGTTTTGTCATTACGGATAAAGTAATGGAACGTAATGAATAATGATAAGTTCCTTTGAATAAATGTTGTTAATTTCATTGTGATTAATTTTATAACGTCCTATGTAAAATAGTTAAATTGAAATATAAATATTGTAAGTAAATTAATTGTTTTATTTAGTACTTAGCAACCTTAACTCTTACTGAAACCTGTTCTTGCTTCGCATATTTTAGGATTGTAACATCTTTTTTCATTATAGGCAGATACCCAAAAAAATTACATAACTTTGCTGAGTTTCTTGCCTGTTTTGTCAATTGAAGGCTGACTTCCGAACTGGTGGTATTTTCAGTGGTTTTGACCTTCATAAGTGCCCTAAAAGGGCTTAAATTGAATAAATGGCTTTGACTTTATAATTTTTTTTTTTGTTTTAATCACAAAATTGTATTAGATTTTAGGTTATTCAATTTCCATAATAATTTTATTCATTTTTTGTTTTTAATTTTGGTGCAGATGCCACACTAATTCTTACATTTATGCGGCAAAATGTGCTGATACCTGTGGCTGATACCAACTTTTTATTATAGCGCGACAACACTGCGCAAATACTTTCGATTTTCTCTAAAACATACTCTATTGATAATACTGAGATGATTACTATGTTAGTACGAAATTTCAATTATGACTCGATATTCTATAATTGCAAGTAATAAACTATTAATTAATTTATCGAATTTGGCTTGATCTAATTTCGTGAACGCTACAACGCCTACAACTGAATGCGAAAAATAATGTTTTAGTTTATAAATAAAAAAGTTACATTCAAAAAATATTTTATTACAAAAGTAAAATAAAAATAACATATGTTTATTCAGTGTTCAGTCTTCATCGCTTCTTTTTCCAGTTCTTCTATTTTCCTTGATATATCATCTGCTGAGAATGTATAGTCCACTAAGTTATCCTGTTTGTCTTCTGCGTCCGGTTTAGTTTTCTGCAAAAGACATTAGAAAACATTTAACCCATTGCATTAGTAAAGATAGACACGCACTCGCAGTGTACGGACTTAGAAGGGGGCTAGGGGCTAGTTACTACCCGTTTTACACAACTAACAATTTCATCTAAGTAATTGTCAATGGAATGTGTACAAAAAAATCTTCAATTCTCCTTGTACATTTATAAGTTCGTTGATTATTGCACGTTAACATACGTTTTTTTTTATACGACTTAGTCGGTAAACAAGCGTACGGCCCGCCTGATGGTAAGCGGTTACCGCAGCCATATGGACGCTTGCAACACACGAAGCATCGCTCACGCGTTACCGAAATTTCCCCCCTCCCCTATGAGCTCTGGCGACCTCACTCACGCGCAGAAACACAACTTTACACAACATAAAGTTATTTGGGTGCGGTATTCTGTAAGGTGGAGGTACTTCCCTAGTCGAGATGCTCTTTGAGCGAATAAACGTTACGCTCTATCTAAACGCTAAGTTACTTAGCTGTGATAGTTTTTAACTTTGTTATTTTTTTTTCAGTAATCCATAAACAACCGTTTAGCCGGGTGGACACGAGATTAATATTACAACGGATCCCTGAATCGAAAAATGGTTTTCAAACACAAAATATTTTTAAAGACCTTTCCAAATACACCCCGTGATTAATATTGCACCCACAAATTACAGCTTTCTTGTTGACTGAGCTAAGCCACGGACAGACGGACGGACGTACACGGTGAAACTATAACCTTGTTTACTAAGAAACTCAAAAATGGGCTTATGTATTTGAATACAATTTATTATACTAAGTATTTATATATCCTTATAATTTAATAATTGCGAAAGTTATTTTGTGTCTTTGTTTACCTCTGGATGCATCAACGGTACAACCAATTTTGATAAAATTTGTTAAGCACGTAGTCTATGCCATGGAAACATAGGCTAATTTATTATTAAGGCACCCGGCAACACGAATAAAACCGGAAGCTTTTTATAATAAAGTAAGTACTTAAATGTTAATAAAAACACATCTCACCCAAAACTGCGCATACTCAGGGGACACAGCCTGCAAGTACGACATCTTATCTTCCATCTCTTTCAGTCTCTTATATATGTCCGGGGACACTGGACCGCCAATGTTGAGGTACTTCTCTATAGTAAGAACTCGTTCGGCGATTGCTGAAGGCAGGCCGCGGCCGGTTGCCTCTGAAGACTCGGTATGGAAATCCGAAGCTTGTACAGTCATGGGTCCCCATTCATTGTTTACTTTGCGTACTGGAATCAAATATAGTTTTATTCGAAAGGGGTGAAGACTACATCAAGTATAGACTCTCTATAAAAAGTTTCAGCTCAAAATATTATTACTCAAAAATTCATACCAAAATGCTGCCAAGTTTATTGAATAAAAATCATAACCAACGTGTCACCGCTCAACGAGGATCATTATCCATTATTATTTATAAAATTTGTGGTAAACACACAAAGCTTGAAACTTACCCCCTTATTCATAATCGCTTTTTAACTAAATCAGTGTAATAGTACAACGGAGAGTGTTCTAAAGAATTGTTCGACTTGTTGCCCACTGCTACCTTCTACCATCGCAACTCTCGCCATCGACGGGGAGTCCATCCTCACATATTGAAACCAGAATTGTTTCGAACTGTGCGGGCTCAAAGGAGCTTTCTTCCGCGGACGCTCAGATTGTGGAATGAGCTCCCCGCCGTGGTTTTCCCAATGGAGTACAGCATGGGGTTCTTCAAAAAGGGCGTGAAGAGATTTCTTCAGGGTCGGCAACGCGCGAGTGATGCCCCTGGTGTTGCAAGCGTCCATAGGCTACGGTAACTGCTTACCATCAGGCAGGCCGTATGCTTGTTTGCCACCTTAGTGGTATAAAAAAAAAAAAAAAAAAAAAAATAGTGTGCTCCGTCTCACTCTTTCGATCACCAAATGTCAAGTGTCAGATAAAGACTTCGGAATGTTTGATAACTTTATGATGAATAAGGGGTTAGTCTTTAGTGTAGCCTGAAGGACCATTTTGGAAATTACAGTGTAGCTAAAACTGTCAATTTTTACTCATATTCATAACAAAGAAACCACTTGTATCTATAAAAAACGGCTATATAAATTAAATAAATAAAATTAAGCGATAACACATTATCATTCAAGGACGATGATGTTAAATATAACAGCTGAATAATTAAATAATATAAAAAATACTCACTCTTCAGATGCCCCTTAGAATCGCTCCGTCTCACAAACTGCGTTCTCACTCTCGCGCACGTATCCATATCTTCCGTCTCGCTCTCCCCCTTAGACGGAATAAAGTCGTGAATATTACTTAAATTCACTTGCTCTCTCTTTCTCTCAATAAAGTTTTGAATGCGTTGTTGCAATTCGTCGCTTGAAACGTTTATTTGTATTAAATTCTGGTCTATTTGCTCGATTGATTTTGATGGTGGGGCTACTTTGTTTGTACCTGTAAGGATTAGAGGGATGAGAATGTTTTGCCTGGCTCGAAGGACCATAGTATATCCGGCTCGAGGGACCGATTTTCTAAGATACCCTTCCATAAGCGAATTACTAATACTAATTACTAATACGAATTGTAAAATGAATTTTATGTGTAATGTAGCAGGAAGGTACATCATTTGACCCGGAAACGAACCGAGAACATGATTATCGAAACAAATAAAAATACTAATGGAAAACAAATAAGTAGTTTATTTAAAATATCAAAACGGTGTACTTTAATACTTATAACTACTCTACCCTAGAGGGTATTTAAAAAAAACAACAGTATAATACAACCTTTTTGAAGAAGCTTATTGTCGGACATTGTCGACATATTGCAATATTTGTCGGCAATAGCTAATAATTAAAAAAAAATCTAAATATAATATTAATGCTACGTATTTTATTCCCTTTTTGATAACATTTAATGTACACAAAAATCATGGAGGTAACAATATATCCATTTTAGGAGATCTAAAAATATAACAATCTTCTAAATTAGATCCATACGAATAAGTCTTTTTGTAAGTAGCCTAGATATAACTGGGTTTTTTTATCATAAACTAGGCAGAGCCTATAACAATGAAAACCAGATAACTGATAAACATTTACAGCTGCAGTAAAGATAGGCAAACAGTTACTTTCTTAGTATATCTTATATTACTGAAGCATACTCGTTCTGTGGATTTATAAGATAGATGTATTTATAAGATGCATATATTGACATGTTGCCAGTAATAATAATTTTAACATTAGAAGATCAAAACTCTAATTTGTTTGTATGATTACTTAACCTCGGACACAGTATACCGGTTTACATTCGGCCTTTACAAATCAATCTTTACCACGAGAAACGCATCATCATTCACTAAAAAACCTGCCAATAAAAGATTTACCTACATACAAGTTGGTTTTTGTTGCATTTTTGGATGGTCCTAACAAAACTCGCGTATAATGCGGAATTTTAAGCGCTGATATACTAAGGAAATTAATAATAAATATCCTGGGACATTCCTCACACACGGCTGATCCCAAACTAAGCAGAGCTTGTACGGAAACCAGATAACTGATATAAATACAACTTTTTTTTTCTCTTTTTTTATAATTACACCCAGATTCAGGACATTACATGCACACAAATGTCCTGAGTGGGTATCGAACTCACAGCTTACAGGGTTCTCGGGGAAACTCAAATCTTTGATAGGAGAAAAAACAACAAAAAATCAAATTCCGATCCTCCCATTACGTTTACTAGACCACGCACATTCCACATTCTCCTTCCATACAGGGGCTTCGCCCTCGTAGACCTCCTTTTTCCATATAGGCACGGAGGCCTTGAGCTGGTCTATGCAGTGGGAGACAGCTTCGAGGGACTCCCGCCTGTGGGGGCTGCTTACTGCTATCACTACTGACGCTTCGCGGCAGGGGACGTTGCCTAGTCTGTAAAGAAGTATGGTGTTAAAATGTGTATATTTTCCTTTTTTTAACCGACTTCAAAATAAGGAGGAGGTTCTCAATTCGAATGTTTTTTTTTTATGTTTGCTACCTCATAACTCCGTCATTTATTAACCGATTTGGAAAATTCCTTTTTTATTTGATACACTTCCCGTTTGGTCCCATTGTCATCAGATCAGGATTTGATTACTTCTTAGTGTACTTTGATGTAGGTTTAAGTTTTTTGTAAAACAGTCCAATTATTACCGTCTGTATAGGCCTATGTTTGACCGCAATCTCACCATGGTAAGTGATGATGTGGCCGAAGGTGGTAAGCACACAGCCTAGAAGGAACTGGCTCTCAAGTGCAGCTGTCAGAATACACCGATAGGTGCTTGGTGACAGATTTTCAACTTGAGGGTGGTAGCTAGCCAGGTGGGTACTACAAAGTACCCTACCACCGTGCTGTGGTTTCCTCACGATGTTTTCCTTCACCGAAAGCTCATTGTAAGATTCAAACCCGGGACCTTCGTCTCGGTATCCGACGTCACTACCACTGAGCTATCATCACCTTAAATCTTGTTTTCTAACTAAATACGGTCATAATACTTTGAAAGAAAACGACAACTCATTGAAAATAACTACATACATGCATTACAAGGACATGTTGATATAAGTACATTCAACACACACGCATTAAAATCATAATGATCTTTACAAAATGATTTCAATGTATCAACGGATGTTCGCAATTCACTTGGAAAGCTTGTAATATTGCACGACTAACAACCTGTCAAACAGATTGCCTTATTGTTAGCGAATTCAATAGAGTTTGTTAAACATAACTAGCACTTATCCTGCAGTTTCATCTGCGTTTAACGAAAATATTTTAGTACTAACTGTCTCCCGGGATAAAAAGTATGTGGCTATGTACTTCTCCATACCATAGGCTATCTGCATGCCAAATTTCATGATGAGCCGTTGAGTAGTTGAGGCGTGAAGGTGTAACAAACAAACAAACTCACTTTTGCATTTATAATATTAGTTAGGACAAATGCCTACTAAACAAAAATGTATGGAGCTAATGTTTTTTTAAACACGCTTTTATTAGCTTCACCTGCAGTATGTATTAATGGAATCTTTATTATTTTAGGGTCGACAACACGCGTTGATACCCCTGGTGTTGCAAGCGTCCATAGGCTACGGTAACTGCTTACCATCAGGCGGGCCGTATGCTTGTTTGCCAACTTAGAGGTATAAAAAAATCTTCAAACGTAATTTTCAGACATTTATGTCAGATTAAACAGAAACTGCACAATTATTTATCATGTACCGATGACAAAACAATAATTCGGTAGGTAAATACCGTAATAAAAAACGTTAATCAAAAATTATGGGGCTTTTTATAGCGTTTTTTTAGTTTTTTTAAAAATATTATTTTAGATTATTCTTTCGCGTTTTCAGTTGGTCCCGGGTTTTTTTGTATTAATTTGTTCAGCCGTTACGGAGTTGAGACGGAACATACAGAAACGCACACACACTTTTTATTAGAAGGAAGTAAGATCTCAGTAAGATGCTAAAGACTTGAATTTCAAAATCAAAAACATATTTTACATTTACTTGCTGACATTTGATTCTTACAACAAATCGAGTGTTCAAATTGCAAGTTTCTACACAGCTTCAGTTTGTTCCTTCAATGTAACATACTTTTCAACACACTTGCTCTTAAAGTGATATTTATTGCACCGTTTTTAGTATCTTAATGCAGCTTATTACGCACTAGTGCTTTTTACTTTACATTGCTGCACAGTTTTATAATAAGTATAATCCCGATTATGTTAAGTTTGTACCTCAATGCAATTGATATGTGTGTAGACGAAGCATTCTTAATTTAAACGGGTAAAAGATTTTATCAGCGCATCGCTGTCAAAAAAAAAACCTGCGCGCCATATTTGTTAACTTTCTCATTGTGTGGTTGATTATTATCAAAAAATATAGTCCAAGAAATACAAGTCTGCTTTTTCCTCGCAAGTGTGTTGAAAAACGACGTATGTATGACACGCGTGTGCATTGATCATTACACTCTCGGCTCTCTAATCGCGTTCGCCTGCTTAATACCGCTTCGTCTGTAATTACCAACTTTGCACACATGTATCATAACATAATGTTCTATTATTTTCCATAATATGGACGTCAATACCTTCCTTATGTTTGTATTACGAAGGTCGCTTTTCTATTATAATGTTAACAGGGTAATTATAACATGTATGTTTAGAACTTCGTTTAAATCCATGAATGTAATAATGACAGTGTCGTCACAGTTATGAAGCTAATTCCTGTTAGGAAAAACATAAACAATCACTCCTAACAACAGCTACTTTTGAACGCTAGGAATAAGGACAAACTTGCTGTACTTCGATTCAAGAAAATATTAAACTCTTTCAGACCGACCGCATACTATAAGAAATTTTCTGACGCCCGCTTGCTCATAAATTTTTGGACGTCAGACACGTCAGAATTTTCTGAAGCTGTAATATTAAAAGATCTTCCACAAAAAAAAAACCTTGCGGAGTTTCTTACCGGAGTCTTCTCAGTTTAGGTGTATTCCGAACCGGTGGTAAATTCAACTGTATGTACCAATTTAACGTTCATAAGTGCCTTACTAGAGCCGAAACTGAATAAATGACTTTTTAATTTTGATAGTATGCGGGGTCTAGAACAAAATGTATGAGCAAAGTGCATTCCGGCGGGCGTCAGAAATTTTCTGACAGACAATTTCTTATAGTATGCAGCCGGCCTTAAAGGCTAATGTAAACGTTTCGTATGATAAATCCAAGATTCTACTCTATATATAAATTCAAAAGATATAAGTTATGTAATAAAAGGTAAATTATAATACTTAGCGAATCATGAAAGCGTGAGAATAATAAATAAAATAGTAATTAGTGGCATAACTAACATTTCGTAGATGTATGATATTAATGGCTATTATGAATGAATTATATCTAAAAATATATAAAATTGTTTGTAATATTAAAAAAAATTTTTTTTTTTTTTTTTATACGACTAAGTCGGTAAACAAGCATACGGCCCGCCTGATGGTAAGCGGTTACCGTAGCCATATGGACGCTTGCAACACACGAAGCATCGCTCACGCGTTACCGACCTTTCCCCCCTCCCCAATGAGCTCTGGCGACCTTACTCACGCGCAGGAACACAACTTTACACAACATAAAGTTATTTGGCTGCGGTATTCTGTAAGGTGGAGGTACATCCCCAGTCGAGCTGCTCTTTGAGCGAATAAACGCTATGCTCTACCTCTCTTAAAATAAAAGCTTTTCACTAAATGCATATGAAAGTATATACTTTCGTTTCGGCTAATCTCCGAAACGGCTAGACCGCTTTTGACGAGACCTTCACAGGCAGATAGATGACGTTATAAGGAGTAACACAGGTTACTTTTATTTTAGAAAAATAATTAGGAGTCCGCAAAAAAAAATTTAACCATACGCGGGTGAAACTGCGGTGATCGCGGGATTTGGATTTTTATTAAAATTTATTAAGTTTTTTTTATTTCTTTTCAAACTCGAATTTGGCACCCCTGTCGCGCTGGGCATGTGCCCCGGTTTGCCATATCATTTCATCTTTTACACAATCATAATAATATTATTCATAATGATTGCTTGTCAAACTGATAAATTAGTCTTAACCTTTTAACCCTTTTTACGAGGAACCATATGGTATGAAATACCCTACTACCATGCGGTTTCCACACAGAACCTATATATCATCGCGTTAGGGTCAGTTCACACCGAGACGCCACGCGGCAAGCTTATATAGCAATAGAATATAGAACTTTATTAAATACAAAAAAAGGTGCACATTTCAGTGAGAGAACTCGTTACAAGTGACTCCCGTCGCTGCGAGGCGTATCCGAATTCACTACCTGAAATGTGTACCTTTTCGCTTACTAAATACAGTTTTATAGTGGCCCTGATTCTGTTGTTCACAACTAAACTAATTTTAATGTCACTATGTCTCTTTCTAACAAAGAACATAAGAAAAGGATGTAAGAAATTTTGTCCTGTCAAATTAGTCCAATGCTTGTTTTCAATATAAATTTAGTCGCCATCTATCGCGTCACGCCTAAATACACGCAAAATAAGACGGCAAAGATTAATTTGACAACTTAAAATATGTTCTATCCTTTTTCAATCATGTTCGTAAGAAAGAGATGAGATGTGACTAAAATTAGTTTAGTGCGATTTACTACAGAATCGGCACCATTATACTGTTATTTTAAAAGTGCGCGTCGCGTCGCCTCACGTCTCGGTGTGAGCCGACCATTCGAATCTTGCCTTGCTCAACGAGACTGATAACGCGCCATCGTGACATATAAAAACAAATGATGTAATCACAACACAACGCAATGAATGAACGTTATCTGATAAGACAAGACATAATGACTTCTAACATTATTATCTATAAGGTTCCTATTGAAAATATCAAAAAATTTAACGGCTAATGTAGGACAGTAGGTCGCGGGCCCTTATTTATCAACACGAGAATTATTAGCTAATCTGTGGTACAATCAGCGTCAAAAGTCAATGTTCACTTGATTGATTGGCATTCGGTTGATAAAACTGTGACTTGCTTTATGTGACTCGTTAATAAACTGATACTTTTGCTGATGTTCAAGCAAAGATATTTTTACTCCGTAGAAAAAAGCATTGGCTCCAAGCGCATTTAAATTTCTTTCCATTGCGATTGTTCACAGCCAGGGATATGGTCGCTAGCATAGATATGGGATTTCGCTAAGCTACGCAGACGACCGAAGCGTGGAAAAGAGATATCACAATCCTTATGAACACTTTTCGAGACAGAGACGCAAATGCAATTTTGACGTGGGCCAAAATTTTTTTCGAGTAGAGCCTATAGCGTCCCGGGTGTGATTTTGTGTCATTTCACATTTTATCATTAATCGGCTCCAAAATCAGTTTTTTATAACATAATTATTCTACTCTTCCGTAATGAAGGACGGAATTACCCGACGGGATTTTTCTGACTCATGACAGCTTCATCAAAACTCGAACGGTATTTGATGAACAAATTATCCTGTGAGTTTGTTTCTAGCCTCTTGACACGTCAGCATCACAACATATAGGTGTCTCTTTATATAAATCGTCTACTGCGTAAGTCAAACGACGTGATGTGTCAAGTCTCGTCTTTAGTTGCACGTTTTGAACTCTTAGATTAGGGATGCAACGAATACTATTATTCGTATTCGCCGAATATAATTTTTTCGAATATTCATATTCACCGAACATTATTACGACTATTCGTGTAGATATAGTATTTTCATATCATTTTTTTAGTGATACTGAACGCAATGTGTTGATACGTCGTCGTTTCCCTGTGGTGGCCGGGGATTCCCAATGTCGTATCCTTGCTAATTTAGTATAACGGCGGGCAAGGTACAAACAGGGGACAGGAACAGATTGACACCGAAAACCTTGCAACGCTTGCTTTTCTTAAGAAAAACTTGCCAATTCTTTTTTGTAATAATTTTTAATCAAAATTGTTTATTATTCGTATTTGACGAATATTAATTTGATATTCGTTTTAAGTACTATTCGTTGCATCCCTAATGTAGATCATAACATATAGGATATTTTTTATTGCGAGAATTTTTTTTTTTTTTTTTTTTTTTTTTTATACCACTAAGTTGGCAAACAATCATACGGCCCGCCTGATGGTAAGCAGTTACCGTAGCCTATGAACGCTTGCAACACCAGGGGCATCACTCGCGCGTTGCCGACCCTGAAGAAATCTCTTCACACCCTTTTTGAAGAACCCCATGCTGTACTCCAATGGGAAAACCACGGCGGGGAGCTCATTCCACAATCTGAGCGTCCGCGGAAGAAAACTCCTTTGAGCCCGTTTGAAAATGTTAGTAAATAATAATGAGCATTTTAATAAGTATATTTGACATTTATAGAGCTTGATATCGGAATCGCCCCGCCCGCCATTGACCCTACAGCTGTCAATGCACTGTGGGTGCATGATTGCATGCGTGTTGCGATTACACTTATTGTCTCGCTCGGTCATTAATTACGTTTACAATAACAGGTTTTTAAGAAAATGATTAAATGTCCTACTACCTAGCGGTGTCACCTGTGTTCTCGGCCTAAAAAGTAACCTGTCCGTTTACATACCATATGCTATCTGCGTGCCAAAACAGCTAAATAACATTAATTTACGGGTATAACAAAATCTGCCGGGCTATTGCGTATCTTTGGTGATAATCGTAACGAACACCATTAATTATTTCATCCAATGACGCGCACGCGATATGACGCGACGATGACCATTCGCGGGCCCTGATTGGATGAATTTTATTAATGGTGTTCGTTACGATTACCACCAAAGTTACGCGGTAGAGCCCCTGGACTGACTTGAAAGTAGACTTTAAATATGTCGAGATGGTTTAAGCTAAATATGACAAATTTGGACTTGTCTTTCTAGCTGTACAGAAACCCTTGAGATAGAAAACTTTGGATATAGCTGGAATGAGCAGTACGTGCTTGATTCGGCGGTATTCATACAATTAAGTTCTTATTTCGAATGCTGTGACAACCCTACGAGCATATTCAACTATTCAAGCGAAGTAGGATGAGACGCGCTATAGGTGTTTTTCGTTGGCTTTGCGCAATTAGAAAGGAGATTCAGACCTCCAGCATATAGCTTTTTTATGAGTAATCTACGAGTAGGTGCAAATTTATCGATGCACGTGTAAAAAACTTACATTATGTATAGAATTATTTATATTGAAATTGTTTTTTTTTCTTTATAGCTGTAGTCGGGTTTTTAACTTGAAGATATTAACTACTACTACTACTACTACTACTGGGTACTAAGAAGTACCCTACCATCATACTATGGTTTCCTCGCGACGTTTTCCTTTTGACATTAGTGTATCTAAGATTCTTTAACAAGGGAGGCATGGCCCCTAAAAGCTGATGCAATGTACGCGAAAGTTATTTCAATTTTAGGTGCTCAGCCATAGTTCTTTGGAATGTAGAATTTTGGATTGGTAACTCAACAACCTGGGGTGGTCACGGAACCTCCCTATATATGCAAATGCCTTTAGTTAGATGCTCAAGCTCATGAGTATTTGAACCCACGACCATCCAAATCCAGCAATGGGCTAGATGACTTTGTTGAAGTTCTGCGTGACGTCACCAGCCCCCACTCCCGAACTTTGACTCGCTTTATCTTTGTCAATTTTTAATGATTTGGCAAACCAAAAAATACGTGTCCAATATTTTTTGATAATCTAACGAACTAAATAGTTTTTTTTTTACCTATGTATCATCCCTATTGCGGCGTAAATTAGCAAAAACATACATGCAACCTTTACACATATTGGCCCTGATTCTGTTGTTCACGACTAAACTAATTTTAATCTCACTATGTCTCTTTCTAACAAAGAACATAAGAAAAGGACATAAGAAATTTAGTCCTGTGAAATTAGTCCAATGCATTGAATTATTACACATAGAAACAAAGTACACGCGCGAAACACAATCCATTCAATTGGAGCCATAATGGCTCCAAATGACCGCCGCGCTGTCAGTGTACTGACTGGCGTTTTAGTGAGTGGAGCTCTCAGAAAAATAATAAATATGACGGTTTGTGCAGTAAAATTGTTTCATAATTCATCAAGGAAGAAAGATTAGAATTCTGTTGTAATATTCCATAGATAAGCCACTAATATTATTGCGTAATTCATCTAAAATAACAAAATTCAAAAATAAAAATTCTTCACTCGGATTTCGAGCAAAGTGTTGCCAGCTGTTTGTGTGCGAATTTATGTTGTTTTACGTAATTGATACTGATTTTGTTAGAGTAGGAAGTAGAGTAAGTAATTGAGTCCAATAGGTTGTTTCTTTTACTTATAGCTATTATAACTGACTAGCTGTCCCCCGCGGTTTCACCCGCGTTCTTGGGATAAGTAGCCTATAATAGTCGGGATAATGTAGGTAGCTTCATATCAGTGAAATAATTTCGAATCAGACTGGTAGTTTTACACAGTAGTAGTTTTACAGTTAGTTTTTTTTACAGAGATTGACCCGTTTAAACAAACAAACAAAAAACTCTTCCGGTTTCTTACTATATTAGTATAGATTCAGTTAGATATTATAAAAATGTATAGCTATTCGTCTTTTATACGATAATGATAATTAAATACCTACATACTTCTTAATCTTCTTTTTCTATACAACCTATCATATATGAAACCTATCATTACCAACAATACCTACTACAAATTGTACGATCGTTTTGAAATGAAATGAAATGAAATTGTTTATTTCGCCAGAAATGTCGTAACATTGAGGTGTTATCTCTACACCTTTCGCTACAGAATAGCATGCAAAATTATAAATTTAAATTGAATCTAATAATTAATGTAATACAATATAATAAAATAATAATCAAATTAAATTAAATGAGATGTCCAAATTATATAATTATTTACCAAGTTTTGTCATATTTAAGATATTCGTCTAGGGTGTAAAAACGTTCATAGCTTTGCACATTGTCTTGGTTTACTATGTTAAAATACCCGACATAAGTACTATGAAACATAACCATTAAACTAGTAATAAATAAATAACAGGCCTGTGTCTATGATAAGATAAATTATCTAAGACGCAGAACATATATTAGACTATTTAATTAATTTTATGAATACTTACTTCCAATTTCATTCGCTAGTATCGGAAGGTTAATTTTACCGAAAAATTTAGTTTAGCTTGCAACATTACTCGTGCGCTTGTGTGCGTGCCAGCGAGTGTAATTATATGGTACTCACGCACACATTGGTTGTCAAGTGGCCTACGAGTCGCGAGGATTTTTGTTCGATACTTCGCTTCTAAGCGTAATAATTCAATGGTCCAATGCTTGTTTTTAATATAAATTTAGTCGCCATCTATTGCGGTTACGCCTAAATACACGCAAAATAAGACGGCAAAGATTAATTTGACAACTAAAAATATGTTCTATCCTTTTTCAATAATGTTCGTACGAAAGAGATGAGATGTGACTAAAATTAGTTTAGTGCGATTTACAACAGAATCGGCACCATTTTTGGTGTTATTAAGAACCTAATTACTGCAGTATGTCGAATTAATTGGACTGTAAATAATATCATACCTGTGGTACATTGCGATGCTGTGCACGGCCGGCCATTTGTTTCTGACGTCGTCGCATATAACCTTCATGGATTTGAGGGCCATTGATTCGTACGCTTCATATTCTAGTCTGAGCACCTGCGAACAATTATAATCATTATTTATTATGGAATAATAATAGCTACATTAATATTAGACTGGTATTGGAAAAAATGGAAAAATGTTTGCTTCTTTTTAGAAAGACACAAAATTAATTTTAACACGATTTCGCGCGGGAGTGACATGATAATCGAGGAAGATTGATTACCTAATAAAAAAAATATACGCCAATCCGAAGATGATGGCAAGTGATGAATTAAATTTGTTATGGCTGTTACTAAGTATAGTAGGTCTGTGTTTGACCAAATCTCACCATAATAATAAATATCCTGGGACATTCCTCACACACGGTCATCTGATCTCAAACTAAGCAGAGCTTGTACTATGGAAACCAGATAACTGATATAATACATGTACTATTATTTGTTTGTAAACATACTGAATATACATAATTACGCCAGTACTCAGGACATAGACCTGTGCATGCACACAAATGTATATCCTGTGTGGGAATCGAACCCACGAGCCGACGACCTGCGGCGCGATAGGTGAAATCTTAACCAGATGTGCCAACTGGCCCGTCAACCATGGTAAGTGATGATGTGGCCGAAGGAGTTAAGCACACAATGCCTGAAAGGAACTGGCTTTCAAGTGCAGCTGTCGGAAACACCGAAAGGTGCTTGGCGACAGTTTTAAACTTGAGGGAGGTAGCCAGCCAGGCGGGTACAAAGTACCCTACCACCGTGCTATAGTTTCTTCGTGTTGAACGCGCGACGCGACGTCACAGCACTATCTTCGGCAAAACGGATTTAGAAGAAATCATACCGTGGAATAACATATAAGAAATTATATCCGGGGAAAACACAAGATACTTGTGAACGAGTATTTATTAATATTCAGTTTTCACATGATAAAAGGATAGGTACATATCGAAGCAAGTAGTGTAAGTACATCGAATTATACAAACAGTAACAACGTTCATATAAATGTTTCGGAAAACAGAATAATATGCAAACAAGATAAAACTACGAAAAGATAATTTGCTCAAGTGATCATTATGTATAAAATGAAGACAAATAACATTCAACTGTCTGTTTTGAACCAAATAAGTGGAAAATAAAATACATACACCTTTATAATATTAAAGAAAGATCTAAATATTTGAAGTGGATGCTCAGCATAAGCAGGGAAATTTGAATTTATTCAAGTTTTTACCTTCGTAGAACAACATGGCTAAATATTTCAGTGATTCGCGACCGTATTGGTTCATTTAGCACATTGTGTTATGAATGTTTTTTGTATAATATGATATGACCCATATTTGAAAGTTCCTTTAAAAACCGTAAAACTGACTATTTTACTGAATGTACAAAAATAGTTCATTATAAACAAAAAGTATTAATTCCACAATATGCCAAATCATGCTACTACGGTCGCTAATCACTGAAATATTAAGCCATACTGTTCTACGAAGGTAAAAATCTTAAAAACTTGGAAAAAATCAAATTTCCCGCCTCATGTTAAGCCTTATTGATAGATGCACGCACAGCTTAAACCGCTGGGTCCAGAAATTGAAATTTTTCAAAAAGGTTCCTTAAATGCTTAGGAAGAAGATGCATGAAGGAGGGCTTTCAAAATGAAACCCCTAAGAAGGCAAAAGAGGGGATCGCTCTACTGGAACCGAGGAGAAGGAGTAAGTAGTACAGTTACAAAGATATATTGCTTTTGATGAATTTTAATAATGGCTACCATCGGTTGGGTCAAGCCCCTCAGCCCCTCCAAACCAAAATTCTAGATCCGCCCCTGCTTCCTATGGTACTTCCTACTAATATTATAAATGTGAAACTTTGTAAGTATGTGAAGATGATTGTTACTCTTTCACGCAAAAACCACTGAATGGATTTGGTTGAAATTTGGCGCACAGATAGAATATGTTCTGGATTAGCACATAGGACACTTTTTATCCCGGGAAAACATACGATCCCTCGGGAACGCGGGTCGGAAGCTAGCGGTATACTGTATATCTATATTTTTACTTTAGATTTAAAATAACTCTACCACCTGACTACAAACCAAGAATCTACCTATCTTTTACCATCTTTTATTTACCTACACAGATATTTTTAAGACAAAGTCCAAAAACATGTTTTTTATGAAGTGTATAACAAATCACGAAGACAATTTTCTTATCAGCGCGTTATCTAAGTAATGTTAATGTGGTAGCCACATAATTTATAGGCCTTATCACAAATTTAGTTTTAGATGCAACATTGTTGACATATTAAATCATATAGATAAAATATTATGTAATATTATACATCAGGAAATGGAAAACTCAAAATGAATTCTAACCAATGGTGATAAGTATGCAAATTTAAAATATCTAAGTAGGTTGCGTGTTTATGTGGTGATCCATTACCTTAAAAACTGTAAACGACAGTCAGTTGACACTAAAGAGAAGTAGAGCATAGCATTATTTTTGATCAAAGAGCAGCTCGACTGGTGAAGTACCTCCATTTTACAGAATACCGCAGCCAAATAACTATATGTTGTGTTCCTGCGCGTGAGTAAGGTCGCCAGAGCTCATTGGGGAAGGGGGAGGGTCGGTAACGCGTGAGTGATGCCTCGTGTGTTGCAAGCGTTCATAGGGCTACGGTAACCGCTTACCACCAGGCGGGCCGTATGCTTGTTTGCCGACCAAGTTGTATAGAAAAAAATCTTTTTTTTTACATGATATGGTAGCAAAAAATACGTAGCCCACCTGCGGGGTTATTTTAAAACGGTCGGATTCGGAATCGGGAGCGGAATAGGAAACTTCCGAGATGAGTTTCCGACACGATAAAATAATAATAAAAATATGTATTTGCACATTAAAATACAATCAAAACTATAAGAACATCAATATTTATTTAACATAGTATGATAATAGTACAATTTAAGTGTTACAAATAAAACCTAAACTAAAATAAATATATTCCGGATGCGCCCATTGCTATTTTAATTTCCGAATTCGAATAGTTTGACGTTTCTCGACGGATATATCAATCCGATTCATCTAAAAGTTTCCGATAGCTTTTAGCTGGCGGAATTCTTTCCGAATTTTATTTAATGTTCGTTTTTGACCATTATTTAATACAAACGCATTATTTAAACTTATATAAAGGTTACTTGGTACTAAACGGAGTGTGTTTGCCCCTATTTTTTAGGTAAATAATGAATTTCGGCGGTAAAAGTAATAATAGCTACATACTCAAACTTCGTAGGAACTAAAACATATTGGTCACTCAATACCGTTACTCAAGTTGGATGCTAGATTCACTACCACTAAAAAATCTACGTAATCATAAAATATTTGTTTTATTATATTCTCCATGAATGTACTGAAAAAAAAAATACTTTGACATAGAGGGCTTTTTGGCGGGAACTTGCAAAGTGACGTTGCGTTTTCGTTTTATTTTCAAAAAATCGTGTATTTTGAGTTTTATTGCATATTATCTGTGGTGTTTTATCCTATAAAGATCAATCCTCGCGCACCAATGAAGGGAAATTAAATGAATTATGTGTATCGTGACTTCAAGATGTCTCAAAAAGTCCGTGAGAAGTTTTAGTTTATTGACCACTATTTTAGTAACACATGTCATGACGTTTATAGACTGTGACTGACAGTGCGTACTATTATGAAAGTGATTTATTTTGTGACTAGAACTTTGGTATAACTGAAATACGATTAGGCTGTATGGCTCAAACCTTTGCCTGACTTTTTCGAATATTATAAACAACAATTACTTTGACCTATCAGTCAGTTTCCGAAGTTCGATAAAACTAGAAAACCATTTTTTTATGTTTATACATAACACAATGTAGACCTTAATCTAAAATATAAAAAATAACAAGTATATGTCTTTATGCATTTGATATGAGTGTTTAAATGAGGCCTTTCAACAATGAAAATCCGTAATCATTTCGATTTTACTTTTATTTTAGTTTAGGTTTACCATTTCCTACCATTATTGAAAACAAACTTTGTAAACGCACTCCAACTTTCCGCGATCGGAACTTCATCGGATAAAGGTTTCCGATTCCGCTCCCGATTCCGAATCCGACCGTTTTAAAATAACCCCGCTGATGGTAAGCGTTTACCGTATCTTATTGAAGCTTGCAACACCGTTGCCGAACCTGCAAAAATCCCTTGCTGTAACTCCCTTGGGAAACCACGGTGGGATGGATGGACTTTCTACCATGCAGTTGACCTGCAGTCCAGAGGGATCTAATGTTTTCCCGGGGATATGTATGATCTGTCTATAATTAATTTTATGCAACGGCGTGCAAAGCCTCCGCGACTACCCGTCTCGTAAATTTTCATCAACAAAACATAAATATTATCGTCGTAATTTAAACCATTTATTTTTCGATACATACGTACCTATTCTATTGCTGCCAAATTAATTTAATGTTAATGAGGCAAATAGAGGTGTTTGATCCAATATTTAATTTGGTTTTATTATCAACATAAGGTAAATTAACAAATATGTTGTAATGCAAAGGTAAAGTTGTATTTACATAAATACCACGGCGAATCATACGCTGCACCCGGACTTATTAACTTATTTAATTAACTTCAGTAAATGTGACCTTCATAAGTGCCCTTCTGGGCCTAAATTGAATAAATGGCTTTGACTTTGACTTAACATAAATTTTTACTTTAAGGGCTCATTTTTCCCTGGGATATAAAGTATAGTCCGGTCAAGTTAGCCCGAAAAATAGAATTAATCTTAGGAAAAAATGTGTAAGGGCAATTTTTGTAGATAGGTAGCTAACGTGAATGTTTATTTTGACGGGACTAGTATGTTATAGGTAGATATATCAAGTTATAACCTGCGTGCAAAACAAACAAGCTCACTTTTGCATATATTATACTGGGTGGAGACTTCGAGATGGCATATTTTCGAAACCTATGTTGGGTTAGTCATGCTGAACAACTTTTACTATGGGACCAATGGGGAATTCTCAAAAAAAATTTTTAACTCTTCATAGTAAATGTCAATCTTGCTCGACCATAATGTATGAAAAGTAAAAAATTTTTTTTGAGAATTCAGTGTTTTTCGCATAGTAAAAGTTGTTCAGCATGACTAACCCAACATAGGTTTCGAAAATATGCCATCTCGAAATCTCCACCTGTTATAGAAGAATGCAAAAATAAGGACATGATCTTATGCCCTAAATGATAAAATTTACTCAACTTGAATCACCTTTACTATAAAACAGATAACATAAAAAAAAAACATGTAACTAAATTATTAAGTTTATTTCGCAAGGTTGAGTGATAAGGGGTATTTAGCTGAATATAAGAATGTTTTATCAATTTCCTTATGTATTTAACTAACTGGCGTGTTTGATACGGAATTATTATAGCTTTAAGTAATTGTACATCTATTACCAACAAGGTTTTCCCAGATCCCCTTGTCTTTTTCTTCTTAGGGATTGCATTTCAGAAAATGTTTTTTTAGTGCAACCCTATGCTATGAGAAAAAAAACACATTTGTGACCAGTAGTACCATTAACCAGAGGATCTACATTGACATATAATTATCAATCAGTCATGCCTTGTTCTTTTCTATATAAATATTGACTTGGTTGCATTATTATTATTATTGTGCATAATATACAACTAATTTGTTTTATTTTTAAAAGAGAGGGTACTAACCTTTTTACCTTCAAAGTTATCTCTCGTAGTTCCAACAAATAGAGAAATGGCTCCGCAACTTTCATCAGTTACAAGATCACTAATGTCATCCACGGACAGTTTATCAAATGTCAATTTCAAGTGATCCATTTTATAATTAATGTAAATCTATTAGTTAATTTAGCCACCGCTAAGTGGTGGTATCACAGCAATGCTATCTTTATCGCTTATCTCTATATCAATCGTATCTTCGCACACCTCTTCGTTTTTTGCCAGGAGTATGTTATTTTTTATAGGTTCTAAATTGTAGTTTTTTGCGATTGTATTCAATAGTTGTTTGTAGCTGATTTTTGTTGGTAATCGTAGCGATGACTCTCTTGTGCCGGCGAGGTCTTTAGATTTCGCAAAAAATAATAACTTTACTGTGACGTCATGCTCAATGTCCATATTTCATACTGTAACAAAATAATCCTCTTAAAATAAATAATGATGCAAATGGCATCACATTTTGGTTCACTGCCAAACTAAAAGTGAAATCAACAGTACAAGTAATTATGTGGTTTCTAATCACTTAGGTTCAAGGCTAATTAGTTGTATACAATTAAAAGATGATAAGTATAAATTGATGGTAAAATAGTGTAGTATACAAAAATAGGTTTGGACTAAAAACAAAAGGAAACCCCGCATAAAATTGAATAATAACATCCAATGTAGCTCTTTTGCAACATGTATCACTAGTTAATAAACCAGTTTCCAAGATAGTAATTTAAGAGTATTATATTATATATTATGTTATCACATGACGATATTTGCGACATATACTTACAGTACATATAAATGGAAAATAAATACTTCTCAGTGCCAATGAGCGCAATTGACGTCGATTAAAATAATTGTAACGCGATTATGAACGACACAACTATCTGCGGACTTTTTCAGACATGTACTAACTTCGCGTTGACCGGCCGAGCGGGCCGAGTACCTGCGGTGCGGTGCCAAGCCAAACTCCGAAACACGCAGCAGACAACGCTGCACCGGTTTTAAAGTAACAGTTTCACTGAACCGTAACTAATTTAAATGAGAAGATAAAACATTTTCAGGACTAACTACAGCTGAATTGTATACTGAGTATGATATAAATGTGGGTAAATAATTATTATTTCAAACGCAATTTTTACTTTGAAAGAGGTTACTTGTTAACACTGAATATTTCTGGCTGTTTATAATTAACAAGGGAATTACTTACAGATTTCATGTTTTAAGATGAGTAACCTATATTGAACAATAATTATTATTTTAAAATTAATAAACACAATCAATAATCAACATCCAGCCATGATCCAGCCAACCAGACAGCTGACTGACCGACCACAGACAGACCCACAAACTACTAAAGGGAGACCTCAGAACAATATATCTACCTAGGGAAGAATGAAGACTCCATAGAAAAAAAATGCCAACAGCTTACGACACTAGCGCGCCTATGTTTGATCCATTGAACTACTTTTCGAGCCAAACTTTAAAACTGACATTATTTACACCACAGGGCTGCGTTTAAGTCAATTATCCAGCATAAAATTTAAACTGACTAAACGTCAAACACCCCGTGCAAGCACACCGCGAGGCGAAAAATTCAACTGACTAAAATTTTAACTGCCCCGTTCAAGGACGTCGGCTGGTATAAGTTTTCGCCGGCTAGGATGAATTTTAGCGACCTTTTTACCTCGCAAAATTTTATCCTGCTGTCAGAATGACAGCTGTTAGTTGTTTTGTATCGGAAAATTTATTTCTTATGTTCTCTATTTTTACTATGTAATAATATCGAAATCACAAGCGAAATCTTAACTTTACAGAGATTACAATACAATTTTGAGTCGATGTGATAGTTATTTACAAGCTGTCAATTGAATTTGACAGACTCTAACTATGACTCCGTTCAGCGAACCCTCGCTAGTATAATTTTTATCCAGCGAAAATTTATCTGCTTACTTAAACGTACCCCAGACTACGTACACACGGCTACACATCAAGCTATACATTTCCATTATAAGCTGATCTCGCAATGTATATGATTTCCGTACAGTGAGAGGTCAGCTTATATTGGAAATGTATAGCTTGATCTGTAGCCGTGCGTACGTAGTAGAAATGGGTAGCTATTCTAATAACTAGCCAAAAAGCGGCTATTCACAAAATAATCACGGCTATGATATCTGTCATGTCAATCAACACGATAATTAGCTATTTGCTATTAGATGGCTACTGGCTAGCTAGAATGAGGAGTTTTCTTATGATACCTCTATGCTGAAAATATCTGTCTAATTGTTGATAATTCTAACCAATTTGAACCTTAAGTGCACAATTAGACAGGTATTTTCACCATAGATAAGACACACACAGCGGGTAGTCGTCTAGCCGCCAGAGGTCACTAGCCGGTAGCTGGCCGGCTAGCCAAAGCCACGCCAAAGCCATTCTAGCCGAGTACCTCATACCGATAGTTACTCAGCTAGAATGGCTTTGTCATGTTGTTTGTCTTTGGCTAGTCATGAAGCAGCGCGACATCTATTGTTTACTTGCCTACAATTAAAGACTGAGTCGATGTACTGTGAAAGCTTTTAGTTAATATCCATATATAGAGATGACGTTATTGTTGATTTTCGATGTTTTTATTAGTAATACGTACGATTTATGAGAGAAAGTAATTTCTTTTCAAAAGAGTATACAATAAAATAAAAAGTAAATTAAAATCTATCATTACATTAATTTATTATATTATCATCTAGACTAGACTAGTTGCAGCGGCGAGGATCGAACTCGGATCGCAGTTGAACGTTATTCAACTGGCTACGCCGCCGCCGCTCTAGCCAAATAGCCAAAATAGCTGACTAGCTCGCTTTTACACCGCATATTGCTGGCTAGCTTAGCTATTGAAATTTCGGCTGGTTACCTATTGCTAACGTAGAGCATAGAATACAATTTACTCACAGAGATACTACTTAGGTACATTTTATATATTGGTAACAAAGGTAACCACCAAGAATCTTATATAATATATAAGATTCTTGGTAACCACTTGACAACTCAAATATGCGCGCGCAGTATAAACAGAAACACGCAAATATATCTCTTTCCTTTTTTTTATCTTATGTAGTAAAATTATCGAGACAGATATAATTATAAAGTTTGCGTTTTGAAACTCTTTCTATGAAAATCCAAGGATATTATAACTACGTAACTGGATAGCTAACTCGACTTTTAATATATAAAGGATTTTGAACCTTATCACTATAACATAACGTCCATTTTTAAATCAATTTAGGTATATGGAAAAACGGTCTCGACAGAGACTCACTTTTTAGGCGCCGTGTCCCTTTCACACAGGTGACCAGCATTTAGTTAAATTGACATGGTAGAAACAACAGGAATATTGGGAAATACGTAATTTCACTAAAAACCCTCAAAGATAATTTTATATAGGCAAATAAATGAATTAATTTAATTTCTCACTAAATACAAAAAAGTTTTTGAAAGATAGGAGTTTGGTTGCATTAGGCTGGTAACCCATTACAAACATACGTAACAACATGGTGGATTGTTTGTCTCTGGGATTGGCGTCGGTTTTTTGATATTTTGATTTTTCGTTCCATAAATTGTTTGACTGCAATTTTTAATTAATAAAATAGTCCAGACTTGTGTTGTGAGTGGGTGTAAGAAAGACTAGTATCCAGGTTGTGGGATATCCTTCCACACGTAAGAAAATATTGATATGGATCAATAGTGTGTCCATTTCATTTACATTTCAGGACATTTACTATTTTCAAGTATATATAAAGTACTCTGTTTTTTTTTTATACCACTTAGGTGGCAAACAAGCATACGGCCCGCCTGATGGTAAGCAGTTACCGTAGCCTATGGACGCTTGCAACACCAGGGGTATCACTCGCGCGTTGCCGACCCTGAAGAAACCTCTTCACACTCTGTGATTTACTATTTCACATCGTGATGTTAATACGTTTCATTATTTATTTTTTTCACTGTGTTTTAGATTGCCTGTTAAGGAAGAAATGAAAAATAAATGGATGGAGGCATTGCAAATTTCTGGAAACTTGACTAAATATTCTGTGGTTATGGTATGCAGCTTACACTATTAGTATTTCACTATGGTATTCATTATAATTTTTTTTTGTTTTGTATTGAACACCCCCGTTTTTACAGTTTATTTTAACTCCTCTCCATCCAAAGGTTGCCTGGTAGAGATCACTTTCAGTGATAAGGCCGCCCATTGTAACACTTTCTTTTTTAAGTTCTTGTATTTTTTTTTTCATGTGGTGTAACAATAAAGCGTTATCTATCTATCTATCTATCTTACATTTCATAGACGAAGACTTCCTAATAGAAGTTAAAAAGAGGCTTAAACTTGAAGCATTTCCTTCTAAACAAATGTATATATCTATGGGCCACAAGTAGCCTTTAAATAAACGTTTATTATATTATATATATATATATTATTGAGTAACTCTCAGATTGACAACTTATGGAAAGCACAAGACTTTAAAAAATAGCGGAGCTCGTGCAACATAACGCCAGAAATTCTACAAGAATATATTATTTAATTTAATTAAATAATATATTCTTGTAGAATTTCTGGCTATTTTTTAAAGTCTTGTGCTTTCCATAAGTTGTCAATCTGAGAGTTACTCAATAATATATATATATATAATATAATAAACGTTTATTTAAAGGCTACTTGTGGCCCATAGATATATACATTTGTTTAGAAGGAAATGCTTAAAGTTTAATAATATATGATTGTTTTATTATAAAAAAATGGTTTCCCAAAAATTTTAAATTGATACTGCACAAATTTATTATTTATTGTGAAATCGTTACCGTTTTAAGTATAATACGAGAAGTACCTATATCAAGTATAATATGCTAGATTCCTTAAAAAAATCTATTTAGTCCGTCAATTTCATTATAAATAATTGGCCTGATTTACAAAAACTTAAATCGAATTCAAAGTACACTAAGAAGTAATCAAATCCTGATCTGATGACAATAGGACCAAACGGGAAGTTTATACCCTTTCAAATAAAAAAGGAATTTTCCAAATCGGTTAATAAAAGACGGAGTTATGAGGTAACAAAAAAAAATACAGCAGAATTGAGAACCTCTTCCTTTTTTTGAAGTCGGTTAAAAATATATTACACGTATTTTTTCTTTTGTCAATGAGGAAATAGCTCTATGGTCAAAATACATGTCAAATCCTGAACGTTAACGTGAAATCTCAAAAGTGACGTCACGGGTGACTGGTGACGTAACTTTGACGCGTCTTTGTCAATTTTTTAATGATTTATTAAAGCAAAAAATACGTATCCAATATTTTTAATAACCTATCTGACGGACTAATAAGAATATTGTTTTACTTAAGAATCAGTGAATTAAGAATCTTAGCTTCAAAATTATAATCTACCATTGATTGCGAAAAATGAGCAATGTATTTTATTGACTCAAACTGTCTTTGATAAAAAAATCATTAATGATTTGACTCCCCATCCGTGAATGCGACTAACAACCAAGAGAAAGTTCTTTCTGCTCAATAAATAAAACAATATTATCTCTGGTTCAATGGTGTATTACAGTTGCTTTCGAACAGAGATTATTTTTCTCGGTAGGTACCTACCTATCGCTTTAAGTACTGACACTATAAACATAATTCAAATTAAATAGAATTATTTTTACTCTAACAAATTGTCTAATTCCGATAATTTTCCTGATTAGTTCATAAATGATGGTCGCTCTTTTAGAAAGGGACACAGCGCCTAAAAAGTAAGTCTCTTTCGGACCGCGTTTTTAGTATCATTGAACCTTCCAGTTTACATAGTATAAAAATTCCTTGGAAATCCAATGGACGTAATATACAAACAGGATTGAACTCTCCAAAAAATTTATCATACAAAACTAAACCATAAGTCATGCACATTAGGGTTTACTTTTGTTCGTTATCTTAGCCGAGGCAAAACGAGCCGAGAGAGATAGCCCGAACCGAGGCCGTTTGTCCCTTTTCCTCAATTGCCAAAAGATAAAAATGTTAAAGATGGTAGAAAATATTTCACCACAACAAGTAAAATATATTACGTATAAATATTTTTTTGCTATTAAACTAATTTGAAATCATTTTATTTTGTAGGTTTACATCTGTACATAATAATAAATAATTGTATTTAAGTAAAATAATCGAAATAATATGATTGTTTGGTAGCTATCATAAAATTATTCTGGTAGCACTGAAATCTGACATCAATGGTGTCATGGCGACATGGCGACTTCTTCGTTCCGTTCTTCGCTCCGTTTTACCTACGGTTTTTTATACATTTTATGGTGAAAATGGTGAAAAAATTTTGTATCAAGACTTGTAAAAGTAAATCATATGCTGGTTGTGGGATTTCATTTCACAAGTAAGGAATAAAGATGATTTTATTTACTAACAATGGTGAGTCATAAGTAGTTTGACCATGGTTTATAAAAAAAAATTGTAGACGGAAGACACTAAAGTTATTGTAATTCTGTTTAAAACTAAATATAATTCGTATAATGTTTATTGTGTGTTGTAATGTGTACCTATTGTACAAATTATTTGTACCTATGTATAGCATAATTGAAATAGCATTATTTTTATGTTTGTTACAGCTTTCCATCGAAAGAAGAAATAAAGCAAAAATACAATTTTGATGCGATTAAAACGCATCAAAATTGTATTTTTAGTTTTCTACAAGATTGAAACATCTGATTAATCCACCGCATCCTTTCCAATGCATAACAGATGAAGAACCGCACGAACTGCAACTAGTAAAAGCATTGGCTAATAATTCGTACCTATTCACCATGCGAAATGTAATGCATTCAGAAACTTAGGCAGTGAGATTGCTAAAGCAGAAACTAAATAAAACGATTTTGTTTAGCCGTGTTTAATTTTAATAAATACCTACTTTGTCAAGCACATTGAGTTTTATTTCCCTTTGCTTTATTTTAATTCCCAAATAACAGCTCTGTAGAGCAAACTGAAAAAAGAGCAAGGGGAAAAGCCATGGTCCCGGAACGAAATTCTGCATGCACCCTTGCCTATTCATACGTAATATTTGATGATTCGACACAGAACGTAACTCAAAAATTAATCATAACTTTTCTCATAAACATGGGTATACACGGCAACACATCAAGCTATACATTTCCAGTATAAACTGATCTCGCATTGTCTAGGATTTCCGTACTATGAGAGGTCAGCTAATATTGGAAATTTATATCTTGATTAACCGTGCGTACACGATTCAACACCCACATAGAACATAACAATGTTCAGTTTCAAATAATGGGTTTTCGTGAAAAAGTATCTCGATATCTATAGTTTTTCATTATGGTTTTATCTCTTCTTTTTTCCATAAATTATTATTTCACTATTTTAAGTAACATAATGTTAATATTTTTGTAATAATTTGAAATCACCTAATGTCAAAACGCTACAAACAGACAAAATTGGAGGAACTTTGCAATGCAGCGGTTGTGCGCGAAGGGGACTAACCATGACCACGACCACTCTGCCAAGAGTGCACGACTAGGAAGAAGAAGTGTCAACCGGACACAAATTATCTCTCAAATCCAACTATCCTGTTTGTTATAAAAATGTTTGGTCACCCTATTAGAATGGGATAAACAGCCTCGGTATGCGTTATCTCTCTCTGCTCGCGTTTTTGGCCCAAGAGCTCAATCCTGTTTGTATATTACATCCATGGGAAATCCTTATTCTATGACTAAGCTACTGGCTAATAGCAGCTGGCAGGGTGCTTTAATCAAATGACAGTGTACCTTTTGGTGGGAACTTGCAGAGTGACGTTGCGTTTTCATTTTGATTTTCATAAATTCGTGTATTTTGAGTTTTATTGCATATTATCGGTGGTATTTTATCCAATAAAGATCAATCCATGTGCACCAGTGAAGTGAAATGAATTATGTATATCGTAAGTTTACAACAAGTTGTCTCAAAAAGTAAAGTTTTAGTACAATGACCACCATTTTACTAAAATATGATTGGACGGTGACTGATAATGCAGACTATGTAAAAGTGTGCGGACTATAATATAGTTTTATTTATAATCACTTTCATATTATGAAAGTGATATTATAAATAAAATGTATGCGACTGAAGGACTATATATTCATGGTTAAGAAAAAATTAAAAAAGCAAACGACAGTGACAGTTCAAATTAAAAAATTACCGGATTTCAAACGGTTTTATTCGTTCGTTGTTTCGTTGTGGTGTAAGTATATTTGTATTTTCGTTCACTGCTCCTGCTCCGCTTCGCGTTTTGGCAAGATTCCCTCGGGTGCGCGCGTTACATAAATTGAACGTCGTAGCACTGCGTGCTACAAAAAGGTTAAAAATAGATCACAGTGATTTGCGTGAACAGTACACGGACATTTTTGTTTTCAAATGACACACATACCGCGACGCTGATTAAATTACGTATCCATTAGAAATCTAAGTGAAACTAAGAAATCGGCTAACTGTAAACATTGTACTGATTTTTTACTTGTCTCACTCCAGATTGACGCGGTGTGGTGTTACGAGCGACGGCCACGGCCGCTGTGACGGACTCTAGTCTCGACCGCGACGGAATTTATTATTGAAGTGCAACAAAAGTTATAAACATGGCCCACCATGTGGAGCCGATGGACATAGACAGTATGGACAGTGATTTTGATAATAAGGAAAATACTTTTCACCATAGTAATGTGTTACCGTGTACTGAAAAAGGATATGAAGAGTTGGATGTCTCCGAATTGAACATGAAGCTCAGGTACTCCATCACTCCAGCCTCCTCACCAATGTCCAAGAGCTACACGGCACACTATCATGACAATAGAAATAGCGAAGTAAGTGATGATTCCCTCAATACAACAGTTACTGATAATTTGACTCGCTCATTAAATTCTACTATGACAAAAAATGACAGTGTTATTAAATCACTCAAAACGCTCCCTCTACAAATGCTCCTTACAGACCAGTATACTGATAGTAATAGAAATGTGTCCGTTTTGAGACAATTTGATTCAACAATCACTGGTGATGATAATGCTAAAGTGACGGTGATAGTCAGTGGTACAAATGATGATGAAAATGTGTCATTGGCAAGCTCCTCATCATCATCACCCCACACCCCCGAAGCAACTACACCAATAAAAGATATCCCAAAAGATGGTGGATCGCCGATAATGAGAGGTCTTAAGAGTGTTTTGAACATGTTCAGACCTTCACAGAGCCCTGTTCCTCCTGAGGCTGATAATGGTAATTTTAAACATGAGATCCATCAGTCTGAAGTGAGGTCACCTAAATATGATCATGAAGACAATGCAGCACAAGCACTTATTGCATCTACTCCAATAGCTGCTCATAGAAATAGAGAGACAGTGAATAAGAGAAGCAGCCCACATAAAGATAGTATAGTATTTAATGATGACTTAGAAAAAGAATTACAATGGAAAGATGAGACGACAATACTTCTAAGTCAAGAGAAAGTACCCATTCAGAAACTCCACATTCAACAAACTTCTTTGAGTCCTGATTGCAGATCTAATGATTTGAATAATACAAGTGTTAGAGAAGAACCAGTCAAACAAGACAACTTAAACACCACTGTAGAATATATGGATATCTCGTACAATGTCTCTTTGACAGACAGAACAATGACTGAAATTCAAACAAATAAAAATGATTTAACTACTACAGAATCTGACAGTGAGTTTTTGGATTGTGAAACAACATTCTCTAAAAATGATTCACAAAATCTAGATAATAGAGAAATTGATAATGTTACTATTCCTAATGTTTATGTCACTCAGAATATGACAAAAATTAATAGCACTTTTGATGTACCTGCTAATTCCACAGAAACAAAAGAAGAAATAATAATGGAAACTAAAGAAGAACCTCTTCATATACCTAATCAGAGTAACATTATAACAGAACTAGAAGAACCTGATAAATCTACATTGTCAATACATCTGGCAGTAACAAATGAAGATAAAATGCACATAATAACAAATTATGAAGTAACTAGTTCAGATTCTAAGGATATTGAACAAAATGAAGATCAATACCTAACTTACAAAAATGAACCTGTATTTATATCAACTATGCCAATATCTAGTGAACCAATTCTTTCAGAAGCTATAAATGAAAGCCTTGATGTAACTATAACTGAAGAAATTACAGTGAATAATCAAGCAGAAATCAATGTGAGTATACACAACAATGATCATGAACTTATTAAACTGAATTCTGAACTGGAGCCAGATTCCCTTGAATATAATGAAGGTAAAGTCATAACCAATGTGAAAGCTATTTGTGAAACTAATGCAAAACCAGTAATTGCTCCCATTATTGAATATCCTGAAGAGCTTCAGAACACAGTACATGCTTTTGTTGAATTATCTGATGCAAATGCAACATTATGTGACATACCTAAAACAGAATTACCAGCTGATGTACCATTACCTGAAGAAGATGACATTGAAAAAGAACTGGACATGACTGTGGATTGCTTAGACAAGAATATTGTTAATTTAACTCAAGATTTGCCCAAAGTAGAAAGTACTCATAATAGCATTAAGTTAGATGAAAAACTTGACAAATCTTTAATGGATTTGTTAAGTGAAAAGAGAACTGAAAATATTGACAATCCATTATTAAATATAACAACAGAACTATCAAATATGCAAAATTATTCGTATCAAATAGATCAAAATATGTCTTTAGATTCTATACAACTACTCAATGACATAAAAAGCTTTGTAGATTGTGATTCAGCTACATCAGCCAAACTTGTAGAACAAATTGAAACTGAATTAAATGCGTTTCAAACCATGGACATAAATGAAAGTGTTTACAACATAAACACATTATCAGGAATTGTAAATGAAAGAATACTCTTACCCTGCTCAGAAAACTTAGAACAAAATATTAATGAAATTGAATGTATTGACATGAAAACCCAATCTCATTCTAGTTTTGATAATGGAGAAACGAATATAGTCAGTGATGCTTCAACAGAACCCAATAATGAATCAGTGGCTGATATTATGAATACTACTGTAGGTATTACTATTGATGAGAAAAACTTAGATTATGTTTCAAAAGTTTATGTTGTTAAAAATGACATTGAAAATACCGTATTGCCTGAAATTGATGATAAAGATCTTGAAATCCATTTGTCTTACAAAGATGTGTTAATTGATAAAATCACTGAAGTTATTGAAACTATGTCTGATGAAAATGTTGTTGTTCCAAATTCAATTGAAGAGGACATTGACGAATCCAAAAACAAATCTCCCATCCTTCCAGAAAATGATACTACGGAGAAGATTAGTCCACAATACAATGAAAATATTACTGGTCCTAATTCAGAAATAATTGACACTTTCAATGAAGAAAGGTTTTATGTGGTACCAAATACAGTCACGATAGGTGAAAATGTAATTATTCAAGATAAGATTCAAGTAAATGATATTATTCCCAATGAGCAATGTATAGAGACCATAACTGATGAAGAAATTATATTATCTGCTAACACTAGCCCATTTGTTTCAATGTCAACTGGAATAGACTTAATTGAACCTAATTCAGAATTACATTTTGAAGGTATAGAAAATTCATCAGTACCTGAAGATAAAATAGCTAATGCACCTCCGACATCGCCTGCGATTGTCTCTAGAGGTTACAACTTTAATTTTGATGAAATGGACGATCCTTTTGCTACTAAAACTACCATACGAATGTCACCACCTCCAAATACTAGGAATAAAATAGATTTAAAAGGCGAAAATGCAGATATAATATTTGAACCACCAAAAAGAGATATGAATAAAAATAGGCGAAAGTCACAACCTGAAAGAAAGAAACCAGCTCTTGCCAAAAATAAGTTTAATGCAACCTTCGATGAAGCTGTAAAGGTTCCCCTTAAAAAAGTTGATAATCAAGAAATTCCGCCTATGGATATAGACAAGAGTGTAAGTAAATTTATTGATATTGATTCTATTCAGTGCCAGGGTGTTAAACATAGCAACGAATCAATCACAGAGATGGGTAATTATGAATTAGTAAAACCTGAAGTTAAAAAAATGGATGACCCTAAACTAATTGACGACAAATTAAATGACATTGCTGATACCATAGTAGACAAAGATAATAATGAACATAAAGATAAAACTATTGAATTAAATTTCAGTCAGGAAGATAAATGTTTTACTCAATCTAAAACAATTGTTGAAAATGAAACCAAAAACACATCATCGTCAGAGCAGTCTACCTATTATTCTGTGGGTACATCATCCAATGAAAGTGTTCCATCTAGAAATGTCTTTAACTTGCCTGAGATTGATGATATGAACTTTAATCCGTTTGCCACTAAGACTAAAATGCGCCAATCTCCGCCACCTGTGTTAGCAATGGATGATCCATTTGCTACAAAGTCTAAAATGCGTCAATCTCCACCATCCCACTTAGAAATGGATGACCCATTTGCTACTAAAAGTAACATGAAATTTACGCCAGATTCTTCTATGATCAATTATGGAAATGTCGACGATCATGATGCTAATATTGCTAATACCATAATTCTAAACAAATCTGAGACTGTACCATCTCCTAACGATAACACTTATAAAATGGAAACTGAAAAAATGGAGAAAGAGACTTCAGGAAACATAAGTACGTGTTCGTCCAAAGCGACTGATGATAGAGATTCGACGGTCATAGAAGTTCATACAGAAGACGAAGATACTGAAGAAGGTCCATTCCTTGAAGCAGATGACGTACATAACCTCGATAAAATGTCCGATTTCGATGGTGACAACGTTGACATGATGCAACTCAATGAATTTCCTACACAAAGTAATGACGATAATTTAACCGGAGAAATGTTTATTGATGCAGAAGCTTTTGAATTCCTTTTGAATCAGAATAAGAGTAACGTTGTGGCTGATAGCGGTAAAGAGAGTTTATTCTTAAAGTTTGATCCACTGTTCGCGAAAAGAATATCGACTGACGGCGTTCTCGCTGCATTGAGTAAAGTACAAAGAAGACAACAAAACACTCCAACTAAAGTGACTAAACCTTCTCAAAGGAACATAACTTTTGAGAAATCTCCTACTGCAGGCCCGTCAAATTTGAATATTACATATGAGGAAAACGCAAGTAAAATTAATAATGAAAGTAGCGAAGACCTTAACGTCACTGGATCGAAACCGATGATGGTTGTAACACCCGCGATCAACCCGGTTGTCACACCAAGAAACAAGTCTCTGACACCAACTAGATCAAACAGACATTCTATTACATTCACGTCTCCTGCCATGGCCGTTATTGATAGATTACTTTCTATGAGTGCCAACAATTCTCTAGTAAGCCATGATACTACAATCACACATGCAACTAGAGAACAGAATGAAGCTGATTTAGCCTTAACACAATTGAGAGAGTTGTTGGCCGAAAAAGAGATTCACGTATACAATCTAAGATCTGAAAGCAAAGAAATGAGGGATAGATTAATGTCCTTGGAATCTCAGATGAAAACACTAGAATCAGAAAGTCAGCGAAGATTGACAAACATTAATGAATTAAATGGGCGGCTTTCTGAGAAGACAAAAGTCAATAGGAGCATGGCGGCTGTTGTCGAGGAATATGAGAGAACGATCGCTAGTTTGATCGCAGAGATAGAACAGGACAAAAAGCAACACGCTGAAGAGAGAGAGCAATTAATAAAAGAGAGAGATGAACAGACTGCTCATCTGACGAGCATGGAGGTATCGTTTAGCGATTTGCATAGCAAATACGAAAAAAGCAAGCAAATAATCCTGAGTTGCAAAGCTAACGAAGATACGTACAAAAAGTCGATCAAGGCATGCGTGGAGAATTTCAACAAGATGCAAAATAACTACGAGCTACTGAAACAACACGCGACTACGAAACTTAACCATGCTAACCAAGAAATGGAAAAATTTAATCGTGCTCATGAAGCTGAAGTGTTGAAGCTAAACGCGATGATTAAGAGAAAGGATCTTCATATAACTTCGCTGGAGGAGACTCTCACGCAGAAAACTAAAGCTAACGAGGAGTTGACCGCGATATGCGATGAACTCATCAACAAAGTCGGCTAAACTAATTTTAGTCTCCTAGAAACATTTGCTTTGTTTACAGTCTGTGATCTAGGCTGATGTTTCGGAACACGTTGCTTTTGTGCTTATCAGATGATAAGTAGCATTAAGTTAGAAAAACTAGTGTCTGTGACAGTTTGTGCCAAATCATTGTAGTGTAACGTTTTATTCCTCATTTTTAATCCAAGACTGCAAAATGTGATAAGAAATTCGAATTTTGAAACTATGTGTGTATGAATACAGGGTGAAAATTTTTGCCGGGTCAGTAAGGGCAAACTACCTTAAGGGTTGACGCCACGCCAATATGGTCTTTGAAGACTATCTCAACCTTTTTGAGTTATTGTTATCGGCATTTACAGATTAAGAAAAAATATACTTTTCACATTCACTTTCGTATCAAAATGCATGGGAAAAGTTTCTTTCGATTTGTGTTGTTTCTAATACCTACCTACCCTTACCTGGCCCTATAGAGCCCATTGATTCTTGTCGGAGACAGGATAGATTAAGCTATTCATATTTTTTTCGAAAATCGCCGTTTTCTCGCCGACTGTATTCTTTTTTCGAATCTGTATGCCAATAGCAATAACTCAAAAAGTAAGGGATAATCTCTTAAGATCATATTCGCGACGCTGCAACCCTTAAGGTAGCTGTCCTTACTGACACGTCTAAAATGTCCACCCTGTTTATTAATTATTGTAGATACGATTGCACTTTAGATTATGCGGGTCATAATTAAGTAACAGTGAAATCTGCCCAATACAAATTAGACACCCAATTAAAATTATGTATAAATTGATTATTTTTGCATGTATAAAAATCCCGGATATTTATTTTGTATGACTCAATTTACACCCTGAATATTTTTGTGTTTGTTTAATTATTGAATATTTTTGTGGATATTGTCTGGTGATATAAAAACTCTCGAATATTTTTTGTGTACTGTTTCCTTTGTTAATTCTTCCTCTACATATTCTAATTTCTTTAATCTATATGTAACTGTATGATTGATATCCATAGTTCTCATTCTCAGAGATCTCTTTATACTTTGTCATTTGCATCATAATAATTATTATAATTCCATTAAGCTAACAAGTGCCTTAGAAACCGACAATATAAAAAAATCTATTTTATAATGTTATAATAATACATCATCTACAACCATAAAATTGACGGGTTGTTTGTTCAACTATTTTTGTATAGTTTAGAAATTAGCCATTATTCTAGTTAATAAATTTATTGATATTTTTCATTGGACTTATTCTTTGACTCGCCACAAACTTGATATTTTATAAGCGGTATAGTTTAATATAAAACATGCAAGGCATCGTGTTCATATATCATCCAGTGCCAGTCGGTGCCACGTTGTCTTTATGTACGAGAAAAATAGAAAAGGAATGGGAGTTTAACCTAACCCGTTTTTCGCCGCTCGTGGTTCTTTTATTTGCGGTTTTCAATCAAAGAGGTTGGTTTCTGTCGTCATGGCAACGAGCGACAAACACTGTCAGACGTCACTCATTGACAAAAAGCCAGTAATTAGCGACACGAATGAGTACTTCAAAGGCATGTATGATGAAACTGTTCCTGTGGTGAACGCTAGAGAGATAGATAGCCCATCAACATCCAGCGACGAAAACGAGGTTGTGCGAGCTGCCATGAATAAGTTCAACCCTCCAGTGAGGCACACCGCCAGGCATGATTTCGACTCGGACAGCGAAACTGACTCTGAACCTGAGAAATTCCTGGACAATGCTTCGGCGGAGGATGAGGTAAGTTATTCTAAACTATGCATAAACCTAGGTCATAATTAAGTATATTCTATTCTTACAACACATAAGAGTTCTTTTAGAAGCTATTTTGGCCGACATAGTATTCAGCAGGTTCTTTCATTCACGGTATTGTCTACGTGTCTTAGTTGTTTTGTTTGAACACATATACCAGCTTTGGAATTCTATTTCCTCTCTTTTTAATCTATTAACAATCACTAGGTATTGCCTGATGGCGTGTTTTGCAACGCTTCTTTTTTCTAAAACAATCCTTCGGTCTGCGCACAACTCCTAAACCAAAGAACCTATAGATAGGGGAACTCATACGTTACAAATAGACATTGGCCCTGATTCTGTTGTTCACAACTAAACTAATTTTAATGTCAATATGACTCTTTCTATCAAAGAACATAAGAAAAGGATGTAAGAAATTTAGTCCTGTCAAATTAGTCCAATGCTTGTTTTTAATATAATTTTAGTCGCCATCTATCGCGGTTACGCCTAAATACACGCAAAATAAGACGGCAAAGATTAATTTGACAACTTTAAATATGTTCTATCCTTTTTCAATCATGTTCGTAAGAAAGAGATGAGATGTGACTAAAATTAGTTTAGTGCGATTTACAACAGAATCGGCACGATTGATTTCCTAGATTATGCCAAGGTATTTTATATTATGAACTAATTATAAAGGAGCGAGGGAAAGGTAGTAGATGTATTTATGGCACAAAATTAAAACAAAAAGTACTATCAAAGAACGCTCACGTAGGTATGTCGATCCCGTTATACCTAATAGTTTATCGAACGCTTCCCAAAGGAGCGACTGGCACGCATTACAAAAGGTCTCCGCATAGTCTAATATTGGCTCCTATAGATTGATTGGTTGGTATACATTTTAGATTGTGCTCGCTTCGTTAGTTTTTTTTGTGTATAAGTCTTTGTTTATCCTACCAAAAAATGAATTGAAAGCAGAATAAGCTTCGGGCAAAAGGCAGTTTTTGTCGAGATACAATTCGGATGTGTAAGGTCGTTGTTCTCCGGAATGTCGCCAAGAATAGAAACTTAAGTAATTAAATGTTTATTTTATTATAGGCGCATAGCATATGGTGGCACCTTGCCTTTGATTTCAATTTATGCTCCAAATGAGGATGTTATCTCGCTACTAAACTGTTATAATTTATGTACGTCACTTGAGTTGTTGGGCTTTGCGAATGCACCGGACACTGTTGCATTTATATTTTATTAGTTGCGCCCCGCGGTTTCACCCGCGTACCCGAGAGATATAATGCTTGCCCGGCATAAAAAGTACCCTATTTGTTAATCCAGAACATATTCTATTTGTGTGCCAAATTCATCCAAATTCGTTGAGATGTTAAACTGTGATTGAAGTATAAACATCCAAACTTTCGCATTTATAATATTAGTGTCATCATGAGATAAGATAGTGAGATTCCAACTTATAACGAAATATCTTGGACTAACCATTTGAACAATATAAATATCATAGGTATAGTTACGAACTTAACGGGAGCGGATCCAGCTATGCTAGGGCTCAAGCTCCCCTCAAAAGCATCTGGCAAAGCAGTTGAATTAAATCCCTCAGCCCCTCCTAAACCGAAACGAAATCCTGGATCCGCCACCTGACCTATGATTATTAGTAAAACCGTTCAGAATAAAAATAATGGATTACTGGTTGCTGCATACAATTTAAAAATAGAAAAATCAAAATCTTATGAGGTTAGGTAAACGCTGTTTAGTTTGTGATATTGAATAATCTAGAGCAAGTTGGTGAGTCAGAACAGTTATAATGAGCGCATAATTTTATTAGCCGCTTGCATTTATCAATTCGTCGTAGATTCTGTTGTATGCTGTCATATCTAAAGTCATCATTTCAGAGCAAACACTTTTACGTGTTACTATGTTATTACTATATACGAGTATCTCGATTACTTGTCGCCCTTATAATCGTTATAATTATAAATGCGTAAGTTTATGTGTATGTCTGTCACCAGTACAGGGGCTCCGAGCGTGTGTAGAGCCCCTAACAAATTTTAATACAGGGCCCGTCTAAGGCAAGCTACGCCACTGTCTGTCACTCAATCACGCTCAATGATTGAAAGGAATTTAATGAAATTTGTCTCATAGATAGATTATACCCTGAATATGAAAGCGGATGGATATACGGGAAGAAAAAGACCGAAAAAGAGATGGATGGATTGTGTGAAAGATGATATGGTTAAGAAAGGAGTGGATGCTGGTATGACAGATAGAAGAGACGAATGGAGGAAGCGTACATATTAAAATGATTGGGAACAAGCAGGCAGATGATGATGATGATATAGATTATACCCTGGAGATAATTTTTGATCGCGGATGTAATCTCAGGGAAGAACGCTACTTGACGCTAAGGTAGCAAACAAACATACGGCCCGCCTGATGGTAAGCGGTTTCTGTAGCCTATAGACGCTGCAATACCAGGGATATCATTCGCAGGTTGCTGACACTGCAAAAATATTTTTACACCCGTGAGTCGGAAGAGTGGTTGACAGTAATCTTTTTAATTACATGAAGTACTTAGTCTCCAGATAGGAAGTCCCAGCCTTCAGAGAAGTCTCTGGAGGCGCAGAAGCCGATGAAGATGCCAAGCGCGAGGCCCAGGCCACCAGTCAAACGAGTTGACTCTTCTAATTCTGGTAAGTTAATAAATCTCATATTTTTTTGGGTTATGCTTGGTAGGCTATGATAAGAAATATCCTAGGAAGTTCTTCGCACACGGTCATCTGACCCAGATAAATGATATTCTTCTTAAATCATAGATAACTACATCCAGACTCATAACAGAAAATGTACTCAAAAGTTGGTCCCGATTGGGAATCGACCCCAATACCAGTGGCGAGACAGAATATTACCACCACGCCTCTTGGCCACACCAATTGGCCTGGATTTGGATGTAACTTGGCATCTTGGATTAACACTTTTTTATACAACGAAGTCGGAAAATAAGCTCATGGCCCGCCTGATGGTAAGCAGTAACCGTAGCCGTAAACACACGAGGTATCACTCACGCGTTACCGATCCTTCCCCCTCCCCAATGAGCTCTGGCGACCTTACTCACGTGCAGGAACACAGCAAAGTTATTTGGCTGCGGTATTCTCTAAGGTCGAGCTGTTCTTTGCGAGAATACACGCTATGCTCTACTTCTCTTATGCATCCCAAATGCTGGCACATACAATTGACTTCATTCAAAATGCTGTGTCTTCTAGAATCTGATAGTGCAGACCTGGAGCCGGATCAGGTGGAGCTGCCGGTGGGCAGCGGTCGCAAGCGCGGCGGCGTGGTCATCCCGGCAGAGGGCGCTTACGATCCCAAGCACTTCCAGGATCTGAAGGTGCCGCCGGATATGGAGAACGTGTTCCAATATATTATGAAGTGAGGATGACATTTATAATCTAACTGACCCCCGCGGTTTCACTCGCGTCCGGATTAATTTTTTCGCGAGACCATTTTTTTTTTATACCACTAAGGTGGCAAACAAGCATACGGCCCGCCTGATGGTAAGCAGTTACCGTAGCCTATGGACGCTTGCAACTGGGTATCACTCGCGCGTTGCCGACCCTGAAGAAATCTCTTCACGCCCTTTTTGAAGAACCCCATGCTGTACTCCTTTGGGAAAACCACGGCGAGGAGCTCATTCCACAATCTGAGCGTCCGCGGAAGACAGCTCCTTTGAGCCCGCACAGTTCGAAACAATTCTGGTTTCAATGTATGGATGGAGTCCCCGTCGTTGGCGAGAGTTGCGATGGTAGAAGGTAGCAGTGGGCAACAAGTCAAACAATTCTTTAGAACACTCTCCGTTGTACAAGCGGTAGAACACACATAAGGACTATTATATCATTTCTCAAATTAATGTAGCCCAAGTTACTCATTATAACACCAGCTATATGACAGTGAACGTCCCGTCCAAATCGGTCCAGCCGTTTCCGAGATTATACGGAACAAACAGACTGGCTGACAGACAAAAATGTAAAAATATGGTTTTCTGTGTAATTACCGTATATACTTTCATAATAATATGCATTTAGTATTAATCTGTTATTTTGACATTACAAACCGACCAGTGGCGTAGCTAGGGAACCAAAGGCCCTGGGGCAACAAATAAACTAGGGCCCCAACTAAACTATTTAATTTATTTTTTATTAATTTTATTGCTACGCAATTTTTTGCGAATGCTTCTTCTTATATGTCTGTGTTCAATTCATAGTTTGTAAGTCAGAGTCCGAGGACCCCATGAGCTTAGGGGCCCCGGGGCACTGCCCCGTCTAGCCCCTAGGTAGCTACGCCACTGAAACCGACACTTCATTTTTATTGCTATCCAAATAGCAATAAAAAGTCCAGTAAAATTATTTCGCGTCTAATTGAATCGATGTAGGTAATTACTACTGACTAATTTCATCATCATAACTATACAAAAAACTATACGTAACGTAATCCTATAACAGTTCAACGACAGTACTAAGTCAGACAGGAAGGTGGGTGGCTCGCAACCCACTAGCTAACCTTGTCACATTACACTAGACCTAGGTCTTATACATCCTCACTTTATAACAAACCATATCGCAATGTAAATAGGAATCAGTTTCTATTGATAATTGTAGCTTATTCAGATTGCGGCCTAGTGGTTTTTTATCTAGGTCGTTCGTATCTGAAACGTTCGATTCGTTCGTTCGATTTTAATGAATTTCTTGAATTGCACGCTATTTGTGACATGATTGTTTTAAACACGCATTAGAATATTACTACATTTATATTACTTTGAGTACCGTCTATCTGTATGAATTAAAATCAACCATAAAAACTCCCACCTCACACACACTCGTCGTGGTTTAGATTCGCATCCAGGACATGCATTTGTGTGCATGAACATGTCTGAGAGTACTAACAATAATGTATTCTATCAGTTATCTGGTTTCCATAGTACAAGCTCTGCTTAGTTTGGGATCAGATGACCGTGTGCGAGGAATTTCCCAGGATATTTATTTATTAACTGTTAATTCCAGTTTCTTTCTTTAGATAAAGCACCTAAATAATTAGATACCTTACAGTAAAACTACATAGATATGTTCCTTTCATTCGAATACAATACACAGTATTACATTTCACAACTCAAATTCGCCTAATGACAAAAGGTATTTCATTTTAGCCCAGAATTTAGTTGCATATTGCTGTCCTTTTTACACATTATATAAAAAACATCTGGTAATACCTTGTGTATCTAAAATGTTCGCGCATGGCTGCCTTAGGTCATGCAGGGGCCTATTGGGGCCCATTGAGGCTACTACTGTACACCAATGATATTATAAGTATAACGGTAGATAGGTTAAAAGCTGTGTAGGTACACAAGATTTGAACTTCATAATGGCACTCATAGCTAAAGTGAGCTAATTAGCACAGTTTAAAAGTGCCACTCGCGGAGGCGGAGCGCTTATAACCTATCTACCTCTTTTACTTATAAATCACTAGCTGTCCCCCGCGGTTTCACCCGCGTTCCCGGGATAAAAAGTAGCCTATCCTTCTCCATACCAAAGGCTATCTGCATGCCTTTCATGATGATCCGTTGAGTAGTTGAGGCGTGAAGGCGTAACAAACAAACACACTCGCATTTATAATAGTTAGGAAGTTAGGTTTGCTGTAGACTGAAATATCTTCTTCGGCCATTTATTAATTTGTTTCGTACCAATACTCAGAACACCCACCCTTGCCATTGCAGATACACCCCTCAGAAGATAGACATAGAGCTGAAACTGCAGCCGTTCGTCCCTGAGTACGTGCCGGCGGTGGGCGACATCGACGCCTTCCTGAAGGTGACCACTCCCGCCAAGAATGTTCGCGCAGCCGCCATCGCCGAGCATGTTCTCGAACATGTTGATAACTTAGGTAATGTCTTATTACACGCTTTTTATCAGCACAACTGGGGAAGTACCTCTACCTCATAGAATACCGTAGCCAAATAACATAATGTTGTGTAAAGTTGTGTTCCTGCGAGTGAGGTTGGTCGCCAGAGCTCATAGGGGAGGGGGGAAAGGTCGGTAACGCGTGAGCGATGCTTCGTGTATTGCAAGCGTCCATATGGCTACGGTAACCGCTTACCATGTGGCGGGCCGTATGCTTGTTTACCGACTTAGAAAAAAAAACTTGCAAAGTATGTTCGGGTCAAATCCTGCAGGTCGAATTTCACCCACTTCCAGTGGTCGGATTGACGTGATATTTGGTATACATTAGTATATTGGAAGACAATGCAAGTACAGTCAACAAAAAGTACAGTGTCCAAAAAAACCTTGTAATAAAATGTTTTTTTTTTAACAAAAACTTACTTGTACTGTAACGATGCGCAGCGCCAACACTATCTCTTGATCAGCTAACTGCATTTTGAATGTGGCTTCTGATTCGTCTTTAAACTCCCATAAAAGTCTTTGTCTACAAAATCCATCAATAGAGTTTAAAAACAACCTCTGATTGGTTGTTAAACTCGTGTGGATTTCCCCACTTGGAGCAAACCCATGGTTTCCGAGGTATTCATGGTTGAAGTTTCAAAGTTGAAGAATGGAAGAAGAGGTCGCAACTTTACAATATAGCTATTTTAAGGCCCTACCACTCAAGTTGGAAATCTCTCGCCAAGCACCATAGTAACAATAAAATGCTTAGGAGGCTTTGGAACCTTTAACTGTAAGGTAGGTAGCTTACCACCTAAGGCCACATCATCACTTACCGTGGTGAGATTGTGGTTAATCACAAGCTATAAACACTAGTAGAAATAAAAACTTGATGACAATGAAGTTGATGAGTAATAATGTGAAGTGCACACGGCGTTTTTGATTACCGATCACGGAGTATCTTGAAATGGAAATGTATCGTGAAAATGCTAATGATACAAAACTGTACGTGCTTGGCCGTGCAATACTCTCTACTTAGTCTTCCTCTTCTGTAATTCTATGACAGCAAATATCGACATAATATCATCTACAGTCAATATCTACATGTACAGTTACATCTACAGTCTACATCTAAAGTTACATCTACAGTCTACATGTACAGTTACATCTACAGTCTACATCTAAAGTTACATCTACAGTCTACAGTTACATCTACATGTACAGTTACATCTACAGTCTACATGTACAGTTACATCTACAGTCTACTTCTACATTCTACATCTATAGTCTACATCTATATGTACAGTTACATTTACAGCCTACATCTACATGTACAGTTACATCTACAGTCTACATCTACATGTACATTTACAGTCTAAATCTACATGAACAGTTACATCTACAGTCTACATCTACACTAGGTAAAGGTAAAGTTTGTATGTTGGATGTAGCAGGTAATCTCCGGAACTACTGATCCGATCTTGAAAATTCTTTCACTAATAGGAAGCTACATTGTCCCCGAGTGTTATAGGCTACTTTTATCTCGGGAACGCGGGTGAAACCGCGCGGGACAGCTAGTCATGAATATAATAAATGTTACAGGTTTAACAGTACTGGATGAGCCTTCAGCGGAGCAGAGCGAGTCGGCGTTGCTGCATCTGCAACTGAGAGCTATTTCTAAAACTAATAGCGCCAAGTCCACAGTGGTATGTTATACAATTCTAATGAAAATCACCTGTTTTTTTATTTATTTATTAAGTGGGCTTGCGTTTGGCCACTGACCCGCCCATAAGGGACGAAGACGAAGCCTAAGATGGAAAACGCTTACCCAGAAGGAACCTATTCATTGCCTTGAAAGTCCCTAGATTGTATGAGTCAGGAAACAGGCACCGGAAGCAAATTCCACTCCCTTGCTGTCCGCATTATAAATGAGTGCAAAACGCTGTGTCCGTATTTTCGGTATTTAAACAACGTATGGGTGAAACTTTTCCCGGCGTCTTCTGGTTCGGAGTAAGAATGGGGATGGTGGAATTGGTTGAACAATTCCTGCGCACACTCCAAAATAGATCCTGTAGAAAACCGATAGGCAAGCAACCTTTCGTCGATGGTCGAGGCTCGTGAGTTTCGCCTTAATTAAAAACTCATCTCTGATGAGTCTCCTGGCTCGGCGGTCTATTGAGTCAATAACGAATCCACATAACAATATGCAATTAGATTTACTTATTTAACTTATGTTCGGGGAAACCCGCCGTGATTTTCCCAATGGAGTACAGCATGGGTTTCTTCAAAAAGGGCGTGCAGAGATTTCTTCAGGGTCGGCAACGCGCGAGTGATGCCCCTGGTGTTGCAAGCGTCCATAGGCTACGGTAACTGCTTACCATCAGGCGGGCCGTATGCTTGTTTGCCACCTTAGTGGTATAAAAAAAAGAACCGCTTTTAAGTGATGGGAAATATTGAACAAACCAGCGTGCAGCAGAAGAAAGGCATGTAGCGTCCTCCTATGCTTTTTTTGACGGGCCAGATAGCGTTAAGATTCCACCTATCACGCCGCAGGTCGTGGGTTCGATTCCCACTCAGTACTTCAATTTTGTTTGCATGAACATGTCTGTATGTCCTGAGTCTGGGTGTAATTATGTATATTAAGTATGTATTTACAAACAAAAAGTAGTATATGTATTATATCAGTTATCTGGTTTCCATAGTACAAGCTCTGCTTAGTTTGGGATCAGATGACGGTGTGTGAGGATTGTCCCAGGATATTTAATATTGTTATGTGGCCGAAGGGCGTAACAAAGCCTAGAAGAAACTGGCTCTCGAGTGCAGCTGTCGGAACACCGATAGGTGCTTGGCATGGTAGTTTCTAGTTAGCCAGTCAGATGGCTACTAGAAACTACCATACCACCGTTCGACGGGCCAGCTGGCGTGGTTGGTTAAGATCCCAACTATCGCGGCGCAGGTCGTGGGTTCGATTCCCACACAGGACATGCATATGTGTGCATGAACACATCTGTATGACCTGAGGTCTGGGTGTAATTATGTATATTAAGTATGTATTGTATATGTATTATATCAGTTATCTGGTTTCCATAGTACAAGCTCTGCTTAGTTTGGGATCAGATGACCGTGTGTGAGGAATGTCTCAGGATATTTATTTATGGTTTCCTCACGATATTTTCCTTCACCGAAAGCTTAAGCTAACTGTAGGATTCCAACCCGGGACCTTCGTCTCGGCATCCGAGGTCACCAACTAACCACTGAGCTATCATCGCCTTCTAATTCAAATTCAAAATCATTTATTCAAATCGACCTACGCAGGCACTTATGAAAAGTCTGACTCTAATACTGGTTCGGAAGGTTGCATTTGCTGAGAAGAGCCGGCAATAAACTCAGCAATTACTCTTTTCAAAACAAGCTTAGATTCATTACATAATATTTACATTCTAATCGCACTGACAACAATTCCGTGCCCCGGCGCGGCGGCAAAACTACAAAGTAGACTGAATCTATATTTAATAAGTAAATAAATAAATGGCAAACTTAAGCAGACCAGCCCCCACAAGCAGCACCTTAAGATCGATCTATTCGACAGTTAACAAAGAAGATAGAAAACGCTGAGAAGAATACAAAAGCGATCGAGCGATGGATTAAGGACGTGTGTGAACTGCATCTGTCGAAACCAGCGCCCACTGTTACTTATACTAGGTGAGATTACTAGCAATCGCCCTGATATTCATCTGAGTTTCTTAGCTAAGACAACTCGTAAATTGACGAAGCAGCAACTATTCCTTGTCCATTAATTAAATTTCTATTTGACGTTTAAAAAAACGGCCAAGTGCGAGTCGGACTCGCGCACCGAGGGTTCCGTACAGACTTGTAGGTGATTAACTAGTTCGTTCATCACGGAATCGAGTCAAATATTTTTCATTAACCGATTTCAAAAAAAGAAGGAGGTTCTCAATTCGAAAGTTTTTTTTTTTTTTTTTATGGTTGTTACCTCATAACTCCGTCATTTATTAACCGATTTGGAAAATTCTTTTTTTATTTGAAAGGGTACGCTTCCCTTTTGGTCCCATCAGGATTTGATTACTTCTTAGTGTACTTTGAAGTCGGTTTAAGGTTTTTGTAAAACAGTCCAATTATTTTACTTCCGATTATGTTATTTTTTTTGTGATGTAACTACAAATTTACGGTTTTCGGATTTCTTCCTTTACTTGTGCTACATGGCCTTGCTTCTTGCTAAATATCATGATTCTAGGTCAACGGGAAGTACCCGATAGGTTTTGATTCCTTTGCGAGTGTCAAATATGCGGCGTAAATGGCTGTATCTTTTGATTGCGTTTTTTCACTGTTTAGGGAACTAATAATATTACTTGACACTGGCAAAATAAAGTACGAAAAAAAGAATTTGGTTGCCATACTAAAAAACTAAGAAGGTAAACAAAAGAGTTTGTGTGTGGTGTGTCAAACGCATGGTAGTGTTAGTGTATGTAATGTTTCGCATTGTAGTGTGTGTAACGTTTTATTTTTTCAAATTATGTATTTAAAATTAATATTTAATTTTAAATACATAATTTTTATTTAACTATGCCAAATGTCACACGCCTACGTGCGCGCAATAGACTAAAAATAGGAGCGTAAGTTTTTGCTTCACGGATTAATATAATATTATTTTTCAGCAAAATGCCCGACATTGACAACCTAATGGAGGAATGGCCTGAATCAATGGAAGAGACACTCAACGAAGTAGGATTCCCACCAGCCAACTTGGACTGCTCGTTGTCTCAATACGTGGATTTAGTGTGCGGTGTTTTCGACATCCCTGTGACTGGCGACACGTTGAACGATAGGATACAAGCGCTACATTTGTTGTTCAGCTTGTATTCTGCTGTGAAAAACTCTCAATTATACGCCGAGAGACAGAAAGAGAAGGAATGTAATGTCTAATGTAATTTGTCGTTGTAAGTTCATTATTTTTGGATGTTGGTTTGATAAATAAATGTATTAAAATGTTGGTTTTTGTTTCGTTACCGTGTAATCGAGACCGTCGGCGACTCAAGAGGTTTGTGGAATGTGTTTGGGTACTCTTCAGTTGGATGGAAAGTCCAATCGATATGGAATGATTTGAATAGCCCTCATTCAAATCATTCCATATCGATTGGACTATTATTCATGTATTATTTAAGTTATTTATTTTATTTTAACATTTTTAAGAGAAACTTACAGCTATTTTTACAATAATAATACACATAGTTTAACATAAGCCAATTAAAAGTTTCTTCAAATATATAGATAAATTTAGAATAATGAAGATCTTGCTAAGGGATTGCCGAGTAAGAGTAGGTAATTCAAAAAACAAAGAGCATTTCAACAAACAAAACTAAAAATCAAAATTCACAAGAACTAAAAATTAAGAAAAAATAAAATTTATACTTAGGAGCGAATATAATGTTAACACTTTTAAAAAACACAGTTATTTAGGAAGAAAAAACAACCCTGAAAACGAATTCTTAATATTAGTTAAACTATCGTTAAATATGTCAATGTCAGTCTTCACATCTAACCTATTGTAAAAATTGCACACTCTGACTACATAAGAATTTTGACGATACTTAGTGGAGACTTTGGGAGCACACAAGAGAGGCCACTTACGTCGGGACCGATTTGGAACAGACAGTGAAAACTTACTTAGAATAGCAGGACAGTTGATATCGCCTCGGACTATTCGTGAGAGTAAGAGTATATCAGCTACGTTACGTCGATAATGTAAGGGTAGGATATGAAACCTACGACAACGAGATTCATAGTTATCTTCTTGTAAGTTACTTTTGAAGGAAATATAACGTAAGAATCGTTTTTGAATTGCTTCTATACGATCTCTATAAATTAAGTATTGAGGGTTCCAAATTTGGCTGGCATACTCAAGATGGCTTCTAACATATGCACAGTATAAAATTTTTATGGTTTTAATAGACCGAAATTCTTTCGAGCATCTGATAATAAAACCTAAAGCTCTAGATGCCTTAGCAACAACTTGTTCAACATGCATTTCAAAGAGTATCTTACTATCATGAGTAACACCTAAATCTTTGAAAGAACTTACTCGAGGAACAATTTGATTGTTAAGATGGTAAACTGAATTGAGGACACTTTTTTTACGCGAGAAAGTTATTACTGCACACTTGGACACATTGAGATCTAATTTATTATTTACGCAGTAGTCCGTCAGTCTGTCCAAATCTTCTTGTAAAGCTGAGATATCAGAAATCGATTCGATAGTTTTGAGAACCTTCATGTCATCAGCAAATAGAAGGTATTTTGAGTTTCTAAAGCAATCACCAATATCGTTAATGAAGAAAATAAAAAGTAAAGGATCCAGAAGTGAGCCTTGAGGTACGGCCGAGGGGATGTGCCGCCAGCTAGATTTGGAGCCATTGATAACTACCGCTTGGCACCTCCGATCGATATATGAAGCTAACCACCTCAACAAGCTACCGTGGATACCTGCTTTGTAAAGCTTCTGAAGCAAGATAATATGGTCTAGCCTATCAAATGCCTTACTATAATCCGTAAATACCACATCAACAACACCTCCGTTGTCCATAGCATCTGTAATAAAATCGTTAGAAAGAACCAGGTTAGTGACTGTTGACTTACTCTTAAGAAAACCATGTTGGCATGGGTTGAAATGTTGTTTATAGGTGGCATACAGTTCATTATAAACAATACTTTCAAATTTTTTTTTATGGCATTAAAAGTTTTTGTTTTATATCTATTTGCATGTAATATGTTTCATATATTAATATTCAACAAATATGTATAAATTACAATCTATATATAGAACATTTCCTCAAGTCTGCCGCTGCATCGTTTCCTCTTTGTTGCCAAGCTATATGTTTCAGAAAAATACTTATTATTATTATTTTATACCACAGGTGGCAAACAAGCATACGGCCCGCCTGATGGTAAGTAGTTACCGTAACCTATGGACGCTTGCAAAACCAGGGGTATCACTCGCGCGTTGCCGACCCTGATTAACGAAAAGAAAATGCGGAATGCATTAAATGAGTACAAAACACACGTTATAGACGAAACACGAATTGTTACAAATGTCTTACTTATAAGCTCATATTGCCAGCTGGTCTCCGGAGGCCTTGATCAATTTAGATGACTTTTTTACATTTTTTTTTTTAAATTTTGTTTTTTCACATTCTCATATATTGAGCCGAAGCCGCTGCACAGACGTGTCTTGTGTCGGATACAAGCTATCAACGAATATTTGATTTTTATAGAACAAGTATGAAATTAGCCACTCTGCGCAGACGTAAACTGTGTTCGATCGTCGCTACAGGACTCAGCAACTACGGTTTCAAATAGGCATTGGTAGCTTGTGTCCGACACGGGACACGTTTGCGCAGCGCCTTAGCTATGTGTGATACAATACAGAAGTTTTTAAGATAAAAAAGTAGACATAGCACATAAAATTAAAGGAATCAAACAACAATTACTTTGGCAATTCTTACATTTATTTTGAAATTTCGTTACAATAATCTACACAAAAATATACATTATTTTACAACTCAAACATTGCTCATTAATAGCCTCTTAAGGTTTACATTTCACTTCGTTACCCTGTTTCACGAGATATCATTAAAAAACAAGGAAAATTAAGTCACAGCTTCAGAAATAGTATTTTTTTTCTTAAATTTATAGGCCAAAGTCTCGTGGAACAGGGAGCATAATTTTATTAACTCTTATAGACTCCTTTTAAATCATTTACGAAATTCAACCATAAAGTAGACGTGTAAGAAAAACAAAATCAATAAATCATTGACTAGATATTTTGACAGTGTTTGTTAAATGATATTGAACTTAATCATAACAGACCGACATCCCATATTACAATAAAGGAGTCTAAAAAGAGGCGACACGAAACATGAGTTTTTATAGATTGACGCGTTGATTGATTTTTCCAATGCGTTTTGGACGGTACGTAAATAATTACGTTAAACGGTTGTATGGTGCCGACACTGCTTTCTAATTTAGAAGATTAAAAAACATGTCGTTCATAGAACCTCCTCCTTTTGAAGTTGGTTAAAACTTAACACGATGCAACAAAATTGGGAAAAATATTAGAGACGTGATTAGGTAATAGTTATGCCCGGACGTAACTAATCTATAACTCAGTCACATACACTGATGTATTTTGTCTCCTATAGTCATGTTAATAAGGTTGAAGTTCATCTGAAACGTCAGTTGCGGACATAAGAAATGTAGACACCATGCAAACCCATTTTACAGCATTATGAAATAAGGACTATTGAAATGTTAGATGATAATCAATATAACACGGCAGATTTAAAATGAACCCAATATACAATGAAAGTATACCATCTAGTGAAATACTACACATAGTTGTATATAACGTGTCAGCAATGAGATCTACTATAGGATATTAGTTGGAAGACTACATGGGTTCAAACATAATAAACTCTCTAAAGTACAGTAACTACCACATAAATAAGTCAATTACACCATAGAAGAAAGATCAAATGTATCTGATGATCTTATTTCACTCATCATCATCAGCCTATAATGTCCCACTGCTGAGCACAGGTGTCCTTTCACAAATGAGGGTGGGTGGGAATGGGCAGAAACTCCACCACCTGTGCCCACTGCGGATCGGTGGAGGTAGGCTAGTGGTCAACCTACTGTTGGAGTTTTCAAGCCGCCTAGGGGGCCTCCAACTAGCTTAACGAGTATCACAATTAAGCGATAACCGGGACCAACGGCTTTACGTGCCTTCCGAAGCACTGAACCTCTTGGGGCGGGGCCCTCTTGGGTCGGGGGCCCGTGGCATTTTGCCAGCCCTGCCACCCTATTGTTACGACACTGCTGATTAACCATCCAACCTCAGGAACAATAGAAGCCTACAACCATGGAATTTCGGTACGTTTCTGATAGTATAAAAAAGGGATATTCCGACATTCAACTCTATTCTAACTTCAGAGTAGTTAACTTATTGATGTGGTATTGCTGGGCGATCGTTCAATTCTCTTGGAATAAGTTCAAACCGATTTGTATAGTTTATTACGCCACGAATGCTATCTCTCTCTGCGCGTGCGCGTGGTAAGAGATAGCTATATACCCCGAGAGTAATAAACGATACTACGACAACTCGACCCGAACATTTCGCCCCCGTGACAACTCGACCCCGGTATAATTCGACCCTGACAACTCCAACCCATGACAATAGTTAATAATGGCCTGCTCAGAAGATTTTAATTTCAGGTTTTTTGTTTACAATTTGTTGTTACATAGTTTAAAAACAAAATCCAAAAAAATATTCTTAGATCTATGGCATAATTTGATTAAAATATTGATTGAAAACTATAGAACATGCCAACATACTACATAAAAAAGCTAAATATAACTGTATAAAAATAATAGATTTAAATAAAAAAAATAGTATAAATGCTATCTTAAGGCTATGGATAGAAGTCAAAAATAAACAAAAACCTAAACTAAAAATGTGAGCAAGCCTCTAGAAATGGGATCGGATTAGTCGGGGTCAAGTTGTCGGGGTCCATTTCTCCCGCAGTCGAGTCAACGGGGCGAAATGTCAGGGTAGAGTTTTACACTATCGCATACTGATCTGAGTGAAAAGTTGAATAAGTGATACTGAGAGGTCCACATCATTCCTAATACATTAAAAACTAACAATTTAACATTAAGAACATAATATTTACATTAAATTTAGCAAATTCACAAAGCATCTCATTTATCACAGTTCCATAATTTGCACCCACACTTAAACTAATCGACTATGTTTATTTCATGTTTTCACTATTTTTTTCAACTACTACGACTTGATAGTGCTGTCTGTATATTTAGGTGCAGCGTAGCGATACGCGGTTGATACGCTGTCGAATATCAGTGGCGTATCAAATTTTGAAATATTACTTCTAAAAGTATAAATTTCAAATCAAATTTTGTAATAGAATTTGTAACATTCTCGGATTAATCTACTTAGTAGTTTTTGTGTTCTTAATTTTATACATAAAACTGTATACAGGGTGTTGTTTTGCATGCCATATTTATATAAGGTCCTAATAAATTAGTGAACTTCCTCTTGAGGGATGAATGTATAGGTCATTAGTAATCAACCAATAATATTAGAAAAAAAAACCGAGGGAAAAAAAAAATTTTTTTTCTTTGACTTGTAGTTGGAGTCTCTATGCAAGTCAAAGAAAAAAAATATTTTTTCCTCGGTTTTTTTTTAATATTATTTTTTGATTACTAATGACCTATACATTCATCCATCAAGAGGAATTTCACAAATTTATTAGGCTCTTGTATAACCAATAGTAAATGATTTATTTAGTTATTATAAAATAGGTAATAAATTCCGCGCTTGATAAGTAAACGATTATTGATGATTTGTGATTAAGGTCAAATCAGAATAAGACTTCACGAGTGCACAGAATAGGTCTGCGATCCGGGGGCGAGGGGAGAAACTAGGCCGCTGCGCAGCGGTCACCTTTATCTTATAAATCTTTATAAAACATCGTCAGACACCGGGGGATTTTTATATTTTAAAACTAAAAATAATATGTTTTTTTACGAGCATGATTTTATAAATATGGCACAAATGCAGAACTACACCCGGTATATATATTGTTTTAAGTTAAATGGGCTACCTAGCCCGAGGCCGAGGACATAACACGCTTGCCCAGAAAATGCATATTCAATCTATTCTACAGTAGTAAATAACTCTTGCCATGAACATCAACTGCGTATCAACCAAGACGTCCGTAAGATACGCGTTTCGCATTCAAATATACGTACAATAAAACCTAATTTAAATACATGAATTAAAACACAAATATAAGTGAATATCGCTCACTCACAGACATTTGCGTATTTTTAAATCTAAACTAAGTTCTTAGTCGTCGAATAATCTATATTATAATAATAGGTTCACATCAATCACATCCCACTGTCTCAGTTTTATTTTAAACGATTATTTTTATTAAAGTACTCGCACAGTGACCTTTCGGTTTCACTCACTCCATGCCCTGAAGAAAAAAAACAATTTTAAAATGAAAGGTCATTTTGCATTAGTATACTGATATTATTCAAATATCGTTGTAAATTAATTGATAATTTTGTAGCTATAGAAAACATAGAGATAGAATATTAATAGATGGATAGTGATAACAACATTACCTTGCCCGAAGCGTGAGCAGTTGTCATACAGATGCATTCATATTCGTACACTCGGTATATTATATATTCTCGGTAATAGTACCGATTAATAACAAAACCGGCCAAGTACGAGTCGGACTCGCACGCGGATTCCGTACAATAATAATAATAACGTAACCTTACTCAAATTGACTGTGAAATGAATAATAGGCGCAAAATTTTAAAGTACCAAAATTTACTCGAATACTCGTAAGTGCCAAAATTTACCTTAATTTTCAACTTTTTATTTTTCGGACTTTTCCCTTTACGTAAGACCTTGCCGAGTTGAAAATTAAGGTAAATTTTGGCACTTATGAGTTTTCGCGGCCCATATCTTGTTGACTTGATTTTTACACACCTAATAGTTTAAAGTAAAAAAGTTATGGTGACATACGGACAGACAGACGGACAAGAGAGTGATCTTATAAGGGTTCCTTTTTTACCTTTTGAGGTACGGGACCCTAAATACGAAAAATTGGGATTAATAATATGTCGTTCAAACTATGAACGCGCAGTTCGTTTCAACGCAGCATTACCCGCGCTCACGGCACTCTCGCTCTATTAACATTCTATCTCTATGAGAAGAACCCTTCAACGTAATGGACACGACGTTAGTGACACGTACCTCTAATTGGCTAGTGGTAGTGGAACAGGTTGAACAGCCTCCTGTTGAAGGGAAACCTCTGCTGCTTGAGCTCCGAAAGCTGTTCGTCCTCGTTGCGTATGCAGAAGTAACTCGTGATCACGCTGCGGCAGATCGGGCATTTGTCCAGTTTAGCTGTACGAAAGCAAGGAAAGTAATTTTAGTCTCACTATGTCTCTTTCTAACAAAGAACATAAGAAAAGGATGTAAGAAATTTAGTCCTGTCAAATTAGTCCAATGTTTGTTTTCAATATAAAATTAGTCGCCATCTATCGCGGTTACGTCTAAATACCCGCAAATGAACACGGCAAAGACTAATTTGACAGCTTAAAAATATGTTCTATCCTTTTTCAATAATGGTCGTAAGAAGGAGATGTGATGTGACAAAATTTTTTATAGTGTGATTTACAACAGAATCACATGGAAGTGACGTCGGATGCCGAGACAAAGGTCCCGGGTTCGAATCCTACAATGAGCTTGAGCTTTCGGTGAAGAAATACATCGTGAGATGATCGTGAGGAAACCATAGCACGGTGGTAGGGTACTTTGTAGTACCCACCTGGCTGGCTACCACCGTCAAGTTGAGAATCTGTCGCCAAGCACCTATCGGTGTGTTCCGACCGACAGCTGCACTTGAGAGTCAGTTCCTTCTAGGCTTTGTGTGCTTACCACCTTCGGCCACATCATCACTTGTGATTGTTGTCAAACAAGCATATCAAAAGAAACCTTGTGTTCAAAATAGCATAAGTATAAATATTCATTAAAAAACATATTTGATAGAAGAAATAATTATGTAAATTTGCTTAAGGCTCTAGCTTTAGAAAAACTAGATATACTAAACTTTACACTTGTGCGGAACTAATTGTATTAATTAAATCGTAAGTTATTGCAAGTCTGACCTTGGCATTAAGACCGCCTTTGTTCGTAAGATTTGTAATTAATAAATAAAACATTTTCGGTTCACGCAACTGTGCATAATAATTTAATTACGCAATAATAATGTTTTATTAATATATGTCTAGTTGATAAATTATACGTTGCGTTAAGAAATAGCTAAGATTTTTCGATAAAAAAATCTCGAATACCTATTATGTAAAAGGAGAAAGACTTACTGACGTATCAGCCACTCGCAACGCAAGATCAACACAAACAATGCACAAAGATTTCATAAACTAGAACTAGGGTACTAGAAATGTCACAAATCAATATTTCCCATACATTAAAATTAGGAAAATTAAAGTAAAAATTAAAAAATCAAATTCTGTAAATGCCAATAACTCAAAACGTAAGGGATTGCCTCCTAAGACAATATTGGCGTGTCTTGAACCCTTAGGCTCTATTCGGGTTTTTAGGGTTACTATCGACCGCGTGTGATACCGACCATAAGGAAACCACGTCGCAACCACAAAGCAACCACTAGCGACACCGGGAACTAGCGGTAAATATTTGTAGCTACCACAACGCAACCGCAAAAAGCCGCAGCGACACTATTCATACGTAACCACAGTTTTACGTCGCGAAGCTGTGGTTGCCGTACGTGTGAATAGACGCATAAGGTAGTTTGACCTTACTGACTTGTCTAAAATTATAAATCTCTATATTTTTTTATTAAATGGGCTTGCGTTTGGCCACTGACCCGCCCATAAGGGGCGATGACGAAGTCCAAGATGAAACACGCATACCCAGAAGAAACCTATTCACTTTGGCCTTGAAAGTTCATAGATTGTAAGCGTCAGGAAAAACAGACGCCGGAAGCAAGTTCCACTGCCTTGCTGTCCAAATTAAAAATGAGGATGCAAAACGCTGTGTCCGTATTTTCGGTATGACAACAACGTACGGGTGAAACTTTAACCCGGCGTCTTGTGGTTCGGTGTAAGAATGGGGACGGTGGAATTAGGTTGAACAATTCCTGCGCACACTCTCCAAAATATATGTAGAAAACCGATAAGCACGCAACTTTTCTTCGATGGTCGAGGCTAGTGAGTTTCGCCTTAATTAAAGACTCATAACCAATAAGCTTCCTGGCTCGGCGGTCTTTTGAGTCGAAGGCAGAGAGAGAGAATCCCAGAGAAGGCAGCAGTACTCCATGCATGATCGGACTTGTGCTTTATATAGTTGGAGCAACTGCCCAGGCGTGAAGTACCGCTTGACCTTAGAGAGGATACCCAACTTTCTAGCAGCTGTGTCTGCCTTCGACTCAATAGAACAGCCAAATAATAATAATTCAATTATATCAAAATCAAAAAGTCATTTATTCAGTTTAGGCCACATAGGTACATACAGTTGAATTTACCACCGGTTCGGAATACACTTAAACTGAGAAGACTCCGGCAAGAAACTCAGCAAGGTTTTTTTTTTGTGGAAGATCTTTTAATTTAATATTACAGCTTTTTTCCCAAATACTTATACAATATATTATACATTATTATTTTATGCTTATTCGTACAATTGTCACTTAGCCAGGGGGATGCAAGTGCAGAGAGAAGCTACTACAACCATATATTCTTGTCATTCACGTAATGAGCCACCTTATAGTAGGCTTTGTTAATGATACCATACTTGTAAATTTTGTACATCAATATATACTGATCATAAACAAATAATACGGGAAATTCAGTGTAATTAAACCGGATGTTTTGTTCGATAAGTGTTATAAAATAAGTTGTCCTTTAAATGTATTTATTCAAATTGAAAATTGTATATTCAATGTACGTTTCGATATACGCATGTTATCTGTATATAGAAATCGATCATTCGTGTGCTGTTGTCACACGTTGAAGCTAAGCGACGCTATAGAAATATAAGCTATATTTTTTTTTGATACACGTACTTCGAGGAAAAATCCCTTTAGAATAGTAATACCGAGCAATCCAAATCTGCAACTTGTCAGTTATTTGCACTGATTTTAAACAGTAAGGTCCAATTACTGCTTCGTGTGTTTTTGACTTAATCAATCAGAGCGCATTGTCGGCGTTGGAAAATTGGCGGAATAGATTTCAAGCAAAAGGAACGTCATTGCGCTTCTTTGGGTTAATTGATCGATGTCCACGTACTTAAATTAAATAATTGATGATATAGGAGACATCTCTGACAATATATTCGTTTAAGAGCGAAAAAAATACAGAAAGTATTTTACAACGACGTAAAAAAGAAAGCTCTAGAACTTCGAACATACACATCGCTTCACCGCACGTGTGACGCATACCTAACAGTCACTTACAAATTCTGAACGTAACGTATGCACCACAGTACAATAGAGTCAATATTAATCGCCGCCCGTGCCAATGTCAGAGGTTTAAATTCTAAACCTTCGATCAATGCTGTACTAGAGAGGTCAAACGTGCGACGGGACTTGTGTACTGGATAACATTCTCAATACATTTGAGTGCATGAACAATATGGACACCTGTTTTAGGTCTGGATGTAATGCATCTTTATAAGTAAACACAAATATACCAAAGTCATATCTTTAAATATAATACTATCTTCTGCCTCGCGGATCTACTATCATCCCTTTGGGATTTCATGTTTACCTGGGATAAAAAATATCCAATCCTAACTGTCCCGGTTTCATCTGTGTCCCGGAGCTCAAAAGTAGCCTGTAGCAATCGGCGACAATATAGCTTCCTATTAGTGAAAGAATTTTTAAAATCGGACCAGTCTTCGGTTTCGGATATTACATTTTACATCCTACATCCAAATATCCATCCGAAATTAAAATCCGAAACCGTAACCGAGTCTGATAAAAAACGTTCAGGATTGGAGTCGAGTCTTACAAAGTTATCACAAGTTATTGCCCGGCCGAGCAGATAAACTAGCCGCGCGCTTTCCCGTAAATCTATTCGATACGGAAATAATTTCATATCCGTAACTGTATCTGAAACCGGTACGTATTATAAGGCTTTAATATTATTCATATAATAATAATAAAGCCTTTATTTCCCAAAATACATGCAAATAACATTGGATTGGTTTCAAAATTCGATACATTATATTAACAAAATAAATAATTCATATTATACGGTTACGGTATTACGGTTTTCTGGAAGAAATCGCTTCTTAGCGATAAGACCGCTCATTGTACAGTAGGTATTCTTAAAATATAAAAAAAAACTATTATTTAAAAAGCAATCAATTAAATAAATTCATATCTGATTATTCATATACAGGGCGAATTTTTATATTTCTAGCCAGTGTGGGCAACTTCTGAACTACAGGTCCTAGAGAAAAACGCTGAAAGTAACCCCGAGCTGAATTTTGAAGAAAATTAAAATGCCAATAAAATACTAATTTTTTTAAGTAAAAAAAAATATATTTAAGAAGATACTGAATTTTTTCAAAAATTTTTTTTTTCGAAATTCCTCTTCTTGCTAGATCTTGCTAGAAGTTATCCAAAATATTATTTTATATTTTCCTTGACCATGGTTTTATGCTGCGTAAAGTTTGACGAGGTGGAGCAGATCTCGCAGGGACCTCACTATGTTTAGCCATAAAGAATTGGCTCTTAGCATTCTGACAAAAAAATTGAGGTCAATTTTGATAACTTCTAGCAACTTCAGGCCAAGATTGTCATACATAATTTTGTTCGTATTGTGAAGTAGAAGCAGAAAAAGAAAATTTTTTTTTGAAAAAAATTAAAAACATTTTTTTTTAATTTTTTTTAATGGCATTTTTATTTTCTTCAAAATTTAGCTCGGGGTTCCCTTCAGCGTTTTTCTCTAAGACCTGTAGAAGTTCAGAAGTTGCCCTCACTGGCTAGAAAAAAAAATTCACCTGTATATCCAGATCCGAAATTTCATATCCAAAACATCCCAGACCTAAAACATTACATTAACAATATTAATGGGATGAGATAACCTCACGCTCTAACGCACAATCTAGATACATCTTTTCTCGGAGCTGTAAACCTTGGATGCGGCCTTTGAGGATGATGCCGGACGATGTGAGGATGTGACCAGAGTACGAATGTGGTGATGATGCACACGTTATGTAACGTTAATTAATGCATTTAAGTTCATCTGAGAAGGACACATGTACTACGCTAGAATGTTCGCTTATAACGTGGCTGTATTACTGCAGCGTCCCTAGCACGGGAGTTTAAGGACGAATATTTCTTGCGTTTTTATTATGAGTGATATGATATGATACGCATGGTAGTGGATGTTTCGCATTGTAGTGTGTGCAAGGTTTTTTTTTATTTAAATAATGCATTAAAGAGTTTCTTGCCGGAGTCTTCTCAGTTTAAGTGTTATTTCGAACCGCTGGTAAATTCAACTGTATGTAACAAATTAGGCGATTATCACACTGCCACGCGCACCTACGCGCGTACTTGCGGGAGTGCAGATCTGCATCATCGTGCGGGTTTCTTACGCACTCACGCGCGTAGTTGCGTTCTGTGGATTCACGGCGGCTCTGACTCTTCCATACAAAATCATTCACGGCACTACGAGACGCATAGGTGCATGATCTGTATGAACGCGCGTGGATGCATTTTCTGTGTGTTGGACTGTGCGTCTTTTCTATACAAACGGAGATACTTGCAAGCAATGTTAAGTAACGCAATCACGCGCTGCGCTGCGTGGTGCGTGGCAGTGTGTTAATCGCCTTAACGTTCATAAGTACCTTATCAGGGCCTAAACCGAATAAATGACTTTTTGATTTTGATAATTATATCAAAATATTAGCTTTGTGCACTTCTTGCCCATATAAACTTTAACATGCTAAATCTCACAATCCTAGACACCTCCAATTCCGCAACTAGTCGGTTATTTTACACTAATTTTAAACAGAAAGGACCAATCAATACATCAAAATTTTTCGTGGGTCCTTGATTTAGCCAATCAGAGCGCATGACTTTGCGAATGAGAGCGCATTGTCAATGGTGGGGAATAGACGTAATACATTTCAAAATGAACTTCTTACGCTTCTTTGGGTTAATTGTTCGATGGCTTAAACAAACCAAGGATGAGATAAAGTGTGTTAGTAATGATACTCACGCAAGCACCAAGCACAGAGACAAGCGTGGCGACAGGGCAGTATCGCGCGCGAGAGCGGGTGCGCGGCGCACACGCAGCACAGCGCCGACCCCTCCACCCCCTCCACCCCGCCCACACCGCCCACGCCCTCCGCGTACCCCTCCGGCGCGCCGCACTCGCCCGTCACGTACAGTTGCTGGGAGACAAACGTTACTACTATACAACATATATGAAAACAGAGATATGTCAAGGCTCGAAGGACCAAAAAGGTCCTTCGAGCCGGATAAAAAGATCGGAAACATACGTAGCATATGATTAGTTTAATAACCCTTTTCACTGTGTACAGTAAATTTTAAGACAGCTAATCAAAAATGGACTAATTATTTTTGGTCCTTCGACCCGGACAGTCAGATAATGCCTCACCAAAGATGTATAATACCCATTTCAAGAGATTACAGTATCCATATCCATTTCTTGCGTTCCCGTAAACCAATCTACATTCAAATCGATTTGGTAGATTACAAATAGACGGACTCTGTTTGTATTTATAATCTATCTATACTAATATTATAAAGCTGAAGACTTTGTTTGTTTGAACGCGATAATCTCAGGAACTACTGGTTCGATTTAAAAAATTCTTTCAGTGTTGGATAGCCCATTTATCGAGGAAGGCTACTTTTTATCCCGGGAAAACACAAGATCCTCGGAAACGCGGGTGAAACCGCAGGGAGGAAGCTAGTATAAGTATACCTTCAAACAAGACAAATGTCCGTTCGCCTGCTTCAAGTACTGCGCGATGATGCCGCTCGGCAGCGAGCACTGGTCGTCCCGAATGTGAATCACGCTCACTAGCGCCACCTGCGACATTTACAAACATACTTTGGTTAACAAGATTACCGCTTTGGGATGGGTGGATACGAATAAGATTACCGATACAATTGACTTGAAAATTTTAAAAAGCCTCTCTTCATCATCATCATCAGCCTATAATGTCCCACTGCTGAGCACAGGTCTCCTTTCACAAATGAGGGTGAAAAGGAATGGGCAATACTCCACCACGCGTGCCCACTGCGGATCGGTGGAGGTAGGCTAGTGGTCAAACTACTGTTGGAATTTTTCAAGTCGCCTAGGAGGCATCCGACTAGCTTAACGACTATCACAATTAAGTGATAACCGGGACCAACGGCTTTACGTGCCTTTCGAAGCACGGAAACGCTCGATTTGAAATACCACCCATCCACACAAGGCGGTTGTTCCATCCAGGTACCGACCACGACGGTTGTAGCTTAACTTTGCCGATCGATTAAGAACGGCTAATCATGCTACACCACGAGCGCTTCTCGTGACAGACAGCCTCTAAGGCCTCATGCTCACCGTATCATCGGGCCTAAGTTCACCAGTATCTCTCTGGTCGCGCGCTAGGATCACTACCAGTGGGTAGCAGTTGCGTGGAGGAGGCCCAAGCTGGAGTGGCTCGTCTGTGGATAGCCTCATTGGCCTCTCGTCGTGTGGGTTGCTTCTGAAATGTTAAAAAGTAACGTTACCAATATGGCGAGGAGGGCGATGGCTGCCACACGCGTCATACTTGGTGCTGCTTGTGGGGGCTGGTCTGCTTAAGTTTATGGGCAAAATTTGGGGGTAATTACTTAAACATCAAGTTTGTAACGATACGACCACTTTCATATCTTAATTTAATTATTGTTCCTAGTCATGTAGTTATTCTATTTTTTTTATGTCTTCAAATAATTAACTACTCAATACATTTTTTTTTTCATCTGACTAGAAAACCTTAAACACAATGTAAATTATCGAAGGAAATTGTAGTCTTCATTTATGTTGGTGTCTTCATAATAAAGGAGATTTTTTTTATTAATTTTTTTATTTTAAATGGGCTTGCGTTTGACCTTCGACTGACCCCATGAGGAGTTATGACGAGGCCGAGGATGTAGAACGCTTACCCACAAAAGAAGAGTTTGAAAGGTTTTGGCATACTTTTCGGGCGCCATTTTGTTTTTTTTTCTTAAATGGCGGCGCACTGTGAAATCGTCGAATGAGTACTTGTACTGTATTAGAATAACCTGAATTTTATCGAATTTTACCGAGTTCTTTATTTAGAATAACATTTACATTTTAACATTTACATTAACATTTATATTTACATTTTTAATTATTGTAAACAACAGAGCATGTATGCTCTTTATGATAATTATTTAAATTTGTTTGAAGTCTAATAATATCAAAGAAAAATAACCTTTTTTTGTTGTAGAATAAAGTAAAAAGTTCAATTTATATCATCAAACAGTTAAGCATTGTTTTAACAGATAAACCTTATTGTAAAGCAAAAAAGATTATTTTCCTTTGGCATAATTAAACGTCAAAATGAAACTTAAATAACGGACTAAGCAAGACATAGTTTGCTTAGATAATAACTAAGCAAACATTCATTACTATGTAAACAAATATAAATTATTATTACTGCAATAATAATTTATATTACTGCAATAATAATTTATATTTGTTGTAAACAATATTATTAACTTTATGATTGGTTATTGCAGTTTTATCTGATGAGTTTTTTGTGACAATCATAAAATAATTTAGCTGATTGTAGGAATGTTTTTGTTTACATTTATTATGGTTGTGTTTTTTGTATTAATTTATTTGTGTGTATAATTTATTAATAAATTTGACAAATAATAAAGATATTAGCTAATATATGAGAAAATGCGCAGAATTGTAATATTTATAATTGAAAAAATGAAAAAAAAATGGGTAATATTTTGTAATAATATCTGTTTTATTGTAATTTTATGTTTTTTTTTATTTGATCTGTTTTATGGTTTTTTGTTTTATCTGTTTTATTTTTGTAACTTGATGTTTTATTTTTATTTTTTTGGAAAGTATTGATATTTTAAACATGTTGTGTTTGCTTTTATATAACAATACATTTAGTTTTAATTTAGGGTAAGTTTATATTGTTCTTTTATTAATTTACTGTTGCTAGCAAACCTTTAAATAAATAAATAAAAAAAAAGATTCTAATGAATCCCCTGTACTTTTGCAACTTTATAGCTTAGCGGGAATTTCCACAGAGTATATTAATTTGTATGGTGTTTACAATATTTGAGTTTTATTTGTATTCAAGATAAGAATGTACTTAGTTTTGTATGGAGACCGTGGTAATGTTCTCTTAAGAAATGTGATAGATTTGTGTATATTTGTATTACATACATCACGTCATGAGGGATATTCAGATTTCTATGAAACATGGCAGTGAGATAAACCTTGTTAAATCATACCCGGATTTACATATACGGTGGATTAACTGTTAACGCTGGGAAAGCGATAAATCACTAATAAAACAATAATATAAATAACATTTAAACAAAAACAAAACACGAGCGATATATTTAAATATGTATACCGTCGCACACGTTACAGATACTTTAATATTAATATTGGTAAGTATTTATTTTAATCTATAATTCAAAATACTTATATTGAATGTAAGTAGGTAGGGTAAAAGATAATGGGCAAAATGGGACCAGCTTCAATAAGGACGACATGTACTCAAAATTTAGGTCAGAATTCATGTATTAATTAACCAAAATGCACGTGCCAGAATACACTCCATAAATTTTAGCCCGAAGCCTTTATTTTATTTTACAGGTAAACTATCACATCTCTCATCTCTTTCTTACGAACATTATTGAAAAAGGATAGAATATATTTAAAGCTGTCAAATTAAACTTTGCCGTCATATTTTGCGTGTATTTAGGCGTAACCGCGATAGATGGCGACTAAATTTATATTGAAAACAAGCATTGGACTAATTTGACAGGACTGAATTTCTTACATCCATTTCTTATGTTCTTTGTTAGAAAGAGACATAGTGAGATTAAAATTAGTTTAGTTGTACACAACAGAATCAGGGCCAGTGTCATATTTTAATTACTCGAGATCGTTTCTTAGCGGAAAGACCGCCGATTGTACAGTCAAATAAAGTTCACATATTTCTTATTAATTATTTTTTCGTAACTGCTGGTGTACAATAAATCTGTCTATCTATGTAATATTTTATTAATATATGATATTTATTTTATTAGATCCATGAGACAGCACTATACTCATCATCGTCATCATATAAGCCTAGGGATGTCCACTGCTGAACATAGGCCTCCCTTATTGATCCACTTCGAACGGTTTTGGGCCGCTAGCATCCAGCGGCGCCCAGCGACTCTGACCAGGTCATCCGTCCACCTGGTGGGAGGTCATCCCGCTCGGCGCTTTCCAGTACGTGGTCGCCACTCGAGAACCTTTATCCCCATCGGCTCTTCGAGTGATGTGCCCATTGCCACTTCAGCTTACTAACACTACGAGCTATGTCCGTCATAGCATAGCCATCGAACAATTAACCCAAAGAAGCGCAATCAAAATCAGTGCAAAGTCATTGACTAATTGTGGAATTGGAATGCTCGGCTCTCTTAAAGGGATTATTGCACGATGAGCAGCACTGTTCGATATAATATTATAGTATCTGCCTCGTGAGTGACGGCCTTAATCACATTGACCTTTAAAATTCGAACGCATTCTACATCTATTTGACCCACTAACTGTCAAAAAACGTGACTTAAAAGTCTGTATTATACGTGTAACGAAAAGGGTCGTAAAAAAACCGTAGGTGGGTGAAACTGCGGGGGTAACTCATAAGATCAAGAATAAGGGAGCTCACCCACGAGCGATTATTTTGTCGCCAAAAAAGTCACTCATAAACAAAATACTTACTACTCTTTGTAGCTGCGATTATCGGAGCTACAAAAAGTAGTTAGTGGGCGAGGTCCGTAACGAATAATAGGTACAACGTACTATTTAAAGGAAGGATAACCTATAAATAACTTCATTTAATTGTAGAGCACGCGTTTTGATATGAATATGTATTAACAATAGGAAGGATAAACTATAAATAACCTCATTTAATTCTAGAGCGCGCGTTTTGATATTACTATGTATTAACAATATGATTAAAAATCAATTAACTTATTTATCACAAATGGCACAATCGACTTCGGCTAATAATAGAATCTATTCAATTTCAGAACAATAGCAAATTGGTAAACGATTTGAGAGTGCCTTAGGATATTATTTCGAAGATATAAAGACCTACGCATACGAGGTACTTTAATCCGCGGAAAAGTCCGCAGGATTTTATGCGGTATCATAATAAACAATATATGCCATAATTTTTGTTAGAATTTGAGATATTTGTATGGGAAGTGCAAATCTTTCGCTTATTTCTGAACAGTTAGGTACAGGTAACATTAGAATCAGATAAAAAAGAAAGAAAAAAGAAAAACCACCAGGTGGACCGATGACGTAGTCAGAGTCGTTGGGCGCCGCTGGATGCAAGCGGCCCAAAACCGTTGGAAGTGGAAATCAATGGGGGAGGCCTATGTTCAGCAGTGGACTGGACATCCTTAGGTTGATATGATGATGATGATGGTAACCGTAATCGTTATTTGATGCCTATTAGGGCAAGCAAACCCTTTTTGGAATTATTTTGTTGGTAAAAGTTATACCGGTTTTAAAATATTTTCAACTAGCTGTCCCCCGCGGTTTCACGGGTAAGGGATAAAAAGTAGACAATGTCCTTCTCCATACCATAGGCTGTCTACATGCCATGATAATTCGTTGAGTAGTTGAGGCGTGAAGACGTAACAAACAAACAAACTCACTTTCGCATTTATAATATTAGTTAGGATGATCGATTGTAACGCAATTTTTAATCCAAAAATATTTGTTTGTACAATTTTACTAGGTCCTTTCTCAGCAGTGTCGCATAAAATTCAATAGCGTGCGAAGTAAATCCGCTTCAGACACGTGCACTATGGCCTTAATCCCCTCTACGTACATCGCGCATATCTGAATAGGTCAACTCATCACAAATTCATAAATAACGACATGTTATTAAGCAATAAAAACCTGTTTGCAGTTGATAATTCTTAATATTATGACACGAGACAAGAGACGCGGGTCACGGTCTCCATTTAAATATCATTAATCATTATCATTATTTGATAATGACAGTGACTGACATTTAAATACATGTATTACTTTTTGTTTTGTTTTTTGTGACAAACGCGTGTTTGTGGCATGTTGGATTGGTGAACACGTGTTAGTAATATATTTGGTGTCAAAATCTTAATCCTACTAAAACATTTTCATGTAAAATGTTGCCAAGACGAGACCATATGGCTCGCACAGTCAAAAAGGTATCTGATTTCATGTAGAGCCAAGCTTATAACTCTACACGCCCTAACTCTACAAGACCTAACTTCACAAACTCTACACCCTAGGTCCCTCGAGTACGCGGGTGAAACCGCGGGGCGCACCTAGTTAATTATTACTTATTTCTTAAAATATTTTTTACTGAGCAACTTGTCCACACTATTGTAAATCGCATTAAACTAATTTTAGTCACATCTCATCTCTTTCTTACGAACAGTATTGGAAAAGGATAGAATATATTTAAAGCCGTCAAATTAATCTTTGCCGTCTTATTTTGCGTGTATGTAGCAGTAACCGCGATAGATGGCGACTAAATTTATATTGAAAACAAGCATTGGACTAATTTGACAGGACCAAATTTCTTAAATCCTTTTCTTAGGTTCTTTGATAGAAAGAGACATAGTGAGATTAAAATTAGTTTAGTTGTAAACAACAGAATCAGCACCAGTATCGAACAAAAATATTGATAGAAATAGAAATGCAGCATAAAAACGCTGCAATAGGTAATTCGTAGCAGTGATTTTGTGTAACTACAGAAATGCGAAAGTGAGTTTGTTTGTTACGCCTTCACGCCTCAACTACTCAACGGATCATCATGAAATTTGGCACGCAGATAGCCTATGGTATAGGAAGGACATAGGCTACATTTTTATCCCGGGAACAACCGCGGGGGCCAGCTAGTTTAAAATTAAAACGTTTTCTCGTATTTTAGGTACACATTATTATAACATGGTATCCAATTCTACGAAACGTCTGCCCGTTGGGATTACTGGAAAGCAGCTGGTAGTCATTAAATAAATTGTAGCATTCTTTTTATTCTCGAAGCTTCTACGTCCTGGGTAATTTTATTATTAACTCTGTCTGCGGTGTGTCATACGGCCCGATTTTTAAGGATTATTACATCAATTGAACAGTAAGTTATTTCCTCTGAAAGCAGGACTATTCGCCCTCGCCGCACAAATAAATGCTTACAGTAAGCCGAGATTGGAACCGATTCCTGCATACAATAGTTATCCACCGGGTGATAACGCTGGGCCGCTATTGTTTCACAACTATGCCACTGGGTCCGTCGACGTTTCATGTTTAATTACCGCTTTATAGTGCGTGTAAACCGAGATTGTAATTTTTCAATTACGTACAATTGTTATTGCTGTAATAGTGGAACGTATAAATATTATCGAATTGAAATGGAAATATTTTCCGTAGCATGATGAAATGCTATCGATTGAACAACGTAGAATGGCAGTTTTAATATAACGCTGCTTCAAAAACTAAGGCATCTTTCGTCTTCGATCAATCAGTCGTATTTCTATATATATGTCAGCTGGTATTAGTAGTTTTTTATTAAATTAAATGGCAAGCCCAATGTTTGGCCACTGACCCGCCCATAAGGGACGAAGACGAAGCCTAAGATGGAACACGCTTACCCAGAAGGAACCTATTCACTCTGGCCTTGAAAGTCCCTAGATTGTATGAGTCAGGAAACACAGACGCCAGAAGCAAGTTCCACTCCCCTGCCGTCCGCATTATAAATGAGGATGCAAAACGCTGTGTCCGTATTTTCGGTAGGTATGTCAACAACCTACGGGTGAAACTTTTCCCGGCGTCTTGTGGCCGAACCACAAATAAGGCCGGTAAGAATGGGGATGGTGGAATTAGGTTGAACAATTCCTGCGCACACTCTCCAAAATATATCCACTTCTTATATAAATATATATGTAGTGCTTTGCGAACACCTTTTGATTGGCTAAATAGCCCAATATGACAGACAATCGTGGCCATCTAGGCACTAAAAAGTTGTACTTGTAACTGTATTTTCTTCACTGTTATCAATGACTAGGATGAGAAATCGATCACATTGCACTATGATCATAGCGTAAAAACCTGACATTTCGACGGTAACCGGTAAACTTCTAAAAGGTCGTACCGATTTCCTTACCTCCCAGATGATAGCAAAAGTTGGTCACACGCCACCTTATGTTAACAAGCCGTTCAAGGAAAAAAGGCCACGCGAGGAATTTGGTTTATGCCTAATTTGTACTTTTATGTTGCCTTACATGGTATTGATTATTAGTTGACTTTGTATTTGTAAATATTTGGTGGATTTTATCATAAATTTTGACGAACGGACTTTCCTTGTTCGATACAAAGAATCATGGCGAGCTCCATACATTGATTTGTACAAAAAATAAAACTTTTAGAGGGTTTTGAATCACTTCCAATGTTGAGATACATGAAATATTTTATAAACCCCGCAAAACATAACAACAACATAACGGTTTTGGTCGCGAATAGTCGCGATTCGCCGGCACGCAATAGAAATTCGCATTTGTATCCCGGGATTCTAAAAATATTTTAAATGACTCAATAAGTTCCTTAGGCTCAAGTTGTTCCTTAGGCACCAAGAATGGAATATAACGTCATTCCAACGTCTCTAAAAATCTTTATTTTTTTGTACAAATCTCGCCATGATCCTTTAATTTATAGTGAGTTGAGTTGTCATAGCTATTTATTAAGATTAGGCCCTAGGAGAGCTCTTATGTAGGTCAAACTTACTGAAGTTACCACCAGCAAAAAATTCAGCATCATCAGCTAGTTAATTTGTTTTTCCAGCAACCTTCACTGCATCGATTTAAATCACATAAAACTGATCTACTATACCATCTCCATCGTCAATAATTTCATCTTCTAAATTAACATTCTCATTTTATAAAGTTGTATTCGCGGGAAGTTCACTATGTGTCATCACATTAGCGGGTCTGTGGTTTTGTACCGCTCGTTAATATCAGATGAACAGATGCCTAATGAACTGTGACCGGGTTGAACAACTGTTATACACTTTCATCGTTGGAACTCATTTCTCAGTAGTCGTATGTTTTTCTTCTGGGGCATGGGTCTTTCTTGACCTTTTCCTTTATGTTGGAAAATACTGCCCCAGGAAGTGGCTAGGTTATGTCAGACTCCTATGATGATTCTGTTGTTTACAACTATACTAAATTTAGTCTCTTTATATCTCTTTTTAACAAAGAACATATGAAAAGGATGTAAGATATTTAGTTCTTTCAAATTAATCCAATGTTTGATTTTCAACGTAAATTTAGTCTCCATCTATCGCTGTTACGTCTAAATTAAAACGGCAAAGACTAATTTGACGGCTTTAAATATGTTCTATCCTTTTTCAATAATGTTTGTAAGAAAGAGATGTGATGTGACTAAAATTAGTTTGGTGCGATTTACAACAGAATCGGCACCACTGACTAAAAATACGGGGGTGAAATCTCTAGATGGAAAGCTAGTTTTTTTATAAACTCTTATTAGAGCGGTCATTATACTTTTGTTTTCATAATAAAAACAGACGACAAACGCCCACCTTTCGAGACATGAGCCAACGCTAAAACGACCCGTCTTATTTGTTTTTGTGACCTGTGAATCACGGCTAATGCCGTAATAAATAGTTAAATGGACATATATGTTCTACATATAGAATAGAACCGTTAATGTTTGGTTCTTTTGAATGAATGGCGTATTTTTTTGCACCTTTTTCTAATTCTTAAAAACTTTCGGTAGTATCACATGAGTCATTATTTTGTTTTATAATTATTGTTGCAGCGTCATTCTACTTTATCGGTTAGTAGGCTTATAAGTCAAGAACTAATGACCTATTTTAAATATTTGCGTACGTTGAACTTGGTAAGCAATATTGGATGTATTTTTATTGATTTTATTAACTATTGGCGCCCAACATTTAGTTTTGGTTATTAAAATAATAATCTACATATCATAGGCCAAATGCAAATACATCACTAAGTCTTACTACGCTCTACTTACTGAGCGAATCCTTTTAAAATGCGGGTAAAACCACGGGCGAAAGTTAGCAAATATTAATTTAACTCGATGAGTCGATGTCTCAGTTATCCACAGTCCAAATATAGAAGCATCTAATTGATGGAACCGTGTTACAAATTTAGCACATGCGTTTTGCCTTTCCGTTTCTTTGTTTGATCATTATATTGGCATTGGTTAGGCGCAAATAATTTCAATATACCTACAATACAAAGATACAATATTTACTAGTAATATTTAATGTAACTTATGTCGGTTTTCCTGTTAGCTCTTCTTACTTATGTCAGGGAGGCTTTCAAACCACCAAAGCCACTTTAGTCCGCGTACTTATGGAATCATCGAACAATTAGACCAAAGAACCGCAATGACGTTCATTTTGTTTGAATTATATTCCGCCAATTCCCAACCACCGACAATGCCCTCTGATTGGCTACGTCAAGGACACATTCACTCTGATTGGCTAAGTGAAGGACACACTAAACAGATTGTTCCTTACAGCTCAAATGCACTTACAAGTTGCGGAATTTTATTGTACGGTCGGTAGGTTCTTCGATGTATGGAAATGAATGTTCTCTGATAAATTGCGCGTATCACTCATTTATTGCTCTAAAATCTCAACATTCGCCACCCCTGAAGATTATCACCAGCGCTTGTCATACAAGTCCTGAGATAAGAGATCGAACGTAACAAGTTTTTTGCAGTTTACTGATGTAGATTTACTAATTCCAGATAGCATTTGACTAAGTCCTTCAGAGCGACCCCGAATTAGCCATCCAGGGAATTTAACCAGAACAAACGACGCAAAAACATAGAAGAACCTTACTTGGTGAAGTTCAAATTATTCGAAGCGAGGATCTCGCCGAGGGATCCCCACAGGGTCCTGTGCAGTTCTCTGACCGGCGCACCCCACCAGCTCGCGTGCCAGTACCGCACCGTCGATGACACGCAGTAGTTCACTCCTGGAAATAAAGTGAGCGGTTTATAAGAGCTGGAGGATCAGATGACTCGACTGGGAAGTCCACCTTAGAAAATAACCTAGTTAATAGTTTAAGCTAACGCGCGTAAGGTCGCTAGAGCACATCGGAGAGGGGGAAGGGTCGGTAACGGGTGAGTGATGCTTAGGGAGTTTGCTTGCAGATTTAGGCGTAAAACCTTTATTCATGACAATAATTAAAATAACATTAAAGACACAGTAGAAACAAGGATTAAGGATTTTAATAATACCACACACTTCTAAAACAGTTTAGAAGTTATGATGGAATAAAGAAACAAACAAACATGTACCCAGAACAGTTATACTTTTCTTTTTGTTAATTAACCATGACCTGAATCCACAGCAATATTTTTTGTTGGTCTTATTTTTTTAATCCATCCAATAGTTCACCTAGATACACGATGGATGATTAAAATATGTGATCCATTTCGACACAACAGGTTCACAAGATTACCTTCTAATGGCAAGAGCTCCGGCATTGAACATGCTACCATTTCAAAACCCGACAATGTTGCGCAAACAGATATTTGGACACTTGGGAAAGGTAATGTGGATTAGAACTGTAATTAAAGGAGTTCGAATGTGACAGAAAACCTTATACTGCAATAAATGTCGAAAGAATTGTGTTACATACGCCACAAGGGCAGCAGAAACTGGTATCAGTCTTCCCAACCATCAGCAACGATATCATGGAATAAACTTTTTTGGTAAGTGCACCTTCAGATTTCCAAAATTATCGATACCCAGGGGTTTGCCAATGTGCTACCAACTTCAGAAACTTAAAAAGCCGGCTGTCCAGTGTAATTGTCGGAACATAGCGCTAGGGGCTTGGCGACAGATTTTCAACTTGAGTCTCTTTTCGTCGTAGCCTATGCTAAGTAGTACAACTTTGCCGACATACTTGAAGTATTAGATAGAATTGAACTGCTAGATGCAGGAATCTACATCTAAAGTCTCATATAGGTCTTTCGGGTCAGTTATTTTCTGACGTCTCAGTCAGAACCTGGAGATAACCATGGAAGACGAACAGCAGGATGAGGCCCCATTTAATGTATCTAAAATCGAAGTCTCCACTGATTACTAACAAAATACAAGGGTTGTTCTCAAAGTTATTTGTTAAAACAGTCTATAAATAACAATTGCTAATTTATTTTGGACCTGCCTTCGGCGGGACCGCTCGCTAATTCGCAAAACAAATTTATTTTAAGATAAAGAACTTTTCAAGGTCTAGAATATATTGGCTGCATTACAAGTTTTTTTTGCAAGTGAACTGACAGTTTTGCAAATCGGGGGGAAATTAGCGTAAGTAATTATTTTGTCGACATTCTTGATTGTGTATAAACGGCCTTAAAACTTGCCCATCGAAATCAAATGAGCAGTTTCCATGATTAGACCATCATTTAGAGGTTTTCAGCTATCTTCTCACAGGAAGGAAACATCCACAAAACACCTGACCCAACAATTTTCAGTGCCATACGTCACGTAATTACACAATATAGATATAATGATAAATAATATAATTATCATTTGTATTATCGACCTCTACGTGCGATAACATGATGTTATTTACGTAATCGACAAAGACAATTGCTAAACGCTGCGGTTTGAACTTGAAGAAATAGTTGGCAAAAACTTGAACTCGTGTTACGAAACCTACGAAAACAGCACGTGATGTTTAATGACTTTGAATAGATTATTTTTATTGCAGTGCAATAATGTTGTTAGAGATATAAACTATTCATGAATAGTAGTATCTGTTGCATGCGCCAAACGATATTCGACATTATTTTGAACCTTTTAGTGCGTTTTAAAAACGTGTGTTGGTGACTTAGGTAAACTGTTCTAGAATCGATATTATCTTTTGCATCCGTACTACGAATTTTATTAATCTAGTAGAAATATTATACAATGTCTTGGTATTCATGCTTCAACTGGCAATTTTATAATATAATAATATGCAGGAAGTCTCATATATGCATATGCATCCCACTCATTAGTATCTTCAACAATAAAATTTCAAGACAAGACGAAGATACTAATCAATATGCATTGCCTAAGTTGACATGGTTTTACATAATTCAATAAACAAAATGCACAAAATACATTATTTAGTTTATCTTTATGCATGTTTGTTATTGAAACCACGGAAGAGCATTCATCTTGTCTTTCAAATATAGCTGTCAATATTATTAACCACATAACAGGTTAGCCCACAACCGTTTCTCATTAGTACATACTTGTTGCAATAATATACAAGGTGACTTTATCTTTGCGACAAAGACCGAAAATGCCTACGATACACAATTCGTTTCATTCAAATTCTTGTTTTGCTACAAGATCTCCAACAATGATATTTATTAAGAGTGCGTACCAAGCCAGAAAAATATGGCAATGTCAGATGAAACAAACTTATGTCTAATCTTCGCGTGCAGATGAGATGGAGATAGCGTGTTCCGCGTAACAAAAATGAACTAAGCGCTTTTTATCTAAATAACTCGTAAATTATAGAATATTTTAAAAAATCGTTAGTAGCAGCCCTAGGTCATATGTTAGTGATATTATTTATCGAATTTTTGTCTTAATTAGATACACCATGAACGAATAAAACCGAAAATTCATTATTATTAGAGGTAGCTTTGTGATTTTTTTCTATCGAGGAAATTTCATTTTATTATGTTTTTGCTCAGAGAGAACCCTCGCGTATATAATGAAAATACCCATACAAAAATATTTTTTCATTTAAATACTATTTACTTGGTTAAATTTCAATTCTACGATTGTTATTTTGCTTTATACGCAGCCTTAACATATCAATGATCTCCAAAAAGTTTTTAATGTTAATATTCTGTCTACTTTGCGTGTAAATACATATTTAATTAATTATAAATAGGGTCACATAAAAAAGTTGATCGAATTCAGAAGGTTTACAACAATTTTCTTGATCCCTTCCGTTTAACGATGTATGTGTATTTCCGATGTGATGCTGGAATCGAATAACATCGTTACATTTAAAAGGAATTTGTATGATTTTTTGACATCTAGGAGTTATTATACAATTAATGAATATCTTACCGAATAATACGAAATGTAATAGTCAATTCAATATTTAATTTAATAAGATAGTTGATTGTTAAATTTTCATTTGTTAGTCATTTGTTAATATTTCCGATTACTTTGACATTACAATGGTATTTTTTTTTTGTATATGATATGATATAAAATGTATAATGATCTGGTATAATTGTATAATGTTAATAATTAATAATCTTAGTAAAACTATATATTGCATATTCAATGTGGACGAGACTGTTGAGACTCATGAAATGTATTTTTTATAACACCATTATTTCTGTACAGTATAAGCAATAAAATATTTCTGATTTCTGATTAACAATCGGGTTTGAAGGCTTAAATAATTAAATAAATTACTAGAACGATCAAATTGAATTCTAATCATCAAAATTAGAAATTGTGGGCGTTATAGAATTTGCATATCTTTAAACTGTTAAAATAATAATTATACTAAAGACGGGAACATAAGGCAGTGAAATGTCAACGGGCAAGGGATGTCCGAGCGTTGACTCGCAAACTGGTAGGCCTTGGCGTTTTTACAGGATGTTCTGTTACACAGAGGTCTTTATCTCTTTAAATGGTAAGTGCAGTTTTAAAAGCGCAAACAATGTTTGTATTGAGTCTTATGCTATAATGCATATACTGTACTGTTTAAACAAGTGTTTTATTTGAACAAACGTTGATAAAGAACCAAAGTAACCGACATAGCTCAACGAATTAACAAGCAGAAGTGGAAATGGGCCGGTCGTAGAGTAGACGAGTGTTACGGTGGAGACTGCGTCTTGGCAAGCGTAATGTGGGAGGGACTCCAAACTGATGGACTAGGTCACCGGACTGGGCTGAATGTGGATGGCAAGGAACTGAAATAGGTGGTAAGGGCTGAAAAAGGCTGATGATGAAGTGTGAAGCATCCCCTTCCAAGCATGTGCTAGAAAATCAAATTCTTTGAATAATTAAAAATATTTTTTTACTGTTGTCTCACCATAGCTCTGTAAAAACATCCAGATTCAAATTCCTCTGATGAAGGTCGAAGCTACAGGTTACCAGCCGTTCGGAATCATTGAACTGAGAAGAATGAGCAAGAAACTCGGCACGGTAATATTTTTAAATAATTTTCGACAACCTGATTATATTAGCTAAATGTTTATCAATATCAAAAAGTGGCAGAGAGCTAACATTATATTTCAGCTGATCTTTGTTTTATTTATGAATAAGGCTGCGTATAAAGCAAAATAACAATCTTAGAATTGAAATTAACCCAAGTAAATAGTATTTAAATGAAAAAATATTTTTATATGGGTATTTTCATTATATACGCGAGGGTTCTGCCTGAGCAAAAACATAATGGAATGAAATTTCCTCGATAGAAAAAAATCACAAAGCTACCTCTAATAATAATGAATTTTCGGTTTTATTCGTTCATGGTGTATCTAATTAAGACAAAAATTCGATAAATAATATCACTAACATATGACCTAGGGCTGCTACTAACGATTTTTTAAAATATTCTATACTTTACGAGTTATTTAGATAAGAAGCGCTTCGTTCATTTTTGTGCCGCGTAACACGCTATCTCCATCTCATCTCCACGCGAAGATTAGACATAAGTTTGTTTCATCTGACATTGCGATATTTTTCTGGCTTGGTACGCACTCTTAAAATGTAATACGATCCCATTGCGAAGCTCTCGCATGTCTCAACAATTTATGTGTTAATGCATTCATAAATGCAGACTGTAGACAGATGCTCCTTGCGACTGATAATGTGATACATGAAAACTATTATTATGAACCACAGTCTGATGATCCAAGGAACAAAGAATAGGCAAGGCTGGTTATGCTGAATACCCTGAATATGCTGAATGCATATTGAGATGTTCTAGAGATAATTTTTGTTGCCATCCATCTGCTAATGAGGAATTACAAAGTTCTAGATGCTAGAAGATGGTTTCAATGCCTTGAAATTTCTTAGTTGCTAAATGATGCATTCAAATATCATTATTATATTCAGCCCAGGGATGTCTTTTCTCATTGATTTCCACTAAGTAGGGTCTCGGGCCGCTTGGCTCCAGGGGCCTCTGACCAGGTCATCGATCCACCTACATATGAATGGGAGATTGAGCCGTTATCGCTATGGGTGAACTAACACAAGGAGAAAGTCCCACTTATAAACTAATAGCTTCTGCTTGCGGCTTCGCCCGCGTGGCCTACAGACAGGAAACAAATGACATATTTTTCTACGACAATAAAACAAAACAAAACAACTTCATTCCGCTTCGAGGGTGGAATTGGTGGAATTATTAAAAACACTGAGACACGTACAAATTAATTTTCAATCTTCAGTCTATACACAAAATTTTAATTACCCTAACTTCGAAACTGATGGACTTTCATACAAACTTTCATCCCCTATTTTACCCACTTAGGGGTGGAATTTCGAAAAATCCTTTCTTATTGGATACCTACTCTTCACAAAGAATATACCCTGTAAATTTCATGTCTCTAGGACCAGTGGTTTAGGCTGTGCGTTGATATATCAGTCAGTCAGTCACGACTTTGAATTTCATATATAGTATAGATATGACTCTTAATACCGATTGTACTGTGTATGGTAAAATGATGCGAAAATATTGAGTTCACGTCAAAATAACAGTTACTTCACAAAGCCTCGTTTTAACGCGAGACAAACAAATACGAGAGCATCTTAATTCACAAGTGCGCCAAGATAGACCAATAGACCAATATAATGGCCCGGAAATTAAATAACCATGAATCAACATTTGTAAATATGTACGGATACAGTTGACCAGTTGAGGTGAACGCACTGCAATACCGCTTGTTTCTTTGTTCAACGTGCACTAGTGCGAAAGGGATACACATATTACTGAATATAGCTGTGTCTCGTTCTTACCAAGGATTGCATGCTGCAGGATGAAGGTGGTATGTATGCAGTCGTAACGTAAGACCACTCCCTGTATAAACTTAGCTTTCTAGTTTATTATGAAAGGTTTACGCGTTTAATTTGAATTGAATATCGGGTTCTATGTACTGGCAGGAAACTTTAATATAAAAAAAGAGTATGGAAGTGGAACCTGCTTGTTGTTAGAGGGGTGATTAAATATAAGCGATGAATCAACCGATCGTATAGCCAAAGCTTGGTATCCAGATGACATTGAATAATAATTAATGACACAGAGGATTTAAGCAATGTCAAATGAATATCACAATCTAGATATAGTGATGATAAAGACAATAATTAAAATCAGGTAAATTATAAATGTCTTTTGTAGTGTTAAAGAGACAATCGTAAGAGATTTGACAGTAGGACCACAGGAGGCGCAATCCCCACTGTAAAATGAACAACTTATAAAAGACAGAATTACCAGTGACATATTGGTAAGGTAAGGTGAATCAAAATATTCCAATTTAAATCCTAATCCTAATATTATAAATGCGAAAGTGAGTTTTTTTTGTTACCACTTCACGCCTCAACTACTTAACGGTTTAACATGAAATTTGGCATGCAGATAGCCTATAGTATGGAGAAGGACATAGGCTATCTATATAACCCGGGAATGCGGGTGAAACCGCGGGGGACAGTTAGTAATAAATAAAAGCGGTAGGTTAACATTTCTCTCCGGACATCTGATACAAAATTAGTATCATTATATCAGTGTGCGCGCACGCAGCGAGTACGGTTGCACCGGTTCCGCTTAAGTAGGTAATCATTGTGATAACATAATATGTGTAGAAGTAACTGTATTGTCTGTATATGGAAGTAAATTAGTGATATGATATTACTGTTATGTATATAGACGATACACTGAGTGCTGGTCATAATAATATAGAACACAATGGTGCTGATTCTGTTGTTTACAACTAAACTAATTTTGGTCTCACTATGTCTCTTTCTAACAAATAACATAAGAAAAGGATGTAAGAAATTTAGTCCTGTCAAATAGGCTCCGAAACTACAGAACCGATTTGAAAAATTCTTTCACTGTTGGGAACCCTCACTATCCCCGGGTGACATAGGCTACTTTATATCACGGGAACACGGGTGAAACCGCGCGAGACAGCTAGTTTTCAATATATTTAGTCGCCATCTATCGCGGTTACGCCTAAATACCCGCAAAATAAGACGGCAAAGATTACTTTATAAATTCTATCCTTTTTCAATAATGTTCGTAAGAAAGAGATGAGATGTGACTAAAATTAGTTTAGTGCGATTTACAACAGAATCGGCACCAGTGTTGTGTTTATAACTACAAAAACTTTTTCTTCTGTTGAGACCATGTACGTAACTAAAATAACTGCGGAAGGCAGTGAAAAGAAAAACCGAAGAAAATACGGTAGGAATGAAGAAAAATAAGCAGGAATGCGTTGACATGACTTACAAAGGCGATCCTGAATAAGGACAAGGCAAGGAGGACGATGTTGAAATAATCCACCCTCCAGACATTAAGGATAATCATTATTGTAACAATAAAGGATGTTCAAAGCTGTTTGTACGAGGATAACGCGAGTTATGTGAGGTTAATTTTGATTCGACAACAAGGTAAAAGGTAAAGTAAATATCGAACCCTCAATTTAATACAGATTTTTACCTTAGCCTAGTGAGCGACATTAAATAATAAGCTGTCGAAGTATTTTAGTAGAAGAAATCATTTATTTATAAGTAGAAGTCATTTATTCAGTTCAGGTCCTGATAATGTACTTGACTCTACCACAGGTTCGGAATAAACTCAAAATACTACCACAACAATCAAAGTTTCCATATACACAAAATTTACCTAACCAAGACAAAAACGTGCGCTGTACAGGCTAAAATAATTTTAATGCATTCAGCCTTTACAGCAAATCAACACTTTATTGTACCATTCACAGGGTTGTTATTACCTTGCGCTGTGATCTGATTTGATTAGGACATGTTCCCGTAATGGCCGGTGCATAAGGCTTGCATCACATCATAACGAGATGGACGAGTTTGTTGATGACCCAATTGGCAGTTTGTTCGCGATGCAGTCTTGCCAAGGCGCCGGTAATTTCGCTTTCGCAATTAATTTAATGAGGGTTTGTGGACTGGTGGCCCATTGTGTGGCTTTGAGCATTGCGGGTTAAGGTTAAGGTTGCAAGTTCAAACTATATCGCCGTAAACAGAAATCTATTAAAATTTTAGATTAGAACAATCAAGCACTTTGCAGGCAACATTTATAAATGAAAAAAAAAGAAAAGCAGAATAATTCCTATATGTATCACAGTTCGGTTTTTCACAGACGACTCTACATGGCGGTAAATTCGAATTCGAATTCTATAGGTCGGCAGCTGCCGCCATGTTAGCGCGCGCCGTGCGGATGGGCGTGACTTGCGAGTGAGACGGAACTAACAGCTGCAGTGTATTATGAACCTTATAGTAGTGATGAAAGGTTGATTGTAAGTTTTAAGCATTCTTTCGTTAATCTTCGGGGCCATACTTTCTTTTCTGTTCGAACGAAGATTCACGACGCGCCATATCAGTTGGGTACTACTGTACTTCATATCATATTGCGGCAGATAGCATGGTGGAGATTACAAAAAGTAATTTGGTGAGAGGTGTTATTATTATAAAAATGTAGATCATTTTAACGGAATTGGAGAAGCAATTGACTTCTTCTTCACTTTAGTTAGCGGTTTAATGGACTGTATCATAAATAGGTATTAAATTGGAATTAAAGATTTAGGTACTTGTAAAGAATATTGGGGGGCTAGGAAATGCAGCCGTGCTGGGGCTTTTGGAGTATCAAGAAAGGTTCCACAGGCTGCAGAATGATGGACACATGCACTTACTTGATAAATCTCTTTCAGCGACGTTCTTCAAAATGCCACCATATCGTGGACAAATCGTGGGCGACTCGCGCGGCCAGCGCGAGTGAATTTTTCTTCTTAAATTGTTGGAAACTCACAAATGTACACAGCACTATATTTGGATCATGTTAATTACACGTTTCACAGTATATTTGGAATATTTTGGAGGCGGATGGACCCTTAAAGTTTCGATTAATCACGCGCGACGAAAGTTAGTGTGTTGCGGTTGAAGACATTAAAGTAATGGGAGATTTTTGTCTTTGTACGATGCAGTTGCGCGTGTATGAGTGACGCACACATATATATTTCGGTGCATGTAGAAAGGAAGGGATGCGGAAAAGGAAATAATGTTTACAAGTTTATAATGCTAGTTACATTCAAAAACCAACATGCCCCCCGCCTTAAAGGAACGCCTTTAAAGAAAAAATAAATGAAAAATAATACTATAGAAATACACATATAAAAGCCTATAACTATAGATAAAGCTGAATATGAAAGACTCTACTGCACGGGTAACGGTGACAGCTTAACTACTGGCCGTTTGTATACGCCGTTCGAAGTCTTAACTTCGACAACACGAATAACGCCATCATGGCCAGGGAAAATACGAGTAATTATTCCTAATGGCCACTGTAAAGGAGGAGAGTTTTCCATATTTACCAGTACTAAAGAACCTACTGTGAGTGGGTTAGACGGAGTATTCCATTTTTCACGAACTTGTAAGTTATGGAGATACTCAGTTTTAAAACGTTTCCAAAAAGTTTGTACTAATGAATCCATAAGGGAAAATCGCGTCAATAGACTCGCTCTTTCTCCACTTAAGTCAGCTGCAGGTAAGAATTCTAAGGGTGCGGTAAGTAAAAAATGCGCTGGCGTAAGTGCAGAAGGCACTGATGGGTCACAACTCAAAAAATTTTGTATAGGCCATTCGCTGGCTGGTAATGAAGCCCACGAAGGTCCTGAAAACCAGAGCTCATGTCTCACTAACTGCGAAGGGAGAAGCCCGCGGGAAATACAATCAGCAGGATTCTGTACGCCTGCGATGTGGTAACAAGTGTCAGGAGATAAAAGTGACTGGAATTGCGAAATTCTGTTAGTGATATATGTGCTAAACCTATGAGGTGATGAAGAAACCCAACAAAGAGTGACTACAGAGTCTGAAAAAACATAAATATTGTCAATGCGGTGACGTGGAGACAACGTATCATAAACGGTGCGAAGCAATCTCGCTACAAGAACGAGAGCGTTGAGCTCTAGCCGAGCTAAAGTAACAATTTTAGTCGGGGATGAAACCCGAGACTTGGAACAAAGCAAGGAAACTATAGGGTTCTCATTGTCATTCTCAACGTGTGAATAAATGACACAGCCGTATGCTTTCTCACTTGCGTCAGCAAATGCAAGCAGTGAGACGCTAGAATCGGTTTCAATGCCTATGTGACGAGGAAATTTGAGTTGAGAAAGTAATGGCAACTCAGAAGTATAGCGCTGCCACAGTTCAACGATGTGAGCTGGAGGAACATCGTCCCACGCGAGGTTGAGAAGCCACAGCTCCTTGATCAATAACTTTGCAAAAAGAATGGCGGGTCCGACGAGACCAAGAACATCATACAACCGTGCGGTTGCAGATAAAATAGCGCGTTTAGTACAAAGAGACGGCGGTTGCGAAGTTAAAAAATTAAAATTATCAGTCACAGGAAGCCAACGAAGACCGAGAATCTTAAAAACACTTTCGTAATCGAAAGAGATTGACTCGGATTGACGGTGAGAGACGGGGATACTTTCGAGTAACTCAGGCGAATTACTCGTCCACTTGATTAAGTCGAATCCTCCTTTTTTAAATAACTGAATGAGCTGCTGAGCTATCACTGCTGCTTCTGTACATGACGAAGCAGAGGAAGCCAGGTCATCCATATAAACATCTCTCTCCAAGACTGTGGCGGCGAGAGGATAGTTGTCTCTCTCGCGAGAAGCTAGTTCACGCAGAGTGCGCAAAGCTAAGAATGGTGATGAACAGAGTCCGAACGTAACGCGATTGAACTCGTAAGTCTCAATCGGTTCATCATCGCAGAAGCGGTATAAAATACGTTGAAATTTGCGGTGCGGTTTGTGAACGTAAATACACAAATACATTTGTTTTACGTCAGCAAGAAATGCAATACGAAAAATGCGGACATTCAAAAGAATGTGAAATATATCAGCTTGCAAATTGCAACCTGTGTGAAGAATGTCATTGAGAGACAAATTAGTATTAGTAGCGGCGCTACCATCCAGCACGATGCGGAGGCGCGTTGTAGATTTGTCGTCACGTACCACAGGGTGGTGCGGCAGGTAAAAGCAAGATAAGATACACTCGTCTGGCGGTACTCGCGATAAAATTCCCTTATCGATGTAGTCGAGAATAACGTTACTATATCTTACACGTAATTCCGGGGACTTTGCGAACTTCTTTTCGAGTAATAAAAAGCGTCGTTTGGCCGTGATGTAAGAATTGCCTAGTTTCTCGGGACTATCCTTGAAAGGAAGATGTACCGAGAAACTCCCATCGTCTTTGCGAGTAGTCGTAGCGACATATGTGTCTTCGCACTCCTGCTCGTCTGGACTTAAAAACTTCTTATCAGGCAATTCTTCCACAGACCAAAACTTCTCTAAAGATTGATCTAAAGAATCACGAGTAAAAGCACAAAATACGCGGGTAGAAGTGGGCGCTGATAGAACGGGTGCGTCACCCATGAGGACGTAACCTAAAGTAGTTTCCAAGGCAATTAGAGAGTTTTTAGAACCTCTGACTTTGTCGAAAGATAGAATGTCACAGTAAACCCTAACACCTAAAAGTAAATCGATAGGACCGGGCTTAGAAAAGTCGTCATCCGCTAACGGTAAGTCGCGAAAAACGCTTTCCATTGCACCAATATCCACGTGCGCGTCGGGTAGGTGTGACGTGATGCGTTCGACAATCATTGGTTGAATAGAATAAACATGGCCGTTATCAAAGCGCGAAGTAAAATCTAGGTCTGTAAACCCCTTGATTTTATGTGAAACCCCTCCAATACCTTTAACTTCAGAAAAGCGGTTTTGAGTTGAAATAGGTAGCGATAACCTATTACAACAATCTTGAGAAATAAAATCACTTTGAGAGCCCGGGTCGATCAGACATCTCAAGAAGTGAGTGCGGTTAAAGTTGTCAAATACTTTAATTTTAGCGGTACCTAACAAGGTAGTAGTAGCGGTGCGAGTGTGATCAGCGTGATCACGCGAAATAGAACAAAAAGAAGACTTACTGTTAAGAACAGAAGTGTGCGGTGTCGACGGGTCGACTTTACTCCGAATTGCAGAAAATTCCGAGCTTGCGGCTGTCTCAGAAGACAGGGTGTGAACGGTAGCGGGTACCGAAGCTGGTACGAAATTACCCGTGGGTACGGAATTACCCGTGGGTACGGAATTACCCATGTGTGCGATATTACCCGTGGGTACGGGCGAAGAAACAGCTAAGTTGCACTGCGGTTGAGTTGGCGGGTTAAAATGAAGAAGAGAATGGTGCCGAGCTGAACAATGAGTGCAATTATGCTTTGAAGTACATGCCATAGTCTTGTGTTTAAAACTTAAGCAATTGTGACAATAAAAGTTATTTTTAATAAAATTATATTTTTCTTGCGGAGTCAACTTCATAAACATAGCACAAGAGTACATGTGTTCATGTTTGTCACTTTTGCATAGCAAACAAATATTTTTGTTAACATTAGAATTTGTGTTCATAAAAGACTGAGTAGGTTTAGGAGTAGGTACTGTTTTCCTAGATGTGGATAAACCTTTACTTTGTAATCTACTCTGTAATACATCAAAACTTTTATTAGAAGTGCGGGATAAAACTTTACTTTGTTCACAAATAAAACTAAAAAGTTGTTCATATGTGGGAAATTTTTCCTTGCGAAAAGTAGTTTCAAATAATTTTATTGTATCTGTATCAAGCTTCTGAAGAGCAATATGTAAAAACACAAAATCTAATAAATTATTTAATTTTAATTGTTTAAGAGCTTGAATAGCTGAATTAAAGTTATTAATAAACAACTCAAGACCGGCAGCACTATTTGTAGTCAGCGGCTTAAAATCTAATAATTGATTTAAATAAGAACATGCTAGCGAACGGGGATCATCATATTTTTGTATGAGAGCATTCCATATAAGAGTATAATTATCTGCGGTGGCAGGCAAACCTGCACAAACTGATGTTGCACTACCAGTCAACTTGCCGACCAAATAGAACACTTTCTCGCTATCAGTTAGAGAACTGTTATTGTTAACAAGACTATCAAATTGGGCATAAAATAGAGGCCATTTTTTTAAATCACCATCAAAAGAAAGCAAGTCGATGGGAGGAAGTTTTCTTCTAGGTTTCAAATTAATTTTTGACTCAGCGGGGTGAACGTGATCTGTGTTTGCAGAGTGCAATTCCTTAACATAACAATATAAATCCTCAAATGCTAACCACTTGCTGTAGTTCACTTTATAAGTTGGATCTGACTTTAAAGAATACAAATTAAATTCATCTAATGATTCCTCAAACTTAGTGCGAATTTCATGAATACTTACAGCTTGTTGTAGAAACAACGGTAACTGTTGGGAATCAGCTGATGCAGCCTTGGCTGAGTCATAAACACTTTGCATGCGTTGAAAATACACTTCAAGTTTCGACTTTAAAATTGATAATTCTAAACACTTTGTAGAACTTGAACTTTCCTCACACTCGCCTATTTTGCTCTTTTTAGACATTTTAGTGACTATTTATTCTCAATTTAAAGAAAGTAGCGGTTATAGCGATAAAAAACAACAGATTATGTAAAAATACACAATAAAAACAAAAGATTTTAACTAATTTCGATCGCGCGAATTATATATGAAACTTGTAAACAAACGTTTACGAACCGGGCTGACGTTTGACACTGACCTACTTAGAAACGTCAATCGGGAAGCGCACTATGCCTACCTGTATAGATATACGTAGGTATGCACTACACTAGCAGCCGAGATCGAGCGAGTCGTTCAAATATACGCACCACGCACCGGCACAAGAGTTATATGAATCTACCTACAATATTGCGAAATATTAATAAAATATATTATTTAGCGATAATTTTATATTCAATCACAGTATTAATAATTATTCAATACCAGTATTAATGCGGGGAAAAAAAATAAGAATAGCTTGCCAAAGCGGGGTGTAGAAATAATAAAAATTTGACAAACTATCTTAATTAATATGGCATAAATATATTATCTATATTGTGCGAGTAATAAATATAAATGTAATGAATATACGTAAGTATATATGTAATACAAATAAATACTATAGGTAGGGAACGAGATTATAAGGTGTCCTTTAAGTTTATTGAAGCGAAAATTTCAGAAAAAATACTGACCAGAAAAATGGTTATAATCCGGATCGAAGTGACCAGAAAAAATGGTTATAATCCGGATCGAAGTGACCAGAAAAAAATGGAGAAGCAATTGACTTCTTCTTCACTTTAGTTAGCGGTTTAATGGACTGTATCATAAATAGGTATTAAATTGGAATTAAAGATTTAGGTACTTGTAAAGAATATTGGGGGGCTAGGAAATGCAGCCGTGCTGGGGCTTTTGGAGTATCAAGAAAGGTTCCACAGGCTGCAGAATGATGGACACATGCACTTACTTGATAAATCTCTTTCAGCGACGTTCTTCAAAATGCCACCATATCGTGGACAAATCGTGGGCGACTCGCGCGGCCAGCGCGAGTGAATTTTTCTTCTTAAATTGTTGGAAACTCACAAATGTACACAGCACTATATTTGGATCATGTTAATTACACGTTTCACAGTATATTTGGAATATTTTGGAGGCGGATGGACCCTTAAAGTTTCGATTAATCACGCGCGACGAAAGTTAGTGTGTTGCGGTTGAAGACATTAAAGTAATGGGAGATTTTTGTCTTTGTACGATGCAGTTGCGCGTGTATGAGTGACGCACACATATATATTTCGGTGCATGTAGAAAGGAAGGGATGCGGAAAAGGAAATAATGTTTACAAGTTTATAATGCTAGTTACATTCAAAAACCAACAGGAATATTGAAGTGATAAAGGCAAACCACAACATGCAAAACGTACCTATATGATGAATTTATAAACTTTTAAATGACATCATCCATTCGTAAACAAACAAAACAAAAATCCAATAATTATGATTCCGTATCCTTATATGATGCCTAAAGGTTTAATTTCTGAGAAATCCTACCCTGAGTGCATAATAAGTACAATTAAAATACAATACCTAATAATGATAAAATACATTGTAATTTTTATACCTTGAACTTGTCTTCGACAATTACGAATAAACATAGCAGATTTACGTTGGCAAATGTTAAAGGTTAAAAGGGCAATATCAAGAGTGGGTGGAGACTGGCTGGTACCAGCGAAAGAATGTTATTAATGATGGAGTTCCGAACAACCTTAATATAACTCGAGTTGGTACAAGTATAGGGCGCGTCCTTGAAAAGGTTCTGCTTGATTTTTATTAAATGATATCATGGAATGGGATACTGACGTACTTTGGGTAATTACTATAATGGTTAAAAAAAATCTGATCGATCAAGTACGAGACCTGCTCAAAAGTAAGTAGGTTTATCTAATAACGAAAGAAGGTAACTAATTTAGAGTCACTTAAACAATATTTTACGGGCTTACTTTAGTTGTTAGCTTCCACCTTACATCTTCTAAATATATAAAAATCATTGCCACTTTTCGTTGTAATTTTATAACTCAAGAACGGGCTCACCTATCCAAACCAAATGTTAGGCTTTGTTCGGACTATTTAGTAGATGGTTTATGTGAAGTTTGCACAAAATCGGTCGAGCGGTTCTTCATTTATCACATTTTTTGTAACATATTCAATAAATGGCGGATCATTTTTGGATGGTTTAGATAGAGTAGGGTAGGGTAGGGTAGGGTAGCACCACTGGATCGGTAGGGTAGCACCACGCGAACGAAGTCGCGCCGGGCAGCTAGTATTTTATAAATAAGACGCATTGCTTCTTGCGCAAGTTCCACAATCCTTGAAATATTAAATTGGGTCACCCATGCATTAACTTTGGAGTATCTCATCGATTTCATGACATACGACGATCATGCTTGCTACATTATTCAAGGGCTTGATCGATTAAATTTAAATAGCTTTGTATACAATCATTAATTTTCAGGGTTTGGGCGTCAATTATAAAGGTTTTTAATAAACCTTGAAATATATAATGTATAAAAATATTTTTAGATACACATAAGAATGCATTGCTGTTTCTTGCCGGTAATTTCTGTGTTTAAGGTTATTCCGCACCGAAAGAGCCAATTGTTTACTTTCATATTATAAGAATAAAGTGGTTTTGAGTTTGGGTACTAGGTGCTCATTGAATAGTTGTTATGTAAAAATATTGTATTGATCTATAACCTGGACTCTAATTATTGGGATGGATTTACGGTGTGTACCTGTCTTAGAACTAAAATAAACACTGACACAGCCTATATCGCAAATATTTGATATTTTACTATTCCATAACATCCGCTAATTTAGTTTCAGTAACAAATTCTGTAAGCTAAAATATCTGCGATATTGTATTTGACCAATCTCACCATGGTGGTGACAGATGTTAAGCACAACAACTAGAAGTAATTGAAGCTGGGATCTTAAATGGGGTAATTCCTTTATGGCATTAAAAAACAGGTAAAAACATCTCTGATTTCGATGATACAATTGCACCGCAATTCGTAAGCAAAATGCCCGCAGTGCGTAAAATTCAAGCGGAAAATATAGTTGTGTATATTTTTCCCAATATTTTCCATCTACGCTGAATCATGCGGTTTTTGAGCGAGAAATAGTCCATCCCATTTTAAAAGGACTTTAAACGTTGCAATTTCAATCTTCGTGAAAACAAACTTACCGCTATAACCCAAAGGTGCATTCTCCTGCAGTTTGAAGGTGAATGGTATATGTACTCGCTGCATGAGCAGCCGAGGTGGCTGCATCGCCTGCCCCCACGCGTCGTCGCGCCCTTCGCCAACGATGCCTATCACTTCCATGTTCCTGGAACAACAGACATTTTAAAGGTGCAGTCGCAAATGGGTTGGGTTGTTTGTATCTATATCTGGCACAGGCACTATAGGAGTGTTGATATATAGTGTAAAAGAGCGGAGGTTATCAATTTATTAGCTTGACACAGTTTGAGACCAAAGTTAAAGCAATTAATGGAAGAACAGTAAGAAGCTAAGACGTTATGATATCATAATCATCAGAAACTTATATCAGAAGATATCCCTGAAGAAGGAAAGGTTTTAAAAATCTTATCGCTGTTAATTCACAAGACATGAGATCTATCGATGATGATCTTCAATCAAAAATATGTGACCTTAGCTAGGTAGGTATAAATGCAAAACCGGCTATAGATTTGCAATAAATAACAATATAAAAACGATTTTGACTTTTAGGCAACCGGTTATCAGTAACAGGAAGTCAGTCCAATGCTAATTTACGTCTCATGCACCTAATTACAGATTATAATCAATACCGGGTAGTGATTGAGTATAAAGTGTATGAATCATCATCATCAGCCTAGGGTGAAAGGGAATGGGCAATACTCCACCACGGGTGCCCACTGCGGATCGGTGGAGGTAGGCTAGTGTCAACCTACTGTTGGAGTTTTCAAGCCGCCTTGAGGCCTCTAACTAGCTTAACGACAACCGAGACTAGCGGTTCCGTGCCTTGCAAAGCACGGAAACGCTCGATTTGAAATACCACTAGACGGTCACCCCTACAGGTTCAGCCACAACGGTATGGTAGCTTAACTTTGCCGATCCATTAAGAACGGCTAGTCATGCTACACCACGAGTGCTTCTTCGTATAGTAAGTAAATGTATGAATATTCGATCCCTAATATTCTGTGGCCCAAGTGCAAAAATGGTTATGCAATGTGTACCTACAAACCAAATTCATAGTGCCGCAAGAAATTTAGCTATGTCGATGACATGTGAATTGGTGTTATGTAGATAGAAAAAAAAAAACATCAATACCGGTGCGAATGTTTATTTAATTTGTATTCGGCGAACGAAATGTCAAAAGGCTTATAAGCAAGCTGGCGGTCCGACTTTTTTACTCAGTTTAGGCCTGCGTTTGACCGATATCTTCGGCGAACGAAATGTCAAAAGGCTTATAAGCAAGCTGGCGGTCCGACTTTTTTACTCAGTTTAGGCCTGCGTTTGACCGATATCTCACCATGTTAAGTGATGATGTGGCCGAAGGTGGTAATGCACTGGTGCTAGGGCTTTCGTTGTTTGTCGGAACACACCGATAGGTGCTTGACGACAGATTTTAAATTTGAGGGTGTTAGCCAGCCAGGTGGGTACATAAAGTACCCTACTACCTGTCATTGTAGTGTAACTGATGGTAAGTGGTCTGCGACACGCGAGTGTTACCTCTGGTGTTGCAAGCGTCAATAGGCTACGGTAACCGCTTACCATCAGGCGGGCCGTATCAAGCATACGGCCCGCCTGATGGTAAGCGGTTACCGTAGCCTACTTTGCTACCTTAGTTACCTAGTATAAAAAGAAATCGGGTCCTAAATATTGCATGACGCTTCACAAAACGCTATGCCACCAAGCCCGGACCAATCGTCATGTTATAAGTTGCGTTACCAACTTGACATAGTCTTGCTGTGTACTGTGAACTACTGTGCCAGTTTCCGCGTTCTACACGCGATCTTTCTTACTGTTAACCAAATAAAGTCGCTGATCATTTAAGTTCAAGGCTTGCTATTGCGGAATATGACAATATTATTCTATATTTTTCGCTCCTGTCGTGCCTACACACCGATTTAAATAAATAAATAAATAAATATCCTGGGACATTCCTCACACATGGTCATCTGATCCCAAACTAAGCAGAGCTTGTACTATGGAAACCAGATAACTGATATAATACATATACTACTTTTTGTTTGTAAATGATAGGTATGAGAGCTTAAAATAATTCTTGACGCGTTTTATGTTAATATTTATATTTAAAAGTCTAATGTTTTGTGAGAATCATCAATTGTTTTGTTTGTTAGAGCATGCATGCATATTGTTTTTATGTTATTGATTCTCATGAGGTGTAGGTGAAATAGGCACAACAGAAACCATACCATATGTACTTTATTATACCACATGAGAAAAAGAGTCATATATATCAACAGATAAATATAACTGTCTGTTAAGTTCACTTTGGCAGTTCTTCAAATTTTGAATTAACCATTGCCTCCAAAACATTGTATTAACTAATTGTCCTCTATCTTGCAATCATTTAAATAAATGTATACTTAATTTATTATGCGGCATGTATCAATATTGAAGTGTTGCCATGCCGCAATAATCAATATTGAACACTTATAAATATGCAATTTATTTTTTATACATACAACAGTATCTATAAAAAATACAGGAAAAGGTCTTTATTTAAATATTTCACTATGGAAATGATCCAAAAAAAAAATTAATAAATTTAATTAAATATCAAGAAGTTGCTGATTAACATTAATTAGATATGATTATGGTTAAACCTGTTAAATTTGGATTATGTCTCAGTGAATAGAATATAATAAATTTTATTTACAAAAACGTATCAAAGTATGCAGATGGTCATACAAAACATGTTTTACCGGGGGACCAGTGTGTAAAAATTTTGGTTGGAAATTGGGTACATACATAATTCATTAATTGATCTTTAGACAATGTAGTTGTATTCAATAATATATAGTATTAATATATTGCTGAGTCGAGACATATTCCTGGCATCACACAACATTGCATTTTTGTGTAGTTTTTAATTGTTTGTTCTGTTTTTTATTTTTATTTTTTGTACCTACAGTCATTAATGTAATGTTGTGTGTTGTCCCGAATAAATCTTTTTATTCTTCTTCTAGTACATGTCGATTGATATAAAAAAAGAAACTAATAGGTATTCAAATAAAAATAATAAAGTGCTTAAAAATTCTAAATTAAATGTCAATCTAAATTAATTCTAATTTAAAAATCAATATATGCCAATTACATGCTCTACTTATACAATGTGTTACATAGTTAGATGCTAAACTTTTGAACGGAGAATTCTGAATAGTAGGAGAATATGAACAAACTGTTCAACGATTTAGCATCCAAATCTGTTACATGTTGTATACATACCGACATGTCTGAATAAAGTTAAAAATAAATAGTAAATTAATAATGCCCCAGCCTATAATAGTTACAAATTATTTAAATGTCAGGCTAGTGCAGAATATCAGCAGTTGTGCGATATGCCTATCCACAGCCATGGCTGAGCACTAGACCTTTTTGTCCCTGCTAATTTATTACTTTTTTCTTTTGTTTTATTATGTTATTTTTAAGACAAATAAACATTCACTTATTTATTATTTATTTAAATGCGTGATAAGGCCGCCCATTGTAACACTTTCTTTTTTAAGTTCTTGTATTTTTTTTTTCATGTGGTGTAACAATAAAGCATTATCTATCCATCTTATATATAAGCTTCTTCTAATGCAAAAATAAGTTTTCAAACCGAAATGTTATTTCCTTAGTAATTAAGGCACAAAGTAGAGAAAATTTAAATTCCAGGAACAGTGAGTCAACTGATTAATTAAATATAACAATAGTCAAATTGACATATGGAACTGAATTATTATAAAAAACTATTATCAAATAAAGCTACGTAAACTAATGATGTTTTTTTTTTACATATTTTGATCTAGGTTCCGCCATACAACATGAGTAGCAAGTTGTATGGCGTTTTATCTTTAAAAAATAGTCTTGACATATGGATGCTAAGTTTGAAAATCTTGCAAAATTGCCTATTCACCAATTTATTCTATCTTCTATCAGATTATTTTACATATACACAGGGTCGCACAGGGATTCACAATATTTGAATAGACACACCATTAAAATATTGTGAATCCCTGTACAGACTACAACAAAAAACATTAACAAAAGCATCTTCAAATATTGTCCATACCCTAATGATGTATAGGAAATTAATAAGTGGAATAATAAGCTTTAATAATAATAATAAAAAGAGTTTTACAATGATCAGAAGTACCAGGAAGTTTATTACGGCAGAGCCTTAGTATTTATAACAAAGTCAAATATATGAGGCAATGTGGTGTTGGGCATGATTCAACCCACTCAAAGGTTATGTTATGATTGAACTATATTATTTTTATTGTATCATCTATTTTCTTGAGGAAGTGTTAACTAAGAATGTTATACCAGTGTTATTGAAACTTCATAAATAGCTTCTTCATCAAATTATATTTAATGATTATTAGATAAGTGAAATTTCCATTACTTAAGTAGCCTACCTACTTAAGTAATGGAAATTTCAAGTTTCTAAAACACTGGTATCACTTTGTATGTCTACATATTTACATTCAGATTTGAATTGTATTTGTAACACAGAATTCTTTATCTTTTGTGTGCACAGTAACACCTGACGGAACATACGCAGCTGTTTAACATGTTGTCTTTTATACAGATATACAATACGTATTGTTCTGTGGCATCAGTTAACTTCATCCAAATATTTGACTCACCTCAGAAGTATGACAAGCATCACAAACAGCGCCACCAGAGCACCGATCATAATAAAAATATTCGGCAAATCTGCCAGCGTAAGTCCCGTTGACCCCATTTTAATTCACTCACTATCACTACACTATACAACCGAGCTCGGGACTTCTCTGTAAAAAATTAAAGGGTCCATCAGTTCTCACAGCATATTCGAGATTTTATCTAGATTCACCTCCCACGACCTTGTCGAACGAGACAAATTCGCGAATCCAAAGATATCAGTTTATTTCAATACAAATGTGCGCATATTCACCGGTGTAAGTATGCAACATTTAAGTTCGTTATTAAATTAAAACGTTGGCACTAGCGAGGATGATTACGCGGCCGAAGATGTGTTATCATTTCAACATACGTTCACAACAAAAACAACAATCATTGATTGGAAAAATCAAACAATACGTGCTCTCGTACGCGAGTATTTGACAGGAATGAATTTGACAGCTAAACAGCCGGCCATCTGGTGAGTGAGCGAAGCAATTAGATAATGAGTTGTGCGACTGAGATAGATATAATAGCATATATAAGGAACATATTTCGAGAAGAACAGAGACAAAATATTTTTATAATGCGTACTTCAAAATGATAATGGTAGCGAAAAATAGAAAGCAAAGAAAGTCTTTGACATACCACGTTTCAGATACCTTTGTCTTAGTATTTTTAGCACAATCATGTAGTAATGAAAACATTACGGGCCACGGCCCATTATGATTGTTAGGAAAAAAAAAACGTTGCTGTAATGTCTTTTGATTCAACCAGATGCATACAATCAAATCAATCTGTATTTTTTTAAATAACTTTTTTGTGCCTTGACACGAGTCCGTATTAATCAGTACCTCCTACCTATGTTCTTCTAGAAAAATAATCCTTTACTGGGGCTTTTTTAAACAAATAGTGTGCCTTATGGTAAGCTGTTTCCGTAGTCTATAGACGCTTGCAACACCAGTGGTATCACTTACGCGATGGGTAAAATTCATCATCATATCTCCCCATAATACCCCTATCATTAATTTTATTTTAGTATGAATAGGATTATATTGTTAGCATGTGACCGCCGACCGGGCGTCGTACGTAAGTAAGACACAACAGCTTAGAAGCGAGTTGACTCTCAAGTGCAGCTACCAGAAAACACGCACATACTTTGTAGAATCAGAATAGATAATGGTAGTACAGCTACCAGTCAGGGTGCCCTCTTCGCTTTACAGAATAAATCCATGACTATGGCGACAAATAAATATCTATTGCCACACATTAATAGTCCTCGTTGTAGGTTCACTTTAGCCCAGTTGCTCGCGATCTCAAGTGTAGTCGTACAAACGAGCCTACAACACGAGCGTGATGCGAAAGATGCGAATCCCTGTGTTCGTCAAAAAACTGACAATCGGCGGAGCGCAGTCGAACCGAACGCTTGTTCGAGGTTCGCAAGTCCGTCCACGCTACGCGAATAGAATCAGTGCTCTATGTGTGCTCGGTTCGTGCTCGGTTCGCGTAGCGTGGATGCACCATTAGAAACGCTTTCCGAGCTGATGGAAATTTCTGTAGCTTTAGACTTTTTATGATGGTTGCAAGGACTCGTAGCTGTATATCGGCAGTATAAACCGTTCGTATGCGCCGACTGAGAGCGGCGCATACGACGGACGACAGTCTCATCCCGGTCTCAACCGTTGCTTCTTGATAACGACACGTGTCGGAAATTATTGTTGTGCACTCCTTTATAGAAACGTAATAAAGTATTCGCAAGTTGGAGTTTTGATGTAACTGCCCGCAAGATACCTAAATAATAGGATTGGCTAAATTAGAATCCTTAATTAGGATTAGCCATAGTTAGAATCCTAAAATGGTCCCTGATGGACAGAGTCACTAGCTACCGTGGCTTTGATCAATTTTAATGAATGGTGAGAGATCTAGACTGTCTGATTGGTATTTAATTTATAGGTAGATGGAGCATACAGATAGACGTCATCAACTTACGTATTGAAAGGCCGGTAGGCGGTCACATGCTAACAATATAATCCTATTCATACTAAAATAAAATTAACGGTAACATACAAAAAAAACATTCAAATCGGTCGAGCCGTTTAGGAGGAGTTCAGTGACATACACACGTGCAGTAGAATTGTATATATAAAGAAGATGTTTTGGTGGGATTATCTATTTGTAATTACTTTCTGATTATGCCTGAATAGGATGGAAATCGTTTACTTTACCATTTTTTTTTCAATCAATATTTTAGGTATCTTTATTATACAGTCCCTGCATTATCTACCCTCCCGCATCTAAACATTTAAATGAAATGACAAACATTAAATTGTAAAATTATACCAGCGATATAGAAAAGGTTATAAAACCCATAAATCATACCACCCACTGTATCTCCGCTATATTATACCATGTTACCCACATTGACAAGGAAAAAGTACTCGTACATCGATTTCAAATGCGATTCCATCATAATCATGCATGAAAGTTTATAGTCCAGGAGTTGAATAAAAACTGTAGGCACGTAAAATTAACAGCTTGTCTTTTTTTTATACGACCAAGTCGGTAAACAAGCATACGGACCGCCTTATGGTATGCGGTTACCGTAGCCATATGGACGCTTGGAACACACGAAGCATCGCTCACGCGTTACCGACCTTTCCCCCTCCCCTATGAGCTCTGGCGACCTTAGTCACGCGCAGGAACAACTTTACACAACATAAAGTTATTTGGTACAGTATTCTGTACGGTGGAGGTACTTCCCCAGGCGAGCTGCTCTTTGAACGAATAAACGCTACGCTCTACCTCTCTTGTATCCACTTACGATTCTAAATCTTTCAAAACTTGGTTTGATGGACATAAAACATTGAATTGCTCCGGCTACTCCATCCCGCTTCGTTCTGCTAGTTGGTGCTACAGGCGCTATACCGCTACATAATATATTTTTAATATTTTTTTTCAGCTAACACTGTTCCACTAAAAGAGAAGATGTGGATTTTAAACAGTTCGATTGGTCTCTTCCCAAACGTCACGTACACGTTTCCTCTGCGCTCGTCTTTTCTGCTTCAGTTTAAACGCACCTAAATTAAAACTCTACGTTTGAATGTTAAGTTATTTTGAGTATTTTATCCCAAATCCAAACTTTTAAATACCACTTTAGAACAGCAAGTCGCAATCACACGGCAGAAAGGCAGAGTTTATCTGGATTACCGAGCATAGAAGTCTTATATGAAAGTGATTTCAGATTGATCAAGCTCCTGGACTACATTTTGCCCTACCACCGCGGTTGTCATGTACACAGGCGGACTCAAACTGTAAACAAACCTTCGATCGATATTACTTCGAACAACGACCAAAAGCATTGCAGCATTAGCCAGGGCAACATCTCTGTTGAAAAAAAAAAACTGTCAAAAAACGGAACACAGCCGCGGGCGTTAATTTGATATTTTTATTTCGGCGGGAAATGTATGCGTCAAAATTCGTTCAGAAATTCGAATGAATAATACGGTAGTGTTGTGGGACTGTTCTAGCAAACTGTGGAACAACGTGGCGTCCTGTATGGAGAAATGGTTCGGTGATAAACGACTGTGGTTATTCGGTAACAACCTGCCGCTGCTACCCAGAAGGTGAGCTCAATAATTCACTGCACCTGTAGGTACCATTAATTAATTTTGCTCAAAAGACTAGCTGAGAAAGTGACGGTGCTTTTAAAGGAGCTGAGTCTTCAGTAGGGCAGGTCTGAAGTAAGGCACTTCAATATCTCTTCATATGACCAACCCAGGGCCCAGAGGCACAGATTAAAGACATAACCAGAGGGTCTACTACGAAAAACGATAGTTCGATCATCGTTGTCAATAAATTAGCCAATAGGATAGCACGAAATTTATGTCTCGTCGGTTTTGCAGCAATTCTATTGGTTAATATTTGCGATGAGTAGACCCTCAGTTCTGAGCATAGGTCCCAAGGTTTTCCACAGCGGTCTCAGTCATCAGCCCATCTTGGAGGTTTCTTGACATTGGAGCCCCCTTCCCTGATTATTCATGAGATGTACCTACCTCGTTCAAAAATTAATAAAACAGGTTTAATGCCGCGAAATATCTAAAACGCGTAAATGATGCGCTGTTCGCGCCTTGTTGAATGAAGGTGACCTCGTGATGGGGTGACCTTGCACTTCAGTGTTCATAAAACTATTTATCTATTCTTGTCATGCACTGAATGATTCGATTCCTATCAGGTTTTTTTTGCGAATTAACAATAGTAGTGGTCGAACAAAGGTCGAAATTCGATTAAATAGGTACCTAATAAAATTTTATATAGATTAATGCTTGATTAAGATCTTTAAATGGTAATAGGTACCTAATTAAATTATATATAGATTAATGCTTGATTAAGATCTTTAAATGGTCCTATTTCCATTCAACCACCTTTTTGTTTAAGTTTTCTAATACTTTGTAAAAGAAGGTTCTTACGGAAAAAAAAATTAAGAATGTTGCGCAGGGTAGGGTTGTGTATAGGGTAGACAGACACCTCGCAAACGAAGTCTCGTCGGGCAGCTAATCATGAATAAATAACTTTTGTGCACTCCTTCCAATTTCCGTGCGTTCTCTCACAGTTTTCATTTCATGTAATTCAAAGTCAAAGTTAAAGCCATTTATTCAATTTAAGCCCCAGAAGGGCACTTATGAAAGTCACATTTACCAAAGTTACCACCGGTTCGGAACTCGGCCTTCAACTGAGAAGAATCCCGCAAGAAACCCAGCAAGGATACATTTTTTAAATATTTTTTGGATTATACTGAATCAATGCAAAGAGGTTAGTTTGGACTTGCTGTCTGTCGATTCTTCTCTTCTTTTTCGTGAACAATCAAAAACTGACAGCAAATATCAAAACTCAGAAATCGTCTGTTCGGTTATGTGCTGAAGAAATCATTTTTATTTATTATATAAGTTAATTTATAGCCCAATTCAAATGATGCTGAAGAGTTGATTGTTAACATCGACAAGTTTATAAATGGTTGTATTTAAGGCTGAAATTCCTGTGTCAAATAGTACAAAATGAGAGGGGAAATCAATAGGACTATTACATCGCCCAATGTTGTTACAGCATGGTTATTATCTCAACTTTATAATATCACACCTACTTTTTATAATAACCCTTTTCCTGTTTCTAATCCTCTTTCTCTTCCTTCGCCATTTTCTTTTCACCTTTAACATGCCTTTAACTAGACGTCTTCAAGACCTGAATGAATAAGCACTTTCTAGACAAGTGTGCCAAATTCTCTGACTCGTCATAACTCCTTCTTTAGCTAATTACAGTTATAGTTTCAGTATATTTTGTTTTTTGGTTGACTGCTTTTGGAGTACAATAGTTATCTATTTATGTTTGGCCATTGACTGGCCCGATAATAATTGGTGAAAAGTCTAAAACCTTTACGCCTTCATTATATTCTCCACATTTACATTCAGCATGTCTTTCTTCTCTTTATTTCCAATCATCTTACTGCACATAAGATCTTTCAATTCCCGTTCACCATCCTTGTATCGGTCTCCAGATCTATAATAGTTCCACTCCAGTTGGTTTTGAGTTACATCGTATATAATCCTTTTTATTGGCCAATAAGGATCCCTTACCGCAACGTAGCGTGAGTGAATTGATGTTTTTATAGTATTTACTATGATACTACAGGGTTTCTTTCATGAAATCCTTTGAATCGTATCACGATACTCCAAAGTATGTCAACAAACCCTGCCGCATAAATCGGTCGAAAATGTCGAAATACAATTTACCATAATTGCAGTTCTTAGTGACTCCATTTCTTTTCGAATAAATGCTGCCATAGAAAACTGTTTTATTCAACTAAAAGTATAGGTATAAGGTATCTACTGTAGATTTTATCGAATAAAAATTTGTTTGGTACAAACCTTTATTTAATTTAACTTAACTTCTCCATCACATTTTCAAGTCATTACCTAATAAGTTACCAAAGATTATGATCTAAAATGCTACCGTAGGGCGATGACCTAGTTGAACGATCAATTTTTCCGTGATACCTACGTAGGTCTGTAAAGTACCTAGATCCTACTTACTACCTACAACCTATCTACTACATTTGGAGCTCTTCTTAACTCTAACTTTATTTTTACTAATCGTGCGTCAGGAAAATCCAATCTCTACGGCTAGCAAAGTCTTATGAACTTAAACTCCTCGAGATTATGAAGTGCCTTATCAGGGCCTAAATTGAATAAATACTTTTTGATTTGATTTGATTTCATTAAGAGAAAAGCCATATTTGAAAAGAAGGTCTCTCTTTGCCTCGTCATGTTTATCTTTCATCATCATGATCATCTTTCTTATGGATATGTAATCTTGATAATCTCGAAATGTTTAATATAGTCTTCTATTCTATAGAACAAAATAAAGGCGCTTTCTCACAGGTCCCGCGCGAGCAGTCGCGCGATGGAGCGCTACGAGAAACTCGCCAAGCTCGGCGAGGGCTCGTACGGTCTCGTTTATAAGTGCCGCAATCGGGACACCGGTGAAATTGTAGCCGTCAAGAAATTCGTCGAGAACGAAGACGATCCGCTGATACGGAAGATTGCACTTCGGGAGATTCGCATGCTGAAGGTGAGCTTCTTACTTTGAAATTGAAAACTATAGGTACATCGACATTTGAGTGAGGTAGAGAGTAGAGCGTAGCGTTTATTCGCAAAAAGAGCAGCTCGACTGGGGATAAGTACCTCCACCTTACAGAATACCGCAGCCAAATAACATTATGCTGTGTTCCTGCGTGAAAGGTCGCCTGTGCTCATTGAGGAGGGGGGAATGGTCGGTAACGCATGATTGATGCTTCGTGTGTAGCTAGCGTCCATATGGCTACGGCAACCGCTTGTACCATCAGGCGGACGCAAGATTACCGACGTCATCGTATAAAATAATATAATTGGACTGTTTTACAAAAACCTTAAACCGACTTCAAAGTACACTAAGAATTTTCCGAATCGGTTAATAAATGACGGAGTTATGAGGTAACAAACATAAAAAAAAAAAAAAAAAACATTCGAATTGAGAACCTCCTCCTTTTTTTGAAGTCGGTTAAAAACATACATTCGAATTGAGAACCTCCTCCTTTTTTTGTAGTCGGTTAAAAAGTAAAAGACAGGGCCAACCGAGGAAGGGCCAACTTTGACGGTGCAAAAAGGAATTCTAACGCTGTCAAATAAATTAGTAACTTTAACTTAATCTTACTACAGTCCTCCAAACTAATCTGGCCCGGTGAGAGAGTCGCTGTTATCGCATTTAGTGGAGCAAATAACCAATGAACGTAGTGGTTATATTCGCTTTGACCCATGGCGAATAATGGCGTCGTTAGTTCCTAGGCCACCGGCTCAGATAAGTTTGTGGGACTATACGTAGATGTTTTCAAATGTCATTCTACAGATTAAACCTATCCTTTAATAAACTACAGACCTAGATGATAAGAAAACTAAAATACAATACAGGTCGTTATTTTGGTCAGCGACGAGCGACTCAGGGTCGATAATACAAATGATAGTGGTGGATAACAAAAATAAAAAAAATTAAATTTTGAAAATCATGTAATAAGCTAAAGTGTAGACATAATACTCAAAGGGAGTACGAGGGAGTAAAGGGGTGGGGCGATAGCGGCTTGCGCCTAGCTCTAGTCTGTGCACGTGCCTAGTAACCATACTTTGCGGTAATTTTATTTCAAATTGAATAAGGTATTTCTCAACATATTTACAGTATTTAATGGAATTAAGTCCATTTTTGGGGAATATATATTGTACTAACGCTCCTGGGTCGCTTGTCGCCGACCAAAACAACACCTGTATATGTATCTACCTATTGCCTTTTCATAATGTTATTCATTGATGAAAATCGATTTGACAAATGGCTGCATTAATATTAATAAACTGACGTGTCTACATGCTCAATACAATATGTGGGTTATTTGTCATAGGTACTTCACAAATCGATTGACACTAATCGCTTAGCCAACGATCGATTATCGTTATGATTAGTAAGGAAGTTAAAAGATCATACATTCGTTTTCGAGTGACGTTTATTCGTAGGGTACTTTCAAATAGTCGTTTGGCTTCAAGTTATATCCATTTTTCCAGCAGGATTAAGACATTATAGCTCCGCGACATCTGTGAATGACGCATTTTATTTGTAGGTATTTAGGAAATATCTACGGAAACGATACCCCAAATGATGTAAGTAGGTTCGCCATCGAGGTAAAATCTCTTTGAAAAGTCTGTGTATTTTGCACAGATTTTGAACAGTAAGGACTTATCACTGCATCTAACCCCCTTACTCTTAAACGTGATTTAACTAATAGGCTGATTAAGTGTTCACCTAAAAACGTCAAATTGTTTGACAATGACAGCAAGATGACGTTATTTATTTGACCATTTATTCAGTAGATTTAGTTAAATAGCGTTTATGAGTAAGGCCGTAAATGTTTAGTGTGTCCGTGACTTAGCCAATCAGGGCGCATTGTTGATGGTGTGGAATTGGCGGAATAGATATTAGACCAACAAAATTAACGTCATTGCGATTCTTTTGGTTACTTACCTAATTTCCAGTTTGCTTTAATTTCCACATGATGTTCATCTTCATCGTAAGTTCAAGTTCATTGTAGGATGTTAGCCCATGACATGACCTACACTGTAGGTGTCTGACGTCACTACCATAGATACCATCTAAAGTCTTTGAGATATCATCAACCATAATCATCGTAATAATCACAAGGATGTCCACTGTTCAACGTAGATTTCTACAACAAAAGATCTCGAGGAACTTCCATCCAGTGCCGAGCAGTGACTCTGATGTCAGGTCCTCGGTCCACTATACAGGAGGCTTTCTCGTACGTGGACGCTACTCGAGAGCCTTTCTTCTTATTAAAGTTATTAGCCCTTCGAACGATGTGGCCGGGCCATTTCTGCTTCAGCTAAATGACTTGTCCTTCTACAAACGACCATGTCACGTGGACTTAATACTCACCACGTATCTAATGGCAGTCTGTGCTAATGGTAGGTATGTCTTCCAACAGAACTTGAAGCACCCAAACCTGGTGAACCTAATCGAGGTATTCCGAAGAAAGCGCAAGTTGCACCTCGTGTTCGAGTACTGCGATCACACTGTTCTTCACGAAATGGAGAAGTATCCATCTGTAAGTACCTACACATTTTTTAGGACGTTTTTTGTAAGATTTTCTAGAAAGGATACTTATGACTGGAGATAGAACCCGTGGTGTAGGAGGGGAGATTAAATACAGGAAGCACAGATTAACCTTCAAGCTGTGACAGAACCAGATATTGGGAGCTTCTCAACATTAAGGGAAGTTCTACTAAGGGCGGATCCGGGGGGGGGGGGGTCATGGGTGTCATGACCCCCCCCCCCCCTGGGCCTCGGAACTAATTAACTCGAATCACTAGAACTACAGGACCGATTTTTAAAATACTTACAAATTATCTTCTCTATTTTCGTTTCAATCTGCGGGTAACCGCTATAGAATACTTAGTATTGTGTATTTTGAAACCCATCCAAGCTGGATATAAGTGTGTGACCCCCCCCTGACCTGAAGGCTGGATCCACCCTTGAGTTCTACGCTTTGATCAAAGATTTAAACAATGAAATAAAAACAAGTTGGTAAAAATGGTTCCGGACAATTTTGGAATATCCGTAACCTCGAGTTGATTGTTAAAAATTTATACCTTGTAATTGTCTTTTATTTGCCTATTATTTTTACCAACGGTAAATTGGAAGCAGTCGCGTGATAGACCTTGTTTGAATAATTAACTAATGTTATTTAGAAAAGCGAGGGCCTGATACCTTACTATAAAGCTGAAACTGTGACCCTAGCTAGAGGTACATTAGCGAGCCTTGAATTTTGTTTAATTTTTCTTGAAATTATAAGTGGCGTGACGGTACCAAATAGCTGTGTATGGTTTTGAGGAGGTTTATTCAATAGGTAATATTTTGTTGTGATTTCGGTGTAACGAAAAGGAAACCACATACCATTTGTCAGCGACGCGATCTAATTGTTGCTATTGCCTTATATTTTGATCTTTATTGTTTGAAATATTTAAGTTAGTCTAAGTGCATGAAATGTAAATATTTAAGTATTTAAGTGTTAATTATCATTATAATAAGGTAAATAAGGTAAATAATAGGTAGGAAATAAAGATTTTGGGATGGTTTTGTACCATTATTTAGAAAATAAGACGCCCAAATGCGGCGTTACCGTTAGGGAATGCAAAACCGTGGCAAAATGAAAACCGGTTTTTATTTCGGTTATGAGATGTAAAAACCGGTTAACCGGTTTTAAACCGGTTTTTTTAATGTTCGCTCGTTTTTTTCTTTTATACCACTTAGGTGGCAAACAAGCATACGGCCCGACTGATGGTAAACAGTTACCGTAGCCTATGGACGCTTGCAACACCAAGGGTATCGCACTCGCGCGTTGCCGACCCTGAAGAAACCACTTCACACCCTTTTTGAAGAACCCCATGCTGTACTCCATTGGGAAAACCACGGCAGGGAGCTCATTCCACAGTCCGCGGAAGAAAACTCCTTTTCTCCGTTTCAATGTGTGTCCAATGGGACTCCCTGTCGATGGCGAGAGTTGCGATGGTGAAAGGTAGCTGTGGGCATCAAGTCGAATAATTCCTTAGAACACTCTCCGTTGTACAAGCGGTAGAACACACATAACGAGGCAAAGTCTCTCCTCAGACTGAGTGACTCTAAACCGCTTGTGAGCTCGGGACGTTATTTCTATAGCTTGAATTATAGATACTAACCGTGCTTAAGATGTAAAAATCGCAAACTGAGGAATTATTATCAGTTAAAGGTAATGAAGTGGGTATAAAAGAAACATCATCACCATCTGCCTGCCCTGTTTCCAATCATTTGGGATCGGCGCAATATGTACGCTTCTTCCATTCGTCCCTTCTATCCATTATCATCTTTCATACAATTCATCCATCTCTTTTTCATCAAACTGATGGACATAATAGTTTATTTAACTCTGTAGATTCGTTTTCATCAGAGACTCGTTTATATAGACTACTCGGTTCGTTGCTTTTGATTTTATTTTATACGAATGAAATCATAAAAACATATCACGTTTGCTTGGTTTTTAATTGCTATGAGATATGATGACTTTATGTTAAAAAATAGATCAGTAATTAAGAAGTACTTATTTAAACATTTATTAAATTATGTTTCGTACGTTATAATATTCATTTCACACGTTATATTATGAACATGGCTTATTATAGCGGCACAGCAACTTGCGTGTACACAAAAACGTGTATATTACTATACGAATGTTGTCTTTAGATAAAATAAAAACACTACCCATTCTTTGTTGTCGTGCTTGCTTTCTGGCAGATACATAAGAGCCTTCATTGACAGTAGTTGCTCCGATAGCATGACATTAATGCTGGCGTCCCGCAAGGCTCTGAATTATCCCCAACACTATTCCTCCAGCATATCAATGATATACTCTCGATTGCCAGCATTAATTGCTATGCAGATGAAATTACAGGGGAAGCTCATTACACGAGCCGTGCAAATATCCCTCGTTCTATATTGGAGAAAAGGCGCGAAGAACTTACGTCTTAAAACGAGAGTACACAAACTAGTGGATTCGATTGGGGTCGACTAAACCTAGTCTATTTCAACACCACTAAGTCACACACAAGCCTGCGCATTCACCGTTTAGAAAAGTCCATTTTCTGTGGCTCTTCATTTCTAGAACATGTCACGAAAAGCATTGGGATCCTTCGCATTAATATTTATAGCGAGACGTTCTGTTCCAAAGTCATCTACAAGGTATCCAAAAAACTCGGTGTGATTAATAGAGCGAAGCAGTACTTCTTATCGAGACAAAGACAGCAACTATATAAGTCGCAAGTCTGGCCCAAATGGAGTATTTCTGACTTCTGTGGGCACCTGGATACCAGCTTGGGTATTTAAACTCAGTTCAGCGACGTGCCGTTAGAATTGTCGACGATCCCGCGCTCACAAGTGTTTTAAAGCCCCTTAGTCTGAGGAGACACTGCCTTCTTATGTGTGTTATACCACTTTTCCAACGGGCAGTGGTCTGAAGAATTGTTTGACCATCAGGCCCAGTTACCTTCTACCATCGTAGTCACCGACGGGGAGTCCATCCACACACATTGGAACCAAAATGGTCTCGTACTGTGCGGTTTCAAAGAAGCTTCCTATCGTGGACGCTCAGGCTGTGGAATGAGCTCCCCGCTTCAAAAAGGTTGAGGGTTGGCAACGTGCGAGTTATAACCGTTATGTTGCCAGTGCAAGCATCCATAGGCTACGGTAACTGGTTATCATCAGGCGCGGGCCGTACGCTAGTTTGCATATGTATTGTAAAACAAAGTTTAACATATTTTATATCATAAAAACAATAATCATTATAAGTTATTTTCTTACCAGCTCAACACACTACACATCAATACACTTCAGTTCATCACAAAAATACTCACTGTTTTGCACTCAGTTTACAAAACGGCGGCAAATCTTCCTTTTTTTAGTATTTCCAAACATTGAAATAAAAACCGAAAATAACCGAAAAACCGGTTTTGGTTTTATGTAAAACCGGTTTTTTTTGTTGGTCAAAACCGTACCGGTTAACCGGTTTTTCGATTTTCGGTGAAACCGGTTTGCATTCCCTAGTTACCGTGGCGAGAGCCACTTAAGGTTTTTGAATTTTAGCTCTTAGGAAAATAGAGATTTTTATGTAATTCTTTTTATATAATGTGTAGAAAAGTAAGGTCTATCTAGTAAATAAGTTAATTTTGTAATGAGAAAGCCATTTCCTAAGGAAAACGCAATTATAAGGAAAAACCGCTATAGACAAAGATAGGAACACTGTCAGAAAGAGACAGAACATCCCGTAGAAAGAAACGGGACTATGTGGGAAAGAGATAGCATCAAAACAAACCGCGAAATTGTGTCAAGGTTGCGACCTTCTTTCTGATTGGTCAAAAATAAATTAATTCCGGGCTTCTGATTGGTCGTAGTACATTGGCCGACAGTATAAAAGTAGCGCGGTTTCCTTCGGAATGGCATTCCCACGGCAGCAGCCCTCAAGAAAACAATAAGAAGAAAAAGGAAGAAAATAAAAGGAAGAAATATAAGAAGAATTGGCTGTTTTTATTGGGTGGTTTGGGAATCCTTGGGCAAAAGAAGAGCCCCACCGACTGCAGCTGATATCTACGGGCAAGCAAGAGCCCCAACGAGTACCAGCGTGAATTGGGCATTCAAGCGCCCCGCCGACCGGGTACCTCCTGTACCCCGCCGAGAGTATTCGTCGCCCCCCCCCCTTGCGCGTTAAGCGCACCCCGCACCTTCTGCGCCGTCCCTTGCGCGCCTTTTGTGCAGCGCCCGCGTCTCGCGTGTCCCGCGCCTTCTGCGCCCCCCCGCGCGCCCCTTGAGCAGCGCCCGCGTCCCGGACACGTTCTACGTGTCCCGCTCGTATTTTAATCGTATCCCGGGCACTTCTCACGTGTCCCGATCGTGTCTCGATTACATCACACGTGTCCCGACCGTGTCCCGATCACGTCCCGCACACGTCCCGTGTGTCCCGCGCGCGTTCCACGTGTCCCGAAATTGTCCCGAATTCGTCTTAAGTGTCCCGAATTCGTTCTACGTGTCCCGATCGTGTCTCGATCACGTCCTGTACACGTTCCGTGTGTCCCGCGCTTATTTCACGTGTCCCGAAAGTGTCCCGAATTCGTACTAAGTGTCCCGATCGTGTCCCAAGTAGGTCCCACACGTTTCGCCCACGTTTTGGGCACTTTCCCGCGTGTCCCGAAAAGTCCCGAAAAGTCCCGCGCGTCCCGCGCACCTCGTCTGCTCTTGCTACGCGCATCACCGCGCACCCCCCGTACCTCTCGCCCCGCCCCCCTTCGTGTTGCTACTCCGTCCCCGTCTCTCTCCTGATTCGCCCGGATCTGGTCGCGTCCTGAGTGACTTCGTCCAGCCGGTAGTCTATGTTTTCGTCGTTAATCTCATACAGTCCACTCTAAGGTTTTTAGTAAGTCAGACCAAGTGTGCTCGCCACATTTTCTGGTCCTTCTTGGCCGGATTTGGATTTTGAAGATGTCACGCGCGCCGAGAACCAGATCTACACGTTCGCAAGCGACAGGAGAAACACAAGCGTCCTCGGATTGGAGTATGGACACCCCCGTTGAAGAGTCATCCAGTTCGGCGGAGAGTCAAGCTACTCTAACGAAGAATAGCCCCCCGCGCCCCGACGGTCAAGAAGGCAGCCCCGCGCATCCTGAAGGTGTCCACGCCGCTGATGCAGGAGCCGCTCCCGCCCGCACCGCAAGAGGTGACGTCGCAGCTACCGCAACGCGCACCGGGGACTCTACGCATGAAGCAACTGGAAGTCGGCGCACCGCGGACGCAGAAGTGTTTAAAGCGCCCGCCGTACCGAGTCAAGCATTGCGCCGATTCAAAGTCAACGAGTCATCAAGGGGAATGGATACTCGCTCAGTCCGGTCATCGAAGCGCCGAGCCGAAGCCGAAGCTCGCATGGAAGTTGCCAGAAGAGAATTGGAAATCGCAGAGGCCAGGTCGAAGTTGGCCATGGTCGAACTGGAGATGATGCAGTTGGAATCGGATGAGGAAGATGAAGCAGTCGAAGAAGCTGACCGCTCGCACCACGTTGAACAGTGGCTCAACCAGTCCAACCAGCAACCAGTTGAAGCACCAACTCAAGAAAAGAAGAGTGATATTCAAGAGTTGGCAATGGCGATCTCCAAGCTCACAGAAAAGAACTCAACATCCGGAATACCGAAGCATATGATAGAGCTTCCAAACTTCAACGGTTCCAGTGAAGAATGGCTTGCCTTCAAGAGGACCTTTGAAGATACAGCACCGACGTTTACTCACGCGCAGAACCTGGCTCGTCTAAGGCGTTCACTGCAAGGAAGGGCAAGAGAGGCAGTGAAGAGCCTACTGTTCACCGCGGAAGAACCAACCGAAGTTATGAAAGGACTAGAAGCGCGCTTTGGAAGACCCGGAGCATTAGCACTTTCAGAACTCGAGAAGCTGAAGAACATCTCAAGAGTGAACGAGAACCCGAATGATGTCTGTATCTTCGCAAGCAAAGTCAAGAACGCAGTTGCAACCATCAAGGCCCTTGGCAAACCGCAGTACCTGAGTTCACCGGAAACCATGAAAGTCATCATTGAGAAGATGCCACCGCAGATGAAATATAGATGGTTTGCCTATCACCGGAGTCGTCGCGATGAAGAACAACAGGAGCTGATCCTCATCAACGATTTCCTAGATATAGAAGCTGACATGTGTGGGGACTTCGCCTCACCTGAAGTGTTACCAGAGACGAAGAAAACCCGTCAGCAGCCCGCCCCAACTGAAGTGCCTCGGGGGCAACGATGGAGCGAACCGAGAAGAGCCGTTCATGCTGCACAAGAAGGCGAAACATCTCAGGACAATAAGAAGATATGTCCCGAATGCCAAGAAGAACATTGGATTTATGAATGTCCAAAATTCAAGAAAGCAAGCATCGATGCCAAGTGGGAAATGGCCAAGCAAGCGAAGATTTGTTTCAAATGTCTAAGGTACCGACATTCAAGATTGAACTGCAAGGCCCCAACCTGCAAGAAGTGTAACAGATGGCATCATGTGATCTTGCATTCTGACAGACCACTTCTGTCAGTGGAAGCCAAGCCCCAATGCAACGCTGTCCATGAAGAGCATGAAGAGGATTCCAGCCCCAAGAGCAAGATATCTTCCGTGCACACCACTGCGACCGAAGGCCAAGCCTACTTGAAGATGCTGCCAGTGGACCTGTACGGACCGAAGGGTTCTATGCGTGTACTTGCTCTGCTGGATGAGGGATCCACCGTGACTTTGCTGAACTCTGCCATCGCCAAGAAGATTGGAGCGAAGGGAAAAGAAGAAGCTATCACGATCGAGACAGTTGGGGGTCAAGGCATAAGGAAGAGCAATTCTCAGCGGCTTCGACTGAAGATAAGAGGAGCCCACCGAAGAGAAAAGAAACCAATCGAAGTCAGGACGATTGACAATCTAAAGCTGTCTAAACAAGGAGTCAACAAGGAACTTGTTAGCGGATGCAAGCACCTAAGAAGAATCGAAGATCAACTTGTCTACGACAAAGAAGAGCCACAGCTGTTGATCGGGCAAGATAATTGGGGATTGATAATCTCAAGAAGACTGAAGAAAGGCGGTTCAGCAGATCCAGTAGCCTCCTTCACAAATCTTGGCTGGGTTCTTCACGGGTGCGACGCGAGACATAAAGCTTCAGTACAATTTGTCAACCACAGCAGACGCATAGAAGATGAAGAAGATGCAATCGAGTCCCTGGTCCGGAGACACTTCGAGATCGACTCCATTGGTGTACAGCCGCGTCGACCAAGCAATGACGCAGATCAGAAGGCTTTAGAAATCCTGGAGAAGACGACGAAGCGATTGCCATCCGGTCAGTTCGAGTCCGGCCTGCTGTGGAAGAATGAAGAAGAGGTCCTGCCTGACAACTATTCTCAAGCTCACCGACGTCTCATCAACTTAGAAAAGAAGTTAGATAAGGATGAAGACCTCAAGAAAACTTATGAAGAGCAAATGGAAAACCTCATCAAGAATGGTTATGCAGAAGAAGCGCCGCATGAACCATCCAAGAAGAAATGGTACCTTCCTCACTTCGCAGTCACACATCCAACGAAGAAGAAGAAGCGATTGGTGTTCGATGCTGCCGCCAAGCACAATGGGAAGAGCTTGAATGATGCGCTCCTGCCGGGTCCAGACATGCTTCAGTCCCTCTTCGGGGTCCTGGTGCGGTTCCGTCAGCAGCCAATAGCAGTGGTGGCAGACATCAAAGAGATGTTCCTGAGAATCAAGATACGACCTCAAGATCGCGACTGCCTAAGATTCCTATGGAGAGGCGACCGTCGCACTGGAGCACCGAAGGAGTACAGGATGTCATCAGTCATCTTCGGCGCAGCATGTTCTCCAAGTATCGCGATCTACGTCATGAATAAGAACGCCAAGGACTTCGAGGAAGAGTATCCAGCAGCAGTAGAAGCCATCAATAAGAATCACTACATGGATGATTATCTTCAAAGCTTTGCAACTGAAGACGAAGCGAAGAAGACAGCAAGGGAAGTGAAAATAATCCATGAAAGAGCCGGCTTCCATTTAAGAGGATGGGGTAGCAACAACACAGGGGTTCTTCGAGAGGTCGGGGAGCAATTGAACAAAGAAGAAGTCGAGTTGTCAAAAGAAGAGAAAACACTTGGGCTCAGATGGCTGATTAACGAAGACTCACTCGTATTCAACGTGGGGCTGCGTAATACATCAGAAGAACTGATTAGCGGCAAGAAGGTTCCTACGAAGAGAGAAGTAACAAGCGCAGTGATGTCGACTTTCGACCCAATGGGATTCGCCACACCAATCCTCATTCAAGGAAAGAAGCTCGTCCAGGACATCTGGCGTACGAAGATTGGTTGGGATGAAGAAATCCTAGAAGAACAGAAGACAGCTTGGCTGACATATTTGGAAGAAGTTGCCACTCTCACACATCTGAAGATACCAAGATGCATTTCACCAAGACGAGAAGAAGGGCAACTCCATATGTTCAGCGACGCAAGTCAAGAAGCCTATGCCACGGCAGTTTACTGGAGAACCACTGATCCGGATGGAAGAGTCCACGTATCGTTGATCGCAGGGAAAGCCAGAGTAGCACCGTCGAAACCGGTCTCGATTCCGCGGCTAGAACTGCAGGCAGCTCTATTGGGAAGCAGATTAGCAACCACCATCCAAGAAGAAATCAGTTTGAAAGTGACGAAGAAAGTATTCTGGACTGATTCAAGCACAGTTCTCCAATGGATAAAGGCTGACCCAAGAAAATTTAAGACTTTCGTGGCACATAGACTTGCTGAAATTGAAGAACTAACAAAACCTCAAGACTGGAGATACGTCCCAACGAAAGAAAATCCTGCCGACGACGCCACGCGGGGAGTACCGAGGGAATTTAACCAAGACTCAAGATGGTTCAACGGTCCCGACTTCCTGCGAAGAAACGAAGAAGACTGGCCAACCAAAAGGTTCGACTTGGAAGAGACAGACACCGGTGAAGAAAGAAACACCCAGAAGATTGCCACAGCAAGATCTACTGAAGAGGAAACGCCAAATCCGGAGAACTTCTCCACCTGGCTTCGTCTTCACAGAACCATGGCACGTGTCTTCCAATTCGTCGATCTCCTGAAGATAAGAGTCGAGGCCAAGAAGCAAGTCAGCATCGCGCGCAAGAAAGAAGAGGATTGGCGGCCACAGAAGCGTCTTCAGAAGAAGCGGCCAGGGACAACCCAATCACACAGAGAAGAGGTCAAGAGAAGATTCATTCAACTGGAAGATGTCCACTTGAAGAAAGCTGAAGAAGCCTTAATAAAGAAGAGTCAAGAAGAAAGCTTCTTCAAAGAAATCGACTGCCTGAAAAATGAGAAGTCAATAGAAAACGCAAGCCGTCTGAAGAAGATCGACGTGTACTTAAACAGCCAGGGTATCATCAAGCTAAGAAGTCGCACAAGGAAAATGGATACAATAGAAAGAAAAACGAACCCTGCGGTGTTAGACGGAAGACACAAGATCGCCAAACTTCTCATTGAACACTACCACAAGAAGTTTCTCCATGCGAACACAGCCACGGTGATGAACGAGATCCGGCAGAAGTATTGGATCCTGGGTCTACGAGCGACTATCAAGAAGATCATCCACGAATGTCAATGGTGCAGAGTCAAGAAGAGCATGCCACAGATACCACCTACAGGAGATCTTCCCGTCGAGCGTCTTCGTCATCACCAGCATCCTTTCACGTGCGCAGCTGTGGATTACTTCGGGCCTTTACAAGTCACCATAGGAAGAAGAGTCGAAAAGCGCTGGGGAGCCCTGTTCACGTGTCTCACGACAAGGGCTGTCCACTTGGCACTGGCGAACTCACTCAGCACCAGTTCCATGATCATGGCGCTCCGAAGAATGGCCGCAAGAAGAGGAACTCCAAAGGTCATATTCAGCGACAACGGCACGAACTTCGTCGGGGCCAACAGGGAGCTGGAAGAGGCTGCAGCCAGAGAGGGTATAAGGTGGAAATTTATTCCCCCCGGGTGTCCTAACATGGGCGGCGCCTGGGAGAGATTGGTCCGGTCCGTCAAGACAGCGCTAGCAGCAGTCCTGAACGAGAAGACACCACCAGAAGAGGTTCTACATACCCTACTCACCGAAGCTGAACACACCGTCAACTCTCGACCACTCACAGAAGTCAGCGCGGACCCGAACGACGAAGAAAGCCTGACACCGAACCACTTCCTCATCGGGCGTTCCTGCGGCATGGTGGCACCGGGCGAGTTCGACGATCAAGACCTCGTCGGCCGAGCTAACTGGAGAACAGCGCAACGAATGGCAGATCACTTCTGGCAAAGATGGCTCAGGGAATACCTACCTACCCTGATGCCAAGAAGAGTAAATGGAAAAGACACGACGGACCCACAAGAAGGAGATGTCGTCGTGATCGCCGACGCCACGCTGCCCCGCAACACATGGCCTCGTGGGCAAATAATCAAGACGTATCCGGGACCAGACGGAAGAGTACGAGTCGTGGACGTGCGGACTTCGGGAGGTGTGCTACGACGACCAACGCGCCGCATCGTCGTGCTGGTACCTGCGGCGTCGCTTCACGGGGACGGAGTGCTTCGCACTGCGGGGGAGAATGTCAGCGACGCGATCTAATTGTTTCTATTGCCTTATATTTTGATCTTTATTGTTTGAAATATTTAAGTTAGTCTAAGTGCATGAAATGTAAATATTTAAGTATTTAAGTGTTAATTATCATTATAATAAGGTAAATAAGGCAAATAATAGGTAGGAAATAAAGATTTTGGGATGGTTTTGTACCATTATTTAGAAAATAAGACGCCCAAATGCGGCGTTACCGTGGCGAGAGCCACTTAAGGTTTTTGAATTTTAGCTCTTAGGAAAATAGAGATTTTTATGTAATTCTTTTTATATAATGTGTAGAAAAGTAAGGTCTATCTAGTAAATAAGTTAATTTTGTAATGAGAAAGCCATTTCCTAAGGAAAACGCAATTATAAGGAAAAACCGCTATAGACAAAGATAGGAACACTGTCAGAAAGAGACAGAACATCCCGTAGAAAGAAACGGGACTATGTGGGAAAGAGATAGCATCAAAACAAACCGCGAAATTGTGTCAAGGTTGCGACCTTCTTTCTGATTGGTCAAAAATAAATTAATTCCGGGCTTCTGATTGGTCGTAGTACATTGGCCGACAGTATAAAAGTAGCGCGGTTTCCTTCGGAATGGCATTCCCACGGCAGCAGCCCTCAAGAAAACAATAAGAAGAAAAAGGAAGAAAATAAAAGGAAGAAATATAAGAAGAATTGGCTGTTTTTATTGGGTGGTTTGGGAATCCTTGGGCAAAAGAAGAGCCCCACCGACTGCAGCTGATATCTACGGGCAAGCAAGAGCCCCAACGAGTACCAGCGTGAATTGGGCATTCAAGCGCCCCGCCGACCGGGTACCTCCTGTACCCCGCCGAGAGTATTCGTCGCCCCCCCCCCCCCCTGCGCGTTAAGCGCACCCCGCGCCTTCTGCGCCGTCCCTTGCGCGCCTTTTGTGCAGCGCCCGCGTCTCGCGTGTCCCGCGCCTTCTGCGCCCCCCCGCGCGCCCCTTGAGCAGCGCCCGCGTCCCGGACACGTTCTACGTGTCCCGCTCGTATTTTAATCGTATCCCGGGCACTTCTCACGTGTCCCGATCGTGTCTCGATTACATCACACGTGTTCCGACCGTGTCCCGATCACGTCCCGCACACGTCCCGTGTGTCCCGCGCGCGTTCCACGTGTCCCGAAATTGTCCCGAATTCGTCTTAAGTGTCCCGAATTCGTTCTACGTGTCCCGATCGTGTCTCGATCACGTCCTGTACACGTTCCGTGTGTCCCGCGCTTATTTCACGTGTCCCGAAAGTGTCCCGAATTCGTACTAAGTGTCCCGATCGTGTCCCAAGTAGGTCCCACACGTTTCGCCCACGTTTTGGGCACTTTCCCGCGTGTCCCGAAAAGTCCCGAAAAGTCCCGCGCGTCCCGCGCACCTCGTCTGCTCTTGCTACGCGCATCACCGCGCACCCCCCGTACCTCTCGCCCCGCCCCCCTTCGTGTTGCTACTCCGTCCCCGTCTCTCTCCTGATTCGCCCGGATCTGGTCGCGTCCTGAGTGACTTCGTCCAGCCGGTAGTCTATGTTTTCGTCGTTAATCTCATACAGTCCACTCTAAGGTTTTTAGTAAGTCAGACCAAGTGTGCTCGCCACACCATTCTAATCTCAAACTAAGAAGAGCATGCGTTGGAAACCACAACTTTTCTCATTGAGCTATTATTACTGCGTGTGGAGAAGCAAAGGTGTCCCATTTTTTTTAGAGTCGACTAAAGTTCTCTTTAGCTCTGAAATAATAATTAGTTTAGACTAAATATTATTTCAGCCCTTAAGAGACGTAGGTACGTGTTTGTACTGTCAGCTAAACACGTAGCGCTATTAGAACGCTGTTAGGAGTATTTTTCTCGCAAACACCGTGATTTTCACGGCTCTTACGCGTTTCGTTCATCTTTCTAGAACAACAGTGTGGCCGGATGGCCTAACTTGAACAGGACATAGTTGTGATGTGAGGCTTCTTCTCCATACGTAGTAGTAATAGCCCAATGACTTTTCTAGGTGTCCCGGTCCGGTCACTGCAGTCAAAAATTACTTGATTCCCAAAAACTTCGAAGGTTTATGGTGTCATGCATGATGTTTTCAATTATTATTTTGATCACGCGATTTGTAATCATCAGCACATAATATTCGGGCATGAATTTGTAAATGATTACTTAGACGTTTCTGTGATGTAAGTAAATATAATGTCACTTTGTAATATCACTAGCTATCTCCCGTGATTTCACCCGCGTTTCCAGATGATGACACCAACAACCTTTCGCTACTATGATTCGCACCAAATGCCGATAAGCAGTAAGAGGTGCGTGAGGTAATAAAGGTCATCACTCACTCAGTGTGGCAAGGGACTAGCTCAAATGTTGAACGCTTCCACGATTTTAAGCATGAGCACAAACAACGTGCAGTTGAGGGAACGAGAGGGAAATTACGGGAGACTACATCCCCTCTCACCTTGCCATCACGAAAGTGCTTCATTTAGCATCTGTTCTCCCCAGGGTTGTCCCGAGCTGTTATCAAAGCAGATAATCTGGCAGACGCTGCAGGGCGTCGCGTACTGCCACCGCCACAACTGCATCCACAGAGACGTCAAGCCGGAGAACATACTCCTCACCAGCGAGGGAGTCGTCAAGCTCTGTGACTTCGGCTTCGCTCGGTTGATCAGTGCGTATATACACTTATTTCATATATTCTAATATCATGATTATTTAAAAAAATACGATTAAAATTCATAATGGGGACCGACTAACCACTTTGGAATCCTGAAACGTATTCATATTAAATAGGTCGCACAAAAGTCAAAACGACAGTATAACATTAAAATTTTAAGTTTGTATAAGTAGGTACCTACATTTTTATCTTTCTGCACTCTCTCTCTGCATATAAATTTTATAACTATCCCAAATCTCATATCCGTGCGCGCAATCTGCATGCTTTAAAAGTTCATCACATATTTATTACTATTGGTCTTTACCTATGAAATTGCCGTTTTGTATGAAAAAATTTGAACGAATTTTTTTCATGTATTTTTTATTTGTATTAATCGAAGTAATCACCCATGCAATCAATGCATCTTTGCCAACGCAGTGGCAATTTATTGATGCCCTTCTTAAAGAAATCAGCTGGACGGGAGGCAACAAATTCTTCAAAGGCATTTTGTACTGCCTCTCGGGTATTGAATTTTTTTCCCGCCAAGAAGTTATCCAAATTCTGGAAAAAGTAGTAGTCTGTAGGCGCAAGGTCTGGTGAGTAGGGCGGATGACGGAGAACTTCTAACCCCAGTTCTTGCAACTTGGAGACCGTCTGCTGTGCAGTATGAGGTCGCGCGTTATCGTGCAGGAGCAGCGGAGACGAGCGATTGACCAATGCTGGTTGGAGATGTGCCAGCTTCTCCATCGTTGTGTTCAGTTCTTCACAGTACACATCTGCAGTAATGCTCACCCCGTTTGGTAAGAAGCTGTGATGAATCACACCGGCGCTAGACCACCAAACAGTGACCATTACTTTTCTAGGGGTAAGTTTTCGTTTAGGGCATTGTTTAGGTGCTGAACCAGGATCCAACCAACTTGCTGAGCGCTTGCGGTTGTCAAACAGAATCCATTTTTCATCGCAGGTAACAATGCGGTTCAAAATTCCTTCATTTGTGTGTCTGTTGAGCAGTGCAAGGCACGTTTCGTAGCGTACTTCGCGCTGGCGATCATTGAGTTCGTGGGGCACCCATTTGTCAAGCTTTTTTACCTTGCCAATTTGACGCAAATGGACCAATATTGTTTTGACGCTAACGTCGAAAGCTGCTGTTAATTCAGCCGTCGTTGTGTATCATCAGCTTCCACAATCGCCTTTAATTCGTCATTGTCGACCAAAGTCTTCGGACGACCGTGAGGTTCATTTTTCAGGTCGAAATTCCCAGAACGGAAGCGAGCAAACCAATAACAGGTGGTGCGTTGGTTTGTAGTGTTATCTCCGTAAACGTCGTTGATGTTGCGTGCCGCTTGTGCCGCGTTGCTGCCACGACGGTACTCATATTCCATAATTACTCGAATTTTTAACGTATCCATGATGACGAAAAAGATTGAAATGCGATGAAAATGTAACACTAATCAATAAACAAATGACTACTTTTGGAAAAAGAATTCCATGTTTTTAAAATAAAATTAATTTGAAATTAGAATTCTTAGCCAAACAAAAATTATTTTGATTTGAAATGGCCAGTACTGCAGAACGGCATTTTCATAGGTAAAGACCTATTACATATATACATCTTCGTGACTGTACATGTCTGGTTTTGAATTTGGTTACTAAAAATAAAAACCAGCCAAGTGCGTGTCGGACTCGCACACCAAGGGTCCCCAAAGACGTTTCTTTTATGGCCCCCATTAATAAATTCAAATTTTTAAATTCATTTTATTTTTATTATTTGTTGCTATACTTAGTGGCAATAAAAAATTTCAACTGTCCATTACGGTTCATGAGATGGATGGACGGACGGGCGGAATGGTTATCGAGATGTCCTAACTGCATTCTAACTAGGTAGCTAGGTCAGCTCTAAAGTGGGCGGAGATCTTAATGTGTTTGTTTGTTCTATCCATTTCAATTTCAGTTATTTTGTCAGTGTTGTCATATGTAAATAAACTTCAGTGGGCATGTATAGTGCTTACATTTTACAAACAATATGGCGATATATTTCATTGATTCGCGTATTAGTTCATTTGGCACATTGCGTTTTGAATGTTTTTTGTAATATGTAGTGTTGCCAGGTCCCGTGTGTCAAATTTCGGAACGTAAGGATAAAATAATCGGGATTTTGGGATTCAAATCGGGACAGCTGCAAAAAAATTTTTTCATATCATTCATTTTAATTTTTTTCATGAAAGTCTGATTTTGGTGAGAAAAGAAAACAAAAATATTTTTATAACGTAACAGCTTAGCTATTTTCATTTTTCCTGTCAAAATTATCGAATATAGTAAAGACTTATGAGGTTGGTGAAAAATCGGGACATTTGGCGTCCCGATCAAGCGTTAATCGGGACGTGTCACCAGACCCATAATATGAGCCATATTTGAACTTTCCCCTAAAAACCGTAAAACTGACTATTTTACTGAATGTACAAAAATAATTAAAAGTATCAATTACACAATATGCCAAATGATCTGCTACGGTCGCTAATCATTGAAATATTTAGCCATATTGTTCTACGAAGGTAAAAATCAAAAAAAATTGAAAAAAAAATTCGCCTCATGCTGAGCATCCACTTTATAGAGCGATATTCTCATCACCACATGTTTAGGGAATGCTCAAACAGGAATTCCGCGCGAAATGCGAGACGCGAATTTGCTATCACGTGCGTTCAAACTGGAACGAGTGAATCGCAGTTGCTCGCGTCCCCCATTCCTAGCTGATTTCGCGTCAGTTTACGACGTATAGCTTTACCCATCCTGATCCATCTAGAATGATCTAGAATATTCCACAAGTTCTCCCCAATCCTAAATCCTTCCATTTCCATCAGGTGGCAGCTCATCCTCCGAATACTCAGTGCATACGATGATACCATTCGGTGTGGATGTCAGGAGGCGCAGTAGTAAATATTTAAACTATTTTGTTTCTTATTCTTATAGCCATAGGGTTATTAGTTATTGAAGTATTCGGTAGCTAGCTAATTAAGAAGAGAGTACTTAAGTATATCAGTTTTTTTTTTAGTTTGATAATTAAACTACAGATAGGATTATTTGAAAAGTATAGGTACCTAATTATTTATTTACCTATTTAGTACTTACCTAATAAACTAAATTAGTTTTAATGCGATTATATCTCTGTGGCAGACACCTCGAGTGCAGAGACCAAGGTCGGTTTTATTATTCATTAAAACTTCATTTTAATTTCGTATTTAATTAATTTAATTTAATTTTCTTTTATTAGTGTACTCTGGTCCACTCAAAATTCTCACAGACCAAGGACAATAATTCAGTTTAACATTCAATTCGCGATAAGTGATTCGTCCACTTTGCAGTTGTGTAAGTATCAGGGACCAAACAAAAAAATCGTCTAAATTGGGCCAAAAATCGCGGAGATTTTAATTCGTTTTTGGCCCAACAAGTGTGTGAAAGAAGCGATGCGTAAACAAATTGGAATTACACGGCGAACCAAATTTAGGTCCTCATGATGGGGAACCTAACTCAGAAAATGACAACCGAGATGTGGTCCCCACTCCCACGAGCGTAAAGAGCACAGATTTAAATATACTTAGATAACGCAAGAGCACCTACTTCGCGTGTTAGAGGTTCACTTGAATTGATTTGGTTTGTCCCGTCGCTAAATAGTACTAGTAACTCAATAATCGTGCCATTTTTTTAACTAAGTACCTACTTAGTAAAAAAATTGCACGATTATTGAGTTGGTTTTTCGTCACTAAATAGTAATTGTGACGAAAAAGAAGGTAGGTATTAAAAAATGGCACGCTTGGTTTTCGTACAGATCGTGCTGCGTTACCTAGGTAGGTATATCTATATTTATGGTAAAGAGCTTCTTTTAAAACAAATAAAACCTCCACTCTTCGTAGTCGGTTAAAAAACTGAAACTTTTTCTAAAAGCTACAAGCGGTGTGTTGCCCGAGGTGATATACCTCAAATTAACATACGTCCGTTAGGGTTCGTGATCGACCTTATGAAAAACTGAATTAATAACCTCTAATCAGTTGTTTATCATCTCACTCGAGAGTGACGGACTCGGAATGATTTATTGTTGAATATGCCGAGTCGAGGTTAGAGCTAGCCAGGTACCTGCTAACGACTTCACTGAATTCGTAATTATGGATAGAAATACGATCCCGAGCTCACAATGGATTTAGAGTTTAGAATCTGAACTTAGGCAAAGTCTATCCTTATGTGTGTTCTACCGCGTGTACAACAGACAGAGTTTCCTCGCCATCCATTCCATCGCACCTCTAGCTGTAAAAGGGTAGTCCATCCTCACACATTAAAACCAAACTGGTCTCGTACTGTGCGGTTTCAAAGGAGCTTCGTATCACCCGACTCTCAGGCTGTGGATTGAGCTCTACGCCGTAGTTTTTCCAAGAGGGAAATAAAACATGTGGTTCTTCAAGAATTGCGTGAAGGGATGTTTGCAGAGAAGGCTATTCGCGAGTGATATTCCTGGTATTGCAAGCGTGTATAGGCGGTAACCGCTTACCAGCAGGTGGGCCGTATGGAAGTTTGCCGTCCTAGTAGTATTCACGTAATTCCTGGCCCGTGCTGCATACTTAGGTACCTACGTATAGCTTTACACCAGTGGCGTAGCTACCTAGGGGCTAGACGGGGCAGTGCCCCGGGGCCCCCAAGCTCAGGGGGGCCATTTCCCTTTAGAACTCTAGCTGCTCGCTCGCTGTGTGTACCATTGTGAACGCGGAAGAACTCTCTCTGTGGGATCGGCGCATAATATTTCGCATTAAAAAAAACAGTTGTTGACCCTTCGTACGGATTATCATGAGTGACGGACAAGATGGCGGAACATACTACGATTTGTTTTTTTTCAATGTGTGAGTAGTCTTGCTCCAGTTGTAAAAACGAGATGGCTCGATATGAAAATTTTAATTAGTTTAGTTGGGCCCTTGTTTATTTTTTGCCCTAGGGCCTTTGGTTACCTAGCTACGCCACTGATTTACACCCCGTGGTTTCACTTGTTATACCAAATTTTAACCACATAAGGGTTCTATTTAGGAAAATTTTCATTAGGTGTTCCCTAATCCCTACGGCCTTACTCATAAACGCTATTTAACTAAATCTACTGAATAAATGGTCAAATAAATAACGACACCTTGCTTTCACTGTCAAACAATTTGACGTTATTTAGGTGACCACTAAATCAGCTTATTAGTTAAATAACGTTTTATGAGTAAGGGGGTATGTTATAAGAAGAAGCTATCTTTTATGATCCTATGTCTGTTGTCCAGCTCTGTCACTATAAATCAGTCAGACGTTATTCTTTTATCTATTTAAAGTATTTGTATCTACTAAAAACGAATTCTACATAATAAATATTGTGTTAAAAACATTCAAGACGATAATTCTAGAGAAAGAGCAAAATAATTTCGTTTATAATGTACCGTTTAATGTTGGCTCAAAAGCTCTCGAATCGCGCAATAAAATCTCTATAAATTACTTGAAGGCAAGAAATAAGGCCGATTTAGCTGATTGATATACAGCTCGAGCTTCGATAGGCCGTTTTCCAGGTTAGGCCTTATCGTCAATCGGCCCCTTGAGGCTTGCGAGAAGGCAATACTTTATCTTGACTTTTGCAAAGTATTACCACGGCTTTATATTTTATAACGATATTAGTTTTTGCTCCAACATTGTACCTGCGTTCCAGAGGGATTTATTTTTACTGCAGTGGTTCCCAAAGTTGACTGGACTGCGACTCTACATGTATCTAGCAAAAGCTTCCGAATTCGGGGCTCACCTCTTGGTTATGAATAAAAAGGGGCATAAGTACAAATAAGAATAAAAAAAAAAGATCTACTTCAAAATACATTTAAAAATATGGAATAACTATCTTACACTGATTTGAAGTCAGCGAAATATAATATTCCTAAATACGAATTAGAGTTATTTCATACTTTTTAGTGTCTTTTGAAGAAGTTTTTTTAAAAATCAACTTCAACGCGAGCATAGTCTAAAAGCTTGTTGTTTCATCCAACGTAATGTTTGACTGCGAAAAAAGAGAGATAGCATCAGAGCCGTCGGTTATCAGTCGGTAAATTCTGTTGATCACTCGCGGCCGCTTCGCTAGGTCGTCATTCATGATTTCGCATTCATAAAACTTGTTCCAGGAGTATACTTCTTGTGAAAAAATCTTACAAGTTTGTGAAAAAAAAGTTAGTTATTTAGAATCTCCAATACATTTGCAAGCCTGGTATCTAAATGTTGTCTTTACTTTTACAATTTATAGGTACATTAGATATGGCCAAAGTTCAGGCAAAAACGCTGTTTTTCGGAGGCTTTGACTAAATTTGTTTCACACTTTTTTTAAATTACGCCTAGATACAAGGCTAGATATAGTGCACAAGATACTAATTTGTTCAAAACATCTAACGAAAAATGTTTAACAACGCCATAATAAGTACAGAGGTTTGGTATGAAAAGTATGACGAATTGAGTCCTCTTAAAAGAAAAAACACTATGCTCTATTCTCTTTGAAATAGCTTGAAACGCTGAAACGTTCGGCCCAAGTGACCTTTATTTGTTCTTGGTTGGTGGCTGATTGCCGTCCCTTTAATTTTAACCTACGGTACATCTATTGTTTGGAAATTAGGTATTACAATAGTTAAGAAACTAGTTGCTCGTTTACATTAACCTTTATTGACTATTGGTTTTGAATTTGCATCTGATTTATTATTCATTAAACCCATGTAAACAGAATTTCCCACTGATATTCAGTGACCTATTCTACTTATTTAGCATTTTTAAGTTACATAAGAATAGTTACACTAAAACAGTGAAGTAGTGAATGCGGCATATTCATTCCTTCCTATCTATCTATATAGTAGCTACTGCCAAAGCTTTGAAAGTCTGACATAATTAATGATCTATCGGTTTCCAAACTTCATCACAACACAATAGCATAAAACTCCATTTAGATGACACCTTACACCCACGCGGAAACTGCAGTCCTTTTGGTCGTACGTAACGTCTCATGCATAACCAAACCAAGGTTGCCAGCATTGTATTTCGATAACTATCCTTCCTAATAACGTCAGAAATACAACCAACAAAAATAAAAGTACAACTTACGTCAATAAAAAAGTTGTAAGCAACAATATTCCGAGGAATACCATACTTTGCCCTAATGGTGGGTCGGCATACCACGCCGGTTACAATTTTGTTAAGTATTTACGGCTTAGATTGCCTAACGTTACTTTGCATGACTGTGTTCACGTAATGCCGAAAAATTTGTATTGATTCTTGATATTAAAATTAGGCTTCATTGTGTATGTTTTTCGGTTCGGTTCGATGGCCATACCTAATCTACTGCCGACTGTTCGAGATTTCTATTGCAGCATTCGCCTCTTTTTCGACATCAAGATATGGGTATATGTATAAGATATGTCCTGGGTATATGGTCCTGGATCAGAGTAGGTACATGTCGATGTTTGGAACGGAAGTACTTTGGACGTATAGCCTTGGTGTCGATACACTGGCATCACCCTGAAGAGGCCTGGCGTTATTCAAAGTAAAAGGGCTCTACATTCAGCTTAGTTAGGCTCTAGGGCACCTAGAAATGTCCAATCCACAAGAGTCACCAGTTCGGAAGTCCTCTTTCGACTGCCTGTCCAACGGAGTGGAGAACGGTTCGATGCTAGGAATATTTTACCAATAGAATTACTTTTATAACTTACTTCTGCGTCAATTTTGTACTCGGAAGTATTAAAATGTTAATGTAAGGGCGCTCGGTTTACAGGTAAGCTTTCAACTGAGACGAAACAACAAAAATATAGCAATGTTACTCTGTAATATAAATACAATATACGATAAATGTAGATTTTTTTTAATGTAAAAAAATAATGCCAATGTTGTTGGAAGTAGTAGGAACCAACAGACAAAAGGTTCTTAATCACTAGTAACAGCACTAACAGCACATCGAATGAAGTAACTTCAGATCAAACAGTTGATAGCGCAAGGGTCACTACTGTCACTAGCGAAAGAGCACAATAACCAATCAATACCGTCAAATATTTGAAATAAACGCGAAATAATCTCATTGCGACCGTGGCACAGTTGCACGCACACGCTCTCGCATTTAATGTCAAAACTTTTCGTAACGCACCCACATCGAGCTTCTAAGTGGCTGACAGACAAGTGAATTGCTCAATTAGTCTCGCCTGATGATGGTTTATAGGAGATATGGTGAGGAATTACAGTAATGGAGCTAGGAGTTAACATTGTCCCTTTGTTCGAAGTCAAAATAATTCTAAGTTTTTGTTAAAAAAATAATTTTTAATACAAGCTTTTTTTTGTTGACTGGACTTTTTGTTGTCTGTACTTACATTGTCTTCCAATGTACTAATGTACACCAAATATCAAGTCAATCAGACCACTGAAAGTGGGTGAAATTCGACTTGCAAGATTCCACCCGATTGAACAACCAAACAAACATACATCGCAAGTTAAATAAAAGCTTGTAAAAAAGAAGTACTAGTCTCAGGTGTTAAAGATCTGTTCTGCATCTGCACTCATAAAATTTTCCAAAAATAAACTTTTTTGGGTTCTTGGTCGTAAAGGATGTGAGAGACTGAATAAGTAAATAAAAATAAGTTTATTGGCTACTATTACAAATAACGTAAAGGCACTGAAAATACAGAGCAAGAACATAGTTTTTATGAAGTTGGCGAAAAGTTCGGGAACTCGCAAAGTCCCTGTGGCTGAGTAGGTAGACACAATCCTAATGTCATATTAAACTTAAATCAGTAGGCAGGTTCTTAAATGAGTTAGAAGTTGGCATCACAATGTACCTAAATCCAAATAAGTAACATAGCTAGTACACAGTACGTTATTAATTTCAAATGGAAGTATAGGTCTGAGGTATAGGTTCTACTACTTCTATTTCTGTAGGTAGTGCTAGTAAACTGCAAAGTACACTAGGAAATAGGACAACTTTCTAATCTGATAACCAGACTACCTTCATCCATTAGTTGCATATCTATACGAAAAGCTTTTTCTGCAATGCACAACAACAAGAACTCATTGTTTCTTATGTTTCAAATACTAATGTATATAGTAAAAATGTCAACTGCAAAGATGAATTTGATTATGAAATTCGCCATACCAAGTACCTAGCTGTTGCAGTTTTATTTACTTTTCTAATACTTGTTTGGTAAGTGATAAAATTGTGAGATACATTAGGCTTGAGAGAGTGACTTTAATGTATTTTTAGAAAGAAAATGAATCAAATGAGAAGGTAGATAGTAACGTCTAGATCATTACAAAAACTAAAGATGATAATGGTAATCATAGCGCATTCGAATAAATAGAAGGTAGCGTAATTTCTTCACTATTGATTGCATACGGAAAACACGGGACCAATAAATATAAGGAACAAAAAACGCTATCATTGTCCCAATTATCGAAGAAACTAATCGAACTAATCTTCCAACCATTGAACGAATTTAAGAAAAAGAAATACAACAACAAATAACAATTCCAAGACTTGGGATTACGTATTAAACTCATAATTTCCCATTCGCTCTACATTTGTGGCGCCTCTCACCTCAGAACTGGTTTCCACCTGTTAATTCTCATTCATTTATTGACCGGTATAATAGCGTAATGACACCGCATACCTTGACCTTGCAGTAAGTAGATTATGATGCGCAAGGTCGCTGCGGACTTCGGTGAAGCGTTTGATACTGTTGCACTTGCAGCTATAGGTACGTTAATTCTTTTAATTTAAAATGTTTTGTCTTTGACTTTTTGAATGCATTTGAATTTTAAGTAGGTAGGTATGTATTTAAATATTATTTGTTAATTATAAGTATGATATTATTTGGTAGATGTCCTTTAAGATGTTTAAAGGCACCTCTATTTAAATGTCGTTCTGTTGAAGATTTTTTTGGTTTTCTTATGGTCGTAATTTTGGTATCTCAGCATTTTGTGTAATGTAGAGTCTGTAGAGTAATTAAATAACCCAATATTATTAATAAATCGTTTATTTTGGGATTCCATCTCGTCTCATTAGCATCTTCTGTCATGGGTAAGTAGGTACAGTAGTACCCAACTGATATGGCTTACCGATGTACCTACGCAGAAGATACTTTTTGTACATTTTCAAAGCGCGGGAAACCCCTATTGGTCGGCAGCTGCCGCCATGTTAGCGCGCGCCGTGCGGAGGGGCGTGACTTGCGAGTGAGACGGAACTAACAGCTGCAGTGTATTATGAACCTTATAGTAGTGATCTAAGGTTGACTGTAAGTTTTAAGCATTCTTTCGTTAATCTTGTGGGCCAATATTTTCTGTGCGAACGAAGATTCACGACGCGCCTTATCAGTTGGGTAATACTGTATGCATCTTAAGTTAAAATATCATCAATATAGAACTCCCGAAAATAAATTATTATGAAAATAGGTACTAACTAGATGGTATTTATCTTTAGAGTAGTTAATTAAAGATTTATCTCCATTAAATCTAATATTGAGAAATTAAGTATTTGATGCTGTTTCTTTTACTTAGTATAAGTCTCTGTCTCAGGAAGCGCTCGTGGTGTAGCATGATTAGCCGTTCTTAATCGATCGGCAAAGTTAAGCTACGCCTGTCGTGGTCGGTACCTGGATGGGTGACCGCCTAGTGGTATTTCAAATCGAGCGTTTCCGTGCTTCGGAAGGCACGTAAAGCCGTTGGTCCCGGTTATCACTTAATTCGATGAATGATAGTCGTTAAGCTAGTTGGATGCCTCCTAGGCGGCTTGAAAAATTCCAACAGTAGGTTGACCACTAGCCTACCTCCACCGATCCGCAGTGGGCACGCGTGGTGGAGTATTGCCCATTCCCTTTCACCTTCATTTGTGAAAGGAGGCCTGTGCTCAGCAGTGGGACATTATAGGCTGATGATGATGATGATGATGATGAAGTCTCTGTTTGACTAAAATTGCAATTGATGAAATTAAAATAGCAATTGCTTAAATTCGCCTCAGAAATTTTTGAATCCGTTTCCGTTATCGAATCCGACGTTTTAAAATAGCCCTACTGATAGCACTACGTATTTCTACTGTCTGCTTAGACAACTAATAATTTTTTCAGCGCTAAAGAGAACTTTAGTTGAATCTAAAAAAATGGGACATAACCTTTGCTTATGATAGCTTCTCTATACGTAGTAATAATAGCTCAATGATTCTATTGGTTTCTGCACGATAAAACATCTTTCTGTCGTACCCACCCACAAATATTGTATCACATTACAGTATACAGCCATAAAACAACTTCGCGTCATAACCCCGTTCCATACCTTAGTTCAATGGCAAAAGATATTTCTGGAAAAACTTAGGTAAGATTAAACATCAATGAATCGATATTATGCTGATATTATCTGATGATGCATGCACGCGTGTTCACTACCCTACTTTTAATAGAATTTCTAAATATAAACTCGGCGAGGTCTCGATACGTAGGGGCTGGGGTTATTCTTAGCGTGGGTGGAGGTAGACACAAGATCCATTAATCAAACTACGCCTACATACTTCGTTCATTGGTTAGAGGTTCCCAAACTTTATTACTTTTATGCCCCTTAGGTACAAGAATGTTTTCAGAGGAGACATACTTCGAATCAGGATTAATTTCAAGAGCGGTAGAGCGAATAAACTCTATTATTCACTCAAAGAGCAGTTCGACTTTGGAAGTACCTCCACCTTACGGAATACCGCAACCAAATAACGTTATGTTGTGTTCCTGCGCGTGAGTAACGTCGCCAGTGCTCACTGGTAAGGGGGATAGGGTCGGTAATGCGTAAGTGATGTCCCGTGTGTTGCAAGCGTCTATATGGCTACGGTAACCGTTTACCATCAGGTGGGGCGTACGCTTGTATACCCACTTTGTCGGATACAATTACGAGTAGGTTTGCAGTATCGTATCATTTTACAATTGCTGTATAAGTATTGAACCCAATAATAATTTGTTTGTGTTGACTAAAGCCACAGTTTATTGTAAATATTGCCTTTTGCTTAGACGCTCCAAGGGGGCTAAGTAACTTTGAGAAACACTGCACCAAGTCGTTAAAGGTAGTTTGATTGTATCTTAAACTGCGGCGTGATTTCAGATATAGCCTAAGCAAGTTGTGCAACCACTTTCATTTGCGTTACCGATTACATATTATGCAAAATTACAACTTTCTGCTTTCTAAGCTAACTGATAGACTCACTCGGATTACTTAACTCGTGTATATAACATATTTTGATTAATGGCCTGTTTTTAGCATAAGCCTCATAATAGGGTAGGTAGGCGTTGATAGCTCTGTGGTAGCTTGGTAGTGAGTGACCGAATGCCGAGACGAAGATCGCGGGTCCTACAAATAGAATCTTAACTTATGGTGAAGGAAACCATACCTATCCCACCTCATCTATTCCCCTAATACAATACTTGTCGACGTTATCATCGTGGAAAGTTATAGTGTACTAGTGTTCAGAAAATTTCGATCTCATCAGGGGCCCAAGTCTGCTATTACAATTGTGTTCCATGAACTAAGTATCAAAATGTAAAAATTTACAGATCCGACAATTTTGATACCTAATGTACTAATTCAATAATGGCAATGGAGTAAAAATTTAGTCGTGTAAGAATTACATTTTTGATTTCAAATAGCAGACTTGGCCCATTTACTTGCCGATATTATTGATGACCGTCCAGTATGTATGATGGAAATTGACAACTCCTTAAAATAGTTGAACAAAATAAAGTACAGGTCGGTTAACTAAAGCTGTCACGTTCAACACATTTACACGTTCCGCTTGTGTAATGTCTGTGAATAAGCGCGCGGCGTCACGTCGCACTTAGGGAATGCAAAACCGTGGCAAAATGAAAACCGGTTTTTATTTCGGTGATGAAAGAAAAAAACCGGTTAACCGGTTTTAAACCGGTTTTTTTATGTTCACTCGTTTTTTTTTCACGTTAGTCCTATAGCTCGAATTATAGATAATAACCGTGCCTAAGATTAAAAAATCGCAAACTGAGGAATTATTGTCAGTTAAAGTTAATGAAGTGGGTATAAAAGAAACATCAAAGACCTCATCATCACCATCTGCCTGTCCTGTTACCTATAATTTGGGATCGGCGCAATATGTACGCTTCTTCTATCCGTTATACCAACATTCACTCGTTTCTTACCAATATCATCTTTCACACAATCAATCCATCTCTTTTTCATAAAATTGATGGAAATAATCGTTTATTTAACTCTTTAGATCAGATAATCGTTTATATAGACTACACGGTTCGTTGCTTTTGATTTTATTTTAAATGAATGAAGTCACAAAAACATATCACTTTTGCTTGATTTTTAATTGCTATAAGATATTATGACTTTATGTTAAAAAATAGATCAGTATTAAAGAAGTAATTATTTAAACATTTATTAAATTATTTTTCGTAAGTTATTATATTAATTTCACACGTAATATACATGGCATATTGTAGCGGCACAGCAACTTGCGTGTACACTAAAACGTGGTTATTATTATACGAATGTTTTCCATACATAAAAAAATAACACTACCCAGTTTTTGCTGTCGTGCAGACGGGTAAAAAATAACACCAATCAGTCAGCTTGACAGCTTCGTTGACAGTAGTTGCTCCGATAGCATGACATTAATGCTGGCGTCCCGCAAGGCTCTGAATTATCCCCAACACTGTTCCTCCAGCATATTAGTGATATCCTCTCTATTGCCAGCATTCATTGCTATGCAGATGAAATTACAGGGGACGCTCATTACAAGAACCGTGCAAATATCTCGTTCTATATTGGAGAAAAGGCGCCATGGTACAAGCGCACAAACTAGTGACTCTGATTGGGGTCGACTAAACCTAGTCTATTTCAACCCCACTAAATCACACGCAAGCCTGCGCATTCACCACTGAGAAAAGTCCATTTGCTGTGGCTCCTCATTTCTAGAACATGTCCCTCAACATCACGAAAAGCATTGGGATCCTTCACGTCAATATTTGTAGCGACGTTCTATTCCAAAGTCATCTACAAGGTATCCAAAAAACTCGGTGTGATTAATAGAGCGAAGCAGTCTTCTTATCAAGACAAAGACTGCAACTATATAAGTCGCAAGTCTGGCCCAAATAGAGTAATGCTGTCTTCTGTGGTCACCTGGATACCAACTTGGGTATTTCGACTCAGTTTAGCGACGTACCGTTAGAATTGTCGATGATCCCGAGCTCACAAGTATTTTAAAGCCTCTTAGTCTGAGGAGAGACTGCCTTCTTATGTATGTTCAACTGCTTTTCCAACAGACAGTGTTCTGAAGAATTGATTGACCTGATGCCCAGTTACCTTGTTCCATCGTAGTCACCGATGGGGAGTCCATCCTCACACATTGGAACCAAAATGTTCTCATACTATGCGGTTTCAAAGAAGCTTCCTATCGTGGATGCTCAGGCTGTGGAATGAGTTCCCCGCTTCAAAAAGGTTGAGGGTTGGTAACGTGCGAGTGATAACCGTTATGTTGCAAGCGTCCATAGGCTATATATAACTGGTTATCATCAGGCCGGCCGTACGCTTGTTTGCTGCCTAAGTATTGTAAAAAAAAGTTTAACATATTTTATATCTATCATAAAAACAATAAAGATAAAGATAATTTATTGCGTGAAACATGGTACATTAAGATGTCAAGTGTTAATAAAATAGATCTACATGATTCAATCATTATTTTAAGTTATTTTCTTACCAGCTCAACACACTACACATAAACACACTTCAGTTCATCACAAAAATACTCACTGCATTGCACTCAGTTTACAAAACGGCGGCAAATCTTCCTTTTTTAGTTTTTCCAAACATTGAAGGAAAACCGAAAAAAATCGAAAAACCGGTTTTGGTGTTATGTAAAACCGGTTTTTTTGTTGGTCAAAACCGTACCGAATAACCGGTTTTTCGATTTTCGGTGAAACCGGTTTGCATTCCCTAGTCGCACTGCATGCGCATCATGAAATGTCTGTCCGTCTCTCTCGCGAGCGGTCAAGCTTATTCGTATGACGGAGACAGTTATTATTTTGCTTTTACTACTGCTCATAAATATAGAGTGGGTCTTTTTTTGCAATCGTCCATTAGAATTGACCGACTGATTAGAAGCAATAATATAATGAAACATACTGTATCGTGAAATTGCATATGTACTGTGAACGTGCCAGCTTTAGCTAAACGATCAGTACTTAATTGACCAATGAGCATCTTCATAATTTAAGGCCGATCAAAAGAGTTTTCGTTCCAGCCCCACTGTTCTCGCGTGTAACTAACAGATTTGTGTTGCGGTATACATGCCCAGGTCCCGGTGAGAGCTACACAGACTACGTGGCGACGCGGTGGTACAGAGCGCCGGAGCTGCTCGTCGGCGACACAATGTACAGCATGCCTGTCGATGTTTGGGCTATCGGTACGTTATATTTTAACATGCAGTTGTTTTTAACTATGTCTGTAGCCTGCATTTGACCGCAATCTCATAATGCTAAGTGATGATGTGACCGAAGGTGGTAAGCACACAAAGCCTAGAAGGAACTGGCTCTCAAGTACAGGTGTCGGAACACATCGGTAGGTGCTTGTTGACAGACTCAATTTGAGGACGGTACCCAGCCAGGAGGGTACTACAGAGTTCCCTACTGGAAATGCGAGGGTGAAGATTTTTACGAATTTTAGGTCCCTGTGAAGTGCTACGGCCCTGCTACCTAGTGATACGATTTGTAACCGTGTATAATTTTCTTGAATAGACGATACCTACGAGAAAAATGTAAAATAAATAAAAATAAAATAAATAATGACTTATTAAATCTCGACCCCTACCTCATAAAAATAGCACAACACTCGCTAGCGTTATTTCATATTTAAACTCTTTAACAACTGTCAGGAACATTGCAATTTCCAGGTTGTGTGTTCGCGGAGCTCCTGTCAAGCGAGGCGTTGTGGCCGGGGAAGAGTGACTTGGACCAGCTGTACCTCATCAGAAGAACCCTGGGCGACCTCCTGCCACGACACATGACTATATTCTCTCAGAACACTTTCTTTCAGGTGAGATTCTTCAGATTTTTGGCTCATGTCACAACAATCATTAGGTAAGTGATGGTGGTAAGCACACAAAGCCTGGAAAGGATGTGGCTCTCAAGTGCAGTTGCTGATAGGTGCTTGGCGTCTTGGCGATAGATTCGTGTTTATGCAATAGGCTAAATTCCTGAAAAAATCTTTTTAGTCCGTCATTTACATCTAACATATTATTTTGTCAATTAAACTAAACATACGAAGATATGAAGTTCCGCGTGACGTCACGTTGTGGTACACTTTTTACCCAAGTGACCAACGATCTCATTCTCCGGGCTCTTGCCACTGCTGGAGTGCCAGTCGTATTGGAACCGAACTGTTTGGTGCGGGAAGATGGCAAGAGACCGGAACGAATGTCTTTGTTACTCTGGAGGGTGGGACGACCTTTGGTGTGGGACGCTATTTGCGTCGACACGTTGGCTCCGTCTCACCTTCCAGTTACCTCAAGAAGGTCTGAAGCGCCGCAAATATGCTACCCTTGGTGATGGGTACATATTTGCGGCGTTAGGGGGCTGGGCCCGTGGGGGCCAGATGCTCACCATTTGTTTAACGTGGTCTCACATCGTCTCCTTGAGACCTCACGTGACAAGAGGGCTGGCGTTTATCTAGGTCAACGAATAAGCATCAATCGTGATCGTGATCAATTGTGACCACGAGCCCCTACTCCCGAACTTTGTCGCGCTTTATCTTTGTCAATTTTCAGTGCCAATATATTTTGATAAAATTCAAAACATTTATTCTAATAGACCTTCGCACGCACTTATGAAAAGTCTGACTCTAATATCTAATCTAACTGACGGACTAATTAGATTTTTTTTCCCAGGAAACCTTTTCTATTGGACAATTATTTTCGTACGCCGCCGCCATTACTTACTAAAGTGTTTGTTTCAGGGTATGGCTCTCCCGGAGCCGACTACCTTCGAACCACTCGAGAGCAAGATCCCACCACGATTCGCAAACAATGAATTAGTTATTGACTTTTTGCAGGTATACATTTTTTTTGGATACAACTAACGTACAAATAGACTGCCCGTCTGATGGTAAGCGGTTGCCTTAGCCTATAGATGCTTGCAACACCAAGGGTACCACTATACACCTTTCTTGAAGGACAAGCACGATGGGTAGTTCATTAAAATTTTCAACATCAGGATCTGATAAGATAAATACACAAAACTTTATGAAAAGAGAGGATAAAGGTCCGGCTCGAAGGACCAAAACTTGTATAATTTGTGTGAAGCAAATTAGATACAAATTACATTAAGTACTTATAATGCGTTAGTGAGATATCCTGGATTGATAAATATATGAATAACGCCTAGGTGTCTTATTCCAGAAATGCCTAGACAAAGACCCGATGATAAGGTGGACATGCGAGCAGTTACTGCGGCATCCGATCTTCGAGAACTTTCTGTTCACGGTCCCACACTCGGAGCACGAAGAGTTTGAGAAGGCCAGGAGGGCGCAGGTATGACATTCTGTCTCTTTCACTCGGTGACCATAAAAATTATTACCATGCAAACAAGTAACAGTTTTCACAAGTCTCCTTGCTTTCAAAATATTCGTAGGATAGGGTAGTACGGTATATAGAATATTACTTTTCGTAAGAAGTATCTAAGCCACATGTTCCCAAACTTTTTTTTTTTCGTGGACCTCCTTCAAAATTCTTCTGGTTTCGGTGGACCCCCTGCTGCTACATTTCTACCATATTCCCAAAACTCATCAAAACATTTACCCTCATATTAATAAATAAGGTTTAAGTCAGTCTTGTAACATCCAGGTATTAAGATTCCCAGCCCTTTTGATTATATGACATTAGAAAGTGACGGATATATTTAAAACCTAGGTAGTACTATACTTGACTTACTTACACCTTATTTATTAATAAGGGGGTTAAAGATTAGATCTAACGTAGACCCCCGTGGTCAACTTTGGGAATCACTGATCTAAGCTAATCCAGTACATTCTATGCAAAGCATGCTTAATACAGTTTTCCCTAACTAATAAATAACTCCACAGCATGAGTTCATGGATCGTCAAAATGAAGTTGGGTCCGAAATCACCATAAAACAATCGGTAACAAACAAAAAGAAAAAATGACAAATAGACCATGTACCTAATAGGACACATTCTTTAGAGGTGAATTTATAATACTATTATTTTGTAGTTAGGTTCCTTCATAGATAAACTGCCAGTTTCTGAAAGCCAAATCAAAGTTAATCTATAATCAAAACTGTTGCCGTCTTTGTCATTTCAGACGACATTGACAGTGACAGGTATACTTTCAACAAGAGATTAACTTTGATTTGGCTTTCGGAAACTGGCGGTGAGACTATTATTATACACGTTATTTTTTTTTCTAGCCAGTAATTATGGGCTATTTCTAAACAACATGCTTTTTGAGAAAAGAAAAGCTAAAAGGAACCATGAGCTGAATTTTGAAGAAAATAAAAAATAATTCTTTCATTATTTAAAAAAAAAAATTACTTTCGGAGTATTGGAATTTTCTCAAAAATATTTTTCTATTCAATATTCTGCTTCTATGTAAAAATACGAATAAAATTATGTATGACAATCTTGGTCACTAGAAAAAAACGTTCACCTGTATATGACCTTAAGGTAGGTAGGTAATTTAGGGTAATTCTAGACTTGGTTGGAAGTCTAGTTTTGTAGAATTTTATTGTAATTCTTTGTTGGTGGAATTGATGTGTTCTTAATAAGCTCATTAAACTTAGAAGTTACTTTATTTATTACAATAACTAGCTGTCCCCCGCGGTTTCACCCGCGTGCCCGCCTGTTGTTCACAAAAACTAAACTAGTCTCACTATATCTCTTTCTAACAAAGAATATAAGAAAAAAAGGATGTATGAAATTTTGTCGTGTAAAATTAGTCCAATGCTTGTTTTCAGCGTAAATTCGCCATCAAAGTTCCTGCGGATCCGCGGGATTGGACCCGCAGGGATCGATGTCATCCTTACGGGATTTAGAATTTGATTCGGGATTGGATTCCCTAGTTACGTCTATTTAACCAAATGAAAACGAACACGGCAAAGACTATGTATAAATATGTTCTATCCTTTTTCAAAAATGTGTGTAAAAAAGAGATGTGATGTGATTAAAATTAGTTTTGTGCGATTTACAACAGAATCGGCACCTATGTCCTTCTCCATACCATAAGCTATCTGCAATCGAAATATCGCGATCGGTCCATTAGTTTTTAAGTGATGCTTGAACGAACAAACAACATTAGCATATATCATTCTGTGTATGGTAGAGCTATTTTCTATTCTGTGGTTATAAAATGCTAACAATAAATATTTGTTCAGGTACAGTCATCGCCCCTGCTGCCGCAGCTGATAGTGGAGCGAGGTCAGCCGCACAAGGGCAAGAAGACCGAGCTGGACTCCCGGTCGCACCTCCCCACCATCTGACACCCACCCCCCAACCGACACCGGTTATAACGACCCACCTATTTGTGATTAAATGTTCCCTCATCTTTTAGAGTTTCATTTAAATAAATAAATTGTATATACCTTCGAGAAAGGAGACCATAAAAATTAAAGGAGTTTGAATATTTTTGTTTTTTTTTTTTTGTTTTTTTTTTTTTTTTTTTTTTTTTTTATACAACTAAGTCGGCAAACAAGCATACGGCCCGCCTGATGGTAAGCGATTACCGTAGCCATATGGACGCTTGCAACACACGAAGCATCGCTCACACGTTACCGACCTTTCCCCCCTCCCCTATGAGCCCTGGCGACTTTACTCACGCGCTGGAACACAACATAAAGTTATTTGGCTGCGGTATTCTGTAAGGTGGAGGTATCTGAATTACCTATCAATTTAGCTATTCTAGCACCTTTTTTCAAACAACTCTGTAACGTAACGTTTCAGGACATAGAGACCCTTGTATTTTTAGTGTCCCCAATTGATATATATATAGGTTTCATAGTGAGTTATTCCGTTTACGTCGCAAGTACCTCTACGTCGCGTTCCTTCTACAGTGATTCTACGTCGAGTCTTGCTACAGTACGTGTCAAATTCGCGATTTGACTAAAGTAAAAACAAAAATAGTGTATTTTCTTTTAATTTCTAAAACATATCATTATGGAGGTTTTTTTATACTGGCACTGCGAGAGAGTAAGCAGGACTTACGCCTCCATTTAAAAAAAAACTGCTCCCGAAAAGTATGCCAAAACACTTTATATGATTTGGGTGTTTCTAAATTTGTACCTACATTTTTATTTTATTTTCGTAAGACCTTATGTTTAGCATTTTGACTAGGCAATGCTTGGTATGACTGAAATGAGTCAAAAGTCCAATTTATTATGTGCTTACATCTATCTAGGTCTTCGCAAATAGAAATAGTAAAAAGTTAATATTCAGGTATGACAAAATATTTATTAACAATTAAAACAATAAAACCAAAGACTAAATTAACTTAACTGCAGTACTGCCATAGCTCACTAGCTCAAGTTGTGTTTTGTTAATCTATGATGTACCTTTTGTTATGCTTGCAAGGGTCTGGAAAAGAAAGATAATCTTATTAATATTTAGTGTAGTACAATTGTATGCTGGAGAAATAAATAGTTGTATTAATTAATAAATTAAAAAAAAATATGTTTGGCCATGGATTTGGTCATTTGATCAGTATGGCTGGCTGGAACAAAGTAATAAGTATAAGGTCTAGTTTATGGCATATAGGAAGGAAAACCCATAATAGGTGTTGGAATCACTGGTATTGGATTAGTAAGGAGGCAGGCATGGCTTGGGTATAGAATAAAAAAATTGCAATGTGATGGTTGACAGCAGGGTCGTCTTAAGCCATCCAAGGGCCCTTGGGCATACAAGAATTTGGGGCCTCGTTGGAATGTAAAAAAGTGAATAAGAGAAAATGAAGGTAACAAAAAACATTATTAAACAATGATTAAAAAAAAACTGGTTAACCCGTTGGTTCTCGCGAAGGATGCGCATCCTATTATAACAATTGATGTCATTGTTATATTTTTAACTGCGAGCCAAGTGATTAACCCTTCGTGCGCCTTATACAGACCGTCTGTGTTTAAGGGGAACCGCGGCCACTGTGCGCGAAATGCCACTGTGATGTATAAGACACAAGGTTTAATATTAACTGTCATTTAGTTACTGTTCCATATAAATTTTAACTCTAGCAGGTCTTTCTTTTCTGGTTGTGCGCGCGACCAGTTAAAATTGAAAACTGATATAATGTCCGATTAACATTTTAATTTAATATTTTGAAGGTAATTCCTACTATCTACCTAAATAAAAATACTGTGTAGTTTAAGCGAATATATCAGCATTTCGGGCCCCCATAGGTGTAGAGGCCCTGCCCCCCTAGACAAAGTACATTTCGTTGCGTTTGAGCGAATAGAAACGCTAAAAAATGTATGAGATTGACATTTAGTTACGCTAGGATCGTATCCTTATGTAAATCTCATACATTTTGTAGCATTTCTATTCGCTCTAATGCAATGAAATGTACTTTGTCTAGGGGTACTGGGCTCAGACCTCTGTGTGCCCGTATGGTAAAGACTAAACTGGTCGTCAGGGAACATAGGTTAAATTGGTCCGTGGTTATACTAGGCTACAGGCACTTTCATTATAGTTTGGTTATTAGTTTGAATAAAATTATTCGTCTACATTTCTACCAATTATCCTGTATATTGAATATTTATCATACCTTAGCAAATGGTAGATTTTTCCGTTCTTCTGATGTAACTAATGCGTCTACTTCTTGTAATTTTAACCAGCCATAATGAGCTCCTGCCAGAGCGGGTACCATTACAATTAGCACAATATTTTTAGATAGAAATTTGCGCACACTCATTTTGAATAATTGTGTGTGCGCTTAGGTGACTTGTTTTCGATTTAGAATTCAGTTTTTTTTATTACGTAACCGAATGAAGATGAATTAGACGATCTTAAACAATTTGCGTATCTTTTTTCTAGTAGCTTATCCCACAAAAATAAATAGCTGTCATTAGGCATGGAAATGATTGCTACTTTTAAGGAATTCTCATTTGATGATATTATTATTTTTTATCACAATGATTTCACTAGTGATATATGATTTGCAATGATTTTTCAATATACACCGCTTGGTATCATTTCCCGGGATAACAACCAATTCAACTAACAAACCAACCTTTCAGAGGAATCACGAAAAATAAACTCTATTTTTGAAAATACTATTTAACACATACCTACGAACACTTTAAAAACGAATCTATTTTTATTCACATAAAATTACAAAAACGAATGTATCAAGCATTTGCATTTTTCATTGGAAAACAAAATCATGTCACAATTAAATAATTAAAGATATCACACGCACTTCGGGAATGATGAATGATGAGAGAGAAGTGAAATGTCAAATTATTTATAATTTCGTGATCACAAACACTGATTTTTCGATCCTGCTACATATCATCCTACAGAAGTTAGCACTTTACGCTTCTTGGTTTAAGGTTTATTTTAAAATACTCTTAAAAGCTAATCAAGCTCAAAGATTTCTTCATTTTTTTTTTTTGTTGTTAATTTGTTCATGACCATGGACACAAAGTCCTTCAGTCGCATTCATTTTAATTTTAATATCACATATAGTCCGCACATTAACTTTCACATAGTCCGCATGATCAGTCACCGTCCAGTCATGTTTTAGTAAAATGGTGGTCATTGTACTAGAACTTTTCATGGACTTTTTGAGACAGCTTGTAAAGTCACGATACACATAATTCATTTCATTTCACTTCACTGGTGCACATGGATTGATCTTTATTGGATAAAATACCACCGATAATATGCAATAAAACTCAAAATACATGAATTTATGAAAATAAAAATAAAAACGCTACGTCACTCTGCAAGTTCCCGCCAAAAAGTCCTCTTCATTATTCTTTTTATTGGGCTGCCATTCGCAACCAAATTATTTTTATTAGGACCTGTTTTTGCCAGTGTCGAATTAATTTATACGTTCTTCTTCTTAGTTTTCTTTATTCCTTTTAAAACTGATATGTTTAAAATTGTAATAAAAAATACCAATATTAGGATTTATTTATATAGTAGATCTATCAATGAAATGATATGAAAGATGAAAATATAATGATGGATGAATGATGGATGTGATAAGTACCTAATATGATTTGTAACAGGCTATGTCATGGACGGTAGCAGGTGTGACGTATGACAAACATAATCATATGATTTGTCACCTGCTACTTGTGATTTATGCCATTCCTAGCTGTCATCATGAGCTGTTCTGTCACTGTCTGTCACTCAGGGTACATTCCGAAATGGATAATATCGATCACAGCGATTACAGCAATAATTTGCGTACCGAACTAGTATCACGTTTATGACAGCTGAGAACTATCAACAATTCGGAACGCCCGTTATCGCGCTCACAGTATTCAAAACAGAACATTTGGGAATTTTATTAAAATCTGAATCATCAATGCGCTAGGACTCCTTATATCTTTTATAAGTTGACTCGCAAAAAGGAATATCTGCTTTTTTTATTATTTTTCTCTTATAAAATCATAAAAAGTATCTTTGCCAAATAGAAAACCAAGAATCTTAGGCTGCATTCCTAATTACCGCTGTAATCGCTGTAATCGATTTGAGCGTGCTTAAACCCGTACCGAATTGAATAATGACAGTTAACGATGTCCCGTGAAACGTCATAGATGACGTCATGACATGCGCCATCTTGCGCTTGTTAGATATTTGGTTAAATCTGACTTAAATATTTACTTGATGAATTTATTATTTGCAATGGCAACACTATTGAACCAATTTCTTGATAAAATTATTATTTGCAATGGCAACACTATTGAAGTAAAGATTATTGTTTATTATTTAAACTTCCGGTGCAATCATTAAATTGAACTTCCGGTGTAACCTAATGTTATTCTAAAATTATAATATTGATAACAATGGGATTGAAATAATTACAAAGACATCAAATGAGTACTATGATAATTTAATTGTTGATAAACATTTTATTGTGAAGTAACGAGTTTTGAATAGACTTCCGATTAATATTTTATAATGAACAATGTAATAGCTTTGCTGAATCATGTTATTAATCTTACCTAAATTCTATAGTAATTATTCCAATAATTAACAACGAATGTTATAATTTTTATTGATAATGGTTTACTAATGTTATTATTAAGAGTAAGTGACATTTGTTGATAAAATGTATTCACGTTGTGATAATGCCCTGTGATTGGTTGAGACTTTTAGAATATTGAATAAAGTATTATAAAATGGGCGGGTAGGTTTAGGCTTGGTCAGTCTTTTTGTATTTTGGAAGTGATTGCTTGATATAATTGTGATAGTGCCCGTCGATATAAAGATAAGTATATTTGATATTCTAATGTTTAACGATTGATAATTTTATAATAATGTGTGTTCTGTGTATTTCTGTTATATAGTACTGAGAATAACTCCGAATATATGTAGTGGCCATACATAAGTCCTTTATATTGAGTTTCTTACCGGTATCTTCTCAATATGGTCGGCCATACGAACCGGAAGTAGATTTGAGAGTAAATTCATACTTGTGGCCATAGATATGATGTTTGAATAAATATATTCTAAAGTTTGGCCTAAATGATTATTTATTATTCTGACCCTTTAGTACTCTGATATAGTTAAGTATACCTGATTTTGATTAATGCTATATAATTCGATTAGAATAACTATCCTAACGCTTGAATTACGTAATCTGATACTTATTGTCTATTATCTGAATTGATCAATTCATTGAGAATTATATTAGAATTATAAATTAGTAAAATCAATTTAAATTTCTAATTAGAAACCTAAAGGTGAATAAATGAAATACCTACATTGAAGTGTGGTCTTATAATTTATTTATTAATACCTACCCTATTTTAATTCCGATATTTCTACATTCTATAAGGTAGAACTTTAAGTAAATAGTAAGTATATAAATAGCTTAGCCTACTTGGCAACCCAGGATCCAAATTTAGTACATTCATATATTGAGATGATATATTAATTTATTCATTTTTGGTAGTAAATAGGTGGTATAATCTTTCTAAATGAGATGATCAGCACTTTCTTAATGATGATGATCAGCCCTTTCTAACATCAGAAGTGGGATCCGCTTAATCTGTGCCCTTAAACTAAAATGTTGTACTTGTTTTTCTAGAAATCGTGGAGTTCCGGAAGATGAAGTACTTTATTTCACAACACCACTGGATAAGTTGAGGCTGACGATAACCCGTTGGATTACCCTAGAAGCATTATTCTACATCCTGTCTGAAAGAAGATCCGTTGACGATAAGCGCAGCAAATGATGAAGCTGGTTATTTGGTCTGGTAGGGCCTTGCAAGGGCTTTATATTTTTTTACTAGATCTTTTATCTTGATATATTGGTGTTCCAAGTGTATGATAATGTCCATAAAATTCACTTTTGGTGTGTTACGTGAAAACTTGATTGATTTACATTTGGTATAATTGGAATGATTTAAGTAACAATATAAAAAAATAGAACTTTTTTTTGGTTATTGTTACAATTTCGCGATTTATTATATTTAATCATCTGTATTTACCTGAAAAGAAATGAAAGACTATATTCCATTGATATAATTTGAATTTGTACGTAGTAGAAAGCTTATTGCATTTTATGAATTCTACCCTCTGAAGTAAAAAAAAAAAAAAACACTTTATATACGGATTGGTATAGAAGTGTAGAAACGAACTAATTTTTTTTGTATGCTGAAAACATTTTACTGTTTGTGTTATGATTGGTCCTCGTGTGTTTATAACTGGCGTAAACAAGTTTTGATATTTGCGTTATGGTTGGTAATTTTATACCTAATATTACTTTTTTAAACATTCCATTTTTTATGGTATTAAAATGCTAGCTCGATCGTGCTAATGTTTATCTAAAATAGTTTTAATTTAATTAACTTAATTTGATTTTGGCAAGTTAAATCTACCTTTTTATTAAATATCTGCTATATTTTGTAGTTCATACTCATATGTTATAGTCAAACTCGCAATGTTTGGAAGATTGCTTGTGCTGAAAAAAGTCACTAAACTGAGCCATGACTGTTTTCAGAATAAACAGATATATTACATTTTAAGTTTTATGATGACGCGAAAAGGACATACCAACCAATACCTGAATTTGTTTACATTAGTAAAAAAAGATATCGGCTAAAGATTCAGATATATTTATTTATTTTGAAGGAAATTAATAGCAAAGTATCAAAACTACAGAGGTGCTCTCATTGGAGCTGCCATAGCACGGTGCAGTGGCGCCTCCATTATTTTCTGTACTTTCTTGCCAGACTTGTCTGTACGGTAAGATTTCTCGTCTTCGCATAGCAATAAAGGCAGGAAATAATGTGTAAATGAGTTGTGACAGTTGTGACTCCATTTTAAAATACTATAGAATAGCACAATTTATGATTTTCTTTTTGGTTTGCAACTCGGAGAAAATCACTAATCTAATCGAAAATTCAAAAAATAAAAAATATTATTTCGATTCCTATTATCGTTCATTTTGACTTGATTACTTGGTTTGAGTTGACAAGAGTTAAACAAATCATTTCTTGCTTGTAGCAATGGCTTCACAAGTTTATGTCACACCGTTTACTTGGTTAATTCTTGTTTTATGATACTATATGTTACAATTTTTTTATAATTGAGCGTACATGATGAATGGAAAATTTAAAAAAAAAAATATGTTAAGAAATTCTGAATACGCTAGATGACTTGTTTTTTTTGGTGTCAATCGATCATGTTTTTGTTGGGATCAAATTTCTATACGGGACCAATTATTATTAGAGCACTAGAAAAGTCTGAAATGAAAGTCAAAGGTGGTCAAAGTCTGAGAGCGTCGAATACGCCCCATACAAATTGATGCTCTAACGTGACTGTCACTTTTGAGTACCGCTGTACGGAAATGTATAGAGAAAACACGTATTTTGTCATTTTGGTCATGAAAAACTGCATTTAGGTACATATTGTAGCAAAGGGTCCTGAAAGTAGCTTTTATTTACTTTTGGATGATAAAAAAATGCGTAACTCTTAACAGGTTGATCTTTGAGGTCTCGTCATTAAATAATTTTGTTTTGTTTTCTTCGTTTTTACACTTATGTATGTAAAATTTAACATGAGTCATCATCCCCGTTGAGAAAACACAGCGCATGGGAATTTTTCAAAATATTATTCCCACTGTCTATTTTCGTAGTAATTGTTGCTCGTAAAGTTTTAAAAAAAAAATGTACCTAAAAACATTCATTAAATATAAAATATCTATAAATTTCATCTGTAGCTGGTTCGAAATAGCTTTGCTTTGACTATGGTTTTTGGCAATACCATAATTTAAATTTACTTTAGGATTTACATATTCCTGTATATTATGTATGGGTGAAATCGGGAGATTGAAATGAAATATTTTATTCACACGAGACAATAACTACTTTTTATTAAAATATTTAAAATTTGTTTTTCAATTCGTTTTCGTTTTGTTCATTGTACATACACTGATTATTGGAAGCTAAAAATATTAAACATAGAATTGTCAGTGTGGCCGAGCGGTTTTAAATTATCTTTGAGTATTACTGATACATATATGTAAATTATATTACGTAGAATTTTATAATAATTACATAAATACCTACATGAAATAAAATCGTAATGTATTTAAGATTCGTATTTTAACATAAATGGTATTAGAGTATTTGATAGATTTTGTTTTGGCAAAGACGTATTTATGAATATGCAAAATTATTTGAAAATATCCATATGACAATGATATGATCTTGGTGCCAAATGCTACATTTGATATAATTGAGATAGTCGTGGTGATTAATTAATTAATCACAGGTCATTCACTGCACCAATGGTTGATTGAATTAATGAATAATACGTTTATTAGTAAAAATTCAGATACATATTCTAATTATGATTGTGTTTAAATTAATTTCATTCTCTTTTACGATTATAAAAAAATATATTTCATTGATTCAATCAAATATAAAATATAATTGTAATCTATGGTATTTTTGTGAAACTGAGTTAATATTATAAGATAAACATTTTCATGATGTTTGTATGTAATGGTGGATAGACAATGTGTTCACGGACTGTTGATATATTTTAAGTTGTTCTGTGGGGCGATTACGTAACTAGGTTTCAATCATTTTTGAATTGAAATCTGTTCTAAAATATAGCGATGTACTGAACTTTTTTTTACATTCTGATAACTGCAAATACAAACAGTGGTTCATTAGAAATGGAACCATTCCCGATTTTGTAATATTTCTACCGAGAATTAGAGGTTATTTCAATCTGAATTTCATTGCCATAGGGTTGCGTAATCGACATACAGGTCTGTCTCTTATGCAGCAGATGTGAGACTAAAAGATAATGATATCGTTTATATTAAAGTGAACACTTGTCTCTTTACTTTGATTATGACTGTTCTATAAGCTATCCTGTGCTGGCTATGCTTTTGGTTGTCCGACTATGCCTGTGGCGAGACAAGTGGTTATCCCTGTGGCTTCGACTATGTTATATAATTAATTATTTTAAATGTATATATTACTATAATGTTGACTGTGTCTATGGCACAGATGTGTGACTGTACCTGTGGCTATGCCTGTTGTGTCTGTGGTTGTGCCTATGGCTTGAACTAAGTAATTATGATTTATTGGTTTTCGCCCGAGGTTCGCTCACGCAGAATTCATAGAATTTCATCCTACCATCAACCGATTTCGATAAATACCAAGCTCAATTTAATCTGTAAAAACTATGAAAATGTATTCAGTACTTTCAAAGATTTGTGTTCAATTTTAGTCTGATAGTCTTCCTTCATCGTTCAGTCGGTTTTTGGTAAATATATTTCAATGGACAGACATACTGGTTTTACAGTTTTATCATGTGTTTACATAATTTATATTTTATAATATTTTATTTCCGTCATTGTGCCAACGGCCATACCTGTGACTGTACTCGCTGCTATACCTGTGGTTATATCTTTAAATAAAGCATGGCTTTGTTGTCTTTCTGGCTGTGCTTAAGCCTGTGGCTCTATCTCTGGTTTTCCTTTTGGTTGGGCCTAGACGCCAGGAATACAACATATGTCATGTTTAAATGTTTTGTTGTACGGTTAGTACTTACTTCGGAAATGAGATGAATTGTATTTAGAAATATATTAATCTATGATTGTGCCAATGGCCTTACTTGTGACTGTACTCACTGCTATAACGGGGGTTGTGTCTGTAATTAAATCTTACCTTCGCTGTACTTCTGGCTTTGCTTAAGCCTGTGGCTATACCTGTGGTTTACCTTGTGGTCGTGCCTAGATGCCAGAAATACAGCAGGTGTCGTAAATAAATAAATGTTGTTGTACTGTTAGTACTTCGAGAACGAAGTACATGTCAGTTTGGCCGTGTTAGATATTTGGTTAAATCTGACTTAAATATTTACTTGATGAATTTATTATTTGCAATGGCAACACTATTGAACCAATTTCTTGATAAAATTATTATTTGCAATGGCAACACTATTGAAGTAAAGATTATTGTTTATTATTTAAACTTCCGGTGCAATCATTAAATTGAACTTCCGGTGTAACCTAATGTTATTCTAAAATTATAATATTGATAACAATGGGATTGAAATAATTACAAAGACATCAAATGAGTACTATGATAATTTAATTGTTGATAAACATTTTATTGTGAAGTAACGAGTTTTGAATAGACTTCCGATTAATATTTTATAATGAACAATGTAATAGCTTTGCTGAATCATGTTATTAATCTTACCTAAATTCTATAGTAATTATTCCAATAATTAACAACGAATGTTATAATTTTTATTGATAATGGTTTACTAATGTTATTATTAAGAGTAAGTGACATTTGTTGATAAAATGTATTCACGTTGTGATAATGCCCTGTGATTGGTTGAGACTTTTAGAATATTGAATAAAGTATTATAAAATGGGCGGGTAGGTTTAGGCTTGGTCAGTCTTTTTGTATTTTGGAAGTGATTGCTTGATATAATTGTGATAGTGCCCGTCGATATAAAGATAAGTATATTTGATATTCTAATGTTTAACGATTGATAATTTTATAATAATGTGTGTTCTGTGTATTTCTGTTATATAGTACTGAGAATAACTCCGAATATATGTAGTGGCCATACATAAGTCCTTTATATTGAGTTTCTTACCGGTATCTTCTCAATATGGTCGGCCATACGAACCGGAAGTAGATTTGAGAGTAAATTCATACTTGTGGCCATAGATATGATGTTTGAATAAATATATTCTAAAGTTTGGCCTAAATGATTATTTATTATTCTGACCCTTTAGTACTCTGATATAGTTAAGTATACCTGATTTTGATTAATGCTATATAATTCGATTAGAATAACTATCCTAACGCTTGAATTACGTAATCTGATACTTATTGTCTATTATCTGAATTGATCAATTCATTGAGAATTATATTAGAATTATAAATTAGTAAAATCAATTTAAATTTCTAATTAGAAACCTAAAGGTGAATAAATGAAATACCTACATTGAAGTGTGGTCTTATAATTTATTTATTAATACCTACCCTATTTTAATTCCGATATTTCTACATTCTATAAGGTAGAACTTTAAGTAAATAGTAAGTATATAAATAGCTTAGCCTACTTGGCAACCCAGGATCCAAATTTAGTACATTCATATATTGAGATGATATATTAATTTATTCATTTTTGGTAGTAAATAGGTGGTATAATCTTTCTAAATGAGATGATCAGCACTTTCTTAATGATGATGATCAGCCCTTTCTAACACGCTCACACCGACCATGCCCTAAACTGATATCACCGTGAGCGCTGTCAAAAGTGACGGCAAAAATCTAATAAGATTCTTGGTTTTCTATTTGGCAAAGATACTTTTTATGATTTTATGAGAGAAAAATAATAAAAAAGCAGATATTCCTGTATGCGAGTCAACTTATAAAAGATATAAGGAGTCCTAGCGCATTGATAATACAGATTTTAATTAAATTCTCAAATGTTCTGTTTTGAATACTGTGAGCGCGATAACGGGCGTTCCGAATTGTTGATAGTTCTCAGCTGTCATAAGCGTGATATCTAATTCGGTACGCACATTATTGCTGTGATCGCTGTGATCGATATTATCCATTTCGGAATGTACCCTTATTAGATTATTGCCGTCACTTTTGACAGCGCTCACGGTGATATCAGTTTAGAGCCATGGACGTAATATAAATCCATGTTTAGAGCATGGTCGGGGTGAGCGCAATATGGCGGATGTTATGACGTCATCTATGACGTTTCACGAGACATCGTGAACGCACTCACGGTAATATGGAAGGAGTTTAAGCACGCTCTGTTGGAACTATTTAGTTTATATTGAACCTTCTTCATATTTATATTATTGATAGGCGACTTATTGTTTATACCTTTGTTCGCTGTCACTTATATTTTAAATATTGTAAAAACATCGCATTAAATAATTTTATCAAGACAGATCATATTTTATTTAGAATTCAGATAATTCCACATTAAAGTTATCAAGATCCTTTTGGTTATGGGCCCAGAGCTCTAAAAATCTAAATTTTTTGTAATAGTATGTTTCAGTGACTTCAGATTGTCTGTACTTCGAACATAAAAATGGAAGGCGATTCTTGTACTAAACCTATTTCTGATACAAATGCAAGTAATCCTAGTGTAGCATCCTATGTTTCAACTACACATACAGTAAGTACTCCATCTTTTAACAAACTAGAAGGACGTTCGAACTACGTGACATGGGCATTTTCAATGGAGATGATGCTAATTGATTGTGGACTATGGGATTGCGTGAAGCATCCACCTCAAGAGAATAGCTCACAAGAAATGCTACGCTGCGATGATAGAGCTCGCTCTAAAATTGGCTTATGTTGTCACGAAAAAGTATTCTCCAAAATAATGGGAGCTAAATCTGCATTTGAAGCTTGGAATAATTTAAAAAGGGCATACGCAGACAGCGGACTTATTAGAAAGCTCACGTTAATGAAAAAATTAATGAACTATCGATACATTGATAACATGGAAATTTACGTAAATGAGATTATGTCAACGCATCAACAATTACAGCAGATTAATCACAAAGTAGATGATTCTTTTCTTGCAATTATACTGTTATGTGGTCTACCAGAGCAATTTAAGCCACTGGTCATGGCATTGGAACATTCCTGCTCAGAACTAACTTCAGATAATGTTATTGCTGCACTTCTGAAAGAAGACAGCCGTGGTCTAGTTACCTGCAGTGACACGCGTGAAGATAGTGCTTTAGTTATAGGCTGTAATAAGTTAAATAGAGACACTAAGATATTTTGTAATTACTGTCGTAAGCCAGGGCATATAAAAGCAAATTGCAGAATTCTCAAAGCCAAATCCCAACAGGAAAAGGCTGATATTTGCGATGTAACACTTATGGTTGATGATCTCTCAGTAAGTAATACTAATTTTGGTAATCCTGTAGTTTGTGAAACCTTTGTAAACTCTTTTGTTTGTAAACCAATTTCTTATAAGTCGCCCCCTGTAAAGAGTGATGATTGGTTTATAGATTCCGGAGCTACGAGTCATATGACTAATAGACGTGATTGGCTACATGATACTGAACCTATCACGAAAAGTATTAGAACAGCTAATGATCAAATAATTCTTTCAGATGCCATTGGTACTGTAAAACTGAACTAAATGGTGATAATAATATTCAGATAATTCCACATTAAAGTTATCAAGATCCTTTTCGCTCAAATCGATTACAGCGGTAATTCGGAATGCAGCCTCACTGACATGACATAAGTGACATTTAAAGAATTTATTTATCTGTGGCTACGGTATCATATTTTTATGAACATTCGATGTTTTGTTTTGTTTAAACATGAAAAAAGAATATGATTTTTACATTCATGTTTTGTAGAACGCCTTAGCTATAAAACAATAATACAATTAATTTATAAAAATTACATATAATTGTCATGCATACAAAGGAACGTTATAAATAGGTCTGTTCTAAACGTATTCATAGGACTTTTTGGCGGGAACTTGTAGAGAGACGTTGTGTTTCCATTTTTATTTTCATAAATTCGTGTATTTTGAGTTTTATTGCGTATTATCGGTGGTATTTTATCCAATAAACATCAATCATGTGCACCAGTGAAGTGAAATGAAATGAATTATGTGTATCGTGACTTTACAAGTTGTCTCAAGAAGTCCGTGTAAAGTTTTAGTACAACCACCATTGTACTAAAACATGACTCTAATGACTAGTGACTGACTGAGGACTATGTGAAAGTGATTTATTGTGACTAGAACTGATATTATAACTGGAAAATGGCAAAATACACAAGCCGTGTGACGCCAACATATTAAAAAAAAAAAAAAAAAACGTATTCATATTGACTTGAATTGAACTTGACATTATCAACCACCAATCCAAATTGACGTCTGATAGTTGTTTTTACCAATCAGATAGCCGAAATACTCGTCAATTTTGGAAAGTCCATTCATTATAAATCTAACCTGTCATCAAAAACAGTCCTCAAAAACATGGTGGCAGCTCAGTAAAGTGGTGAACCTTTTGACTAGTCATTAAAATTTCAGAAGCTTATTTAGCAGGAGTGTTTGATACAATTTGTAAGTTCACTTCTAAAATACACTAAATACGATTAGTAAGTATTTTGTATAATAAAATTATATAATAACAGGTAAACACCGAACCAATAAGCTTCATACAAATTCGAGGATGACGTCGGAAGAAACTCAAATATCAGAAGAACTGAAGGGATGTTACGAGAATCTTATTGTAATCGACATTGGCGCAAACCTGACAAACAAGAAATACGGCCGTGATCTGGATTCTGTCGTCCAAAGGGCAAAAGATGCAGGTTAGTTCATGGAATGTACAAATGTATACAAAAAAAAAAAGAAAAATGGTTCAAATTGCGTGTTATAACGCAATGAATAAGCAACTGGGTGTAATGGACAATAAGCACTCGTATTGTCAGGATAATTTATTCAATTGATACGATTGCACTGTGAATTCCTTTGCTGTGATTTGTTGCACATCCTGTAATTAATTTACTCTTGATTATTCTGCTATAACTAAACCTGATCTAGGTTTTCTTAACAGGATTAGGAATAAGAGAGATTAAAAAAAACTATGTTTATACTTAACACATCACTGTAAAAATCTGAGTGATCTATACCAACATAAACATCTAATTTCAAATAATGTTGCTTGAACAAATAGTGATTATTCATTAAAATCTGTATGAAAAAATGCCTGAATCTTCTAATGCAAAAATATTTCTTGAAAGATAGATGAGGTATTCATATTTAACGGGCCAGCTCGCACAGTTGGTTAAGACTGGTTAAGATTCCACCTATTGCGCCGCAGGTCGTGGATTCCATTTCCACACAGGACATGCATTTGTGTGCATGAACATGTCTGTATGTCCTGAGTCTGGGTGTAATTATGCATATTAAGTATGTATTTACTAACAAAACATAGTATATGTATTATATCAGTTATCTGGTTTCCATATTACAAGCTCTGCTTAGTTTGGGATCAGATGACCATGTTTGAGGAATGTCCCAGGATATTTATTTTATATAGCAAGCTTTCTAGGCTTTTTTATGTTTGGCAATAAAACCCTGGTATTGTATATGTTCCTAGGCAACTGCAGCCAATTAACATTGGGGGCTCTACCGCATATCTTTGGTGGTAATCATAACAAACACGATTAATTAATTTCATACAACAAGGCCTACCAAAGGTTTTCATCATACTGTGTCATTGGATAAAATCATTAATGCTGTTTGTTACGATAACCACTAAAGCTATGTGACAGCCCGGCAGGTCATGTTTGTTACATATGCTGTAATGTGTGTGCCATTCTATACAGGTGAATTTTTTTTAAAAATTAGAAAAAAATAAAACATCCTGTATATTGAAATGCTGTTCATCACCGTAACAGATTTGGGTTTTTATTTTCAAATGTTTCTGATAGTCCGAGAGTTATTTTGAAAGTGCTAGTTTCCGGGGGATTGACATAGGCTACTTTTTAGCCCTGTTGGAAATGCAGGTGAAATTGCTGGGAACAGACTCTTAATATAAATATGTTTGACTTCATGAAACTGGCATAGTTACATGAGAGAGTAACTATGCCAGTACAAACTGAGTCAAACTTATTGGCGGCTGTGATATTAGGCGCGGAATGCTGCGCAGTAGCAAAAACGAAGATATTGCGTACATTCGAGATGACTGTACCTGCGCAAAGCCAGCTGTTAGCGCACTTCCCAGCCGCCATTAAGTTTGGTTTGGATTCTACTAAGATATTTGTCAACCAAGTATTATTTTTCTTCCAATAAATATTTGAAACAGGTGTCCAAAAGATAATGGTCACGGGTACATCAGTGAGAAACAGCAAAGAAGCTCTCAGGCTGACTCGGCTCTACCCCAGCACAATATACTCAACGGCAGGTGAGGTCTTTTAATAACTCACAAAAATATCCTTATAATGTACAAGTATGTACATTATAAGGATGATTCTAGTGTAAAAAATAAGTAATTCTAATTCGGTTTTAACTCGGATCATGTAAGATTTCATCAAATAGATCAAAAACATCATGTTGAAATCTGTCGCCAAGCACCTTTCGGTGTGTTCCGATAGCTGCACTTGAGAGCCAGTTCCTTCTAAGCTTTGTGTGCTTACCACCTTCGGCCGCATCATCACTTACCATGGTGAGATTGCGGTCAAACACAGACCTATAAAGAGTAAAAAAAAAAAAAACTATACTTTTGCATTTAAATTTTCTTGTACATTATAGGGATGATTCCTTGGTAAAACATAAATAATTCTAATTAGTCCAAGGCTGTATGGTTCATTGACCCTTGCCTATCCTTTTATGGATGAATAAACTACTACTACTCTAATTAGTCCAACTGTTAGATTATCAAAAAATATTGGACATGAATTTTTTGCTTTACAAATCATCCTATTAATATTATAAATGTGAAAGTTTGTGAGATGGATGTATGTTTGTTACTCTTTCACACAAAAATTACTGAACGGATTTGGATGAAATTTAGCACACAGAATATGTTCTGGATATAGGATACTTTTTATCCTGGGAAAGCATACAATCCCTCGGGAATGCTGATGAAACCGCATGGGACAGCTAGTTTAAAATATTCCAAATAAAAAAAATATTGATTAGTTTCTGGCTGAAGCAGTTTTTTTTGTGAGTAATGATGGGTCCCTCTCACCCTCATGAAAGGAGGCCTGTGCTTAGCGGCTGATTATAGGCTGATGAATGATTTGGCCTAGTGAAAAACAATAACACCATGTCTAGATTTTCGGAGCTATTTCACGAAACCCAAAATGATATCATCAGGTGTCCACCCCCACGATGCAAAGTCAATGACGGACGAGGACATGTGGTCCGAGCTGATGGAGACAGCCTCCGCACCAGAGTGCGTCGCAGTTGGCGAGTGCGGACTCAACTACAGTAAGGACTTCTCGGAGCCATGTGTGCAGAGGGATGTTTTTAAGAGACAGGTAGGATTGTTTTGTCTTACATTTGTTGTTTATTAGCGACCCGCCTCGGTTTCGCACGTCTTGTGGTGTCGAGCGATTTACGCGCCCGCGCCCCTCTCGGCCCGCCCGTTCACGGTATCGCGAATACTGTTTCTTACTCATTTTAAATCTGTGATATTTTTTAAAATATAAATGATAATGATTTTCTGTAAAGAGAAAACTTTATCTACATTAAATATAACTTATTTAATTAGATAAGGATTATTATTATATAGGTCAAAATAACTTCGAAAGTATACAAAAGAACTAAATCTCAATCACATAAAAATGGTTACTGTGGGTTATTCATAGGATATAGACATATACTATCGCGGTTTTTTTTTTTTGAAGATATTTTTAAGATACACAATTCCCGTAGAATAAAAAAAAATGCCGAACTGTCATGGCAATGTGGCTCTGAAAATATTATAATCGTAAAAATACAACTTGTTGACGTGTACGCCCAAATTCTTTTTGGTTTTCTTCATTGATGTGTTGTGCCCTTCTCTTATTTAGGGAGTGTGGAAATATCATCAAAATCAGCTGTTTTAACTCAATTTCAATTGCTGACATGGGTCAGCTGTGATTTCAAGTTCACGACATTTCTCCATGTTGCCTAGCAACAATTGTTGCACATGCGCAGCGTAGTGTAATAGAAGATTGGCTGCTGCCCCTTTTATCAGAATTTCCATAGAGGTCCCGGCCAATTAGAGTCGCTGATTTCGTGTTTGGCTTCTGCCGATCTCTGCCGAGTGTGTTTGGACTTTGAAGTTTGTTGATAAATCAATGACAAATTGCGTCAAGTGTAAATTTTTAATTTTATTTTCAGTGTTTATTTATCTTTATCATATTTTTATGCTTTTTAGTCATATTTTAATCATGATTAGTGGGTACGGTCTATATTCTAGGTTGTAAGGACGTTCTTCGCATGATTCATGCATCCAGACAAACGAATGCAGGCCGAGGAGATTCCGACGGAAGCATTAGCTCGTCGGAAAACAGTATTCAATGCCAGAGATGTTCCCAGCCGCGGTTTTTTAAAGGTACAAGGGGTTTGCGGATCCATGAGAGTCGCGTTCATAAGTCAGATCTCACTTTTATTCCACCAGTAAATGTATCAATTCCGGAACAACCCTTTTGGGAGAAAATCAGTCATTTAAAATCCACATTCCCCTTAGTAAGACGCATTCCTCGTGGCGCCCGTGCCTCAATTGTACAAGCGCTTTCATCAGTTATAAAAAGCACAGTTTCTCAAAATTCCAAGCAAAGCTGGGAACATCTTCTGACCTTCCCTTACAGGATCCTCCACGTACCTCGAGACCCCCATAACAAAACTTCCCTGACTTCCAGATTAAAACAAAATTGCAATAGTAACACTGCCACCCAATCTACCCAGAGCCGAGTTTTATTTCATAAACCTACTTTGTCAACGTCTGTACAAAATAAATTAAACGATGGAGACATTCAGGGAGCCGCTAGAATACTTTTTTCCGACGACGTCTTTGCACCAAATACGCCCGACACCCTATGCGCCCTTTCTGAAAAACATCCAGTTCCAGCAACAAATCTCCACCTGCCCGATCCACCACAGCCCGCAGATGTTACAATACAGGCAAGCCCCAATGACGTCTACAGTGCTGTCAGGTCTTTCCAGAGTGGATCTGCCGCTGGCCTAGATGGACTGTCACCCCAGCACTTGAAAGACTTGCTATCCACTGGCAATTCAGGTGAGTCGCTACTGGGAGATCTGACAGCACTTATCAATCTTATGTTGGCGGGTAATGTTTGCCCAGATATCGCTGATATTTTATATGGTGCCAATCTATGTGCTTTTGTTAAGAAGGACGGAGGGATAAGACCGATCGCAGTTGGCACCACTTATCGCCGTATTGCTGCTAAAATATGCTGTAGAAAACAAGCAGAGTCATTAAAAGGCTATTTCCAACCAACCCAGCTAGGCTTTGGCTCACGTGGTGGCTGCGAAGCAGCGGTCCATTCCCTCCGTACCTTTCTTGGGCATAATGGTGGGGACGTGTTGTTGAAAGTGGATATTAAAAATGCTTTTAATTCTGTAGACAGAGGCGCTCTCTTGTCACAGATAAAAGACAAAATTCCTGACGCTTTCGGTTTTCTTTGGCAATGTTATAGTAATCCTTCAAAATTAGTTTATAAAAATAATCTTCTGTCATCGGTAGGGTGTCAACAAGGCGACCCTCTAGGGCCGGCTATTTTTAGTTTAGCAATACATCCCATCATCACCCAATTGGAATCTAAATTTAATGTATGGTATCTTGATGACGGAACTTTAGGAGGCAACGTGGATACAGTTCTGAAAGACTTTAGATCTCTTTTAAATAATCTCAATTCCATTGGACTTTCCTTAAATACATCTAAATGCGAGGTTTTTATTTCAGATACCTGCCAACTTAAAACCTATGCCATAGAGGAATTTAAAAAAATTGCACCAAACATCAAAATTCTAAATAAGAGTTCACTTCGCCTTCTAGGTTCCCCAATTTTTATGGATTCTTTTCAATCTTTTATTGATGAGAAAATTCAAAATTTTAATAACGTTTCGGAACGCCTTTTAAAAATCAATACACATTCGGCTTACACGGTTATCAAATACTGCCTTTTCGTCCCTAAATTTACATATTTCCTAAGATGTTGTCCTTTCTGGAACCACCAATCTATTTTACAGAGCCTAGACATCATCATTAGAGAAACCCTCTCATCAATTTTAAATATACATTTTGACGACCGCACTTGGACTCAGGCATCACTTCCAATACGATCAGGAGACCTGGGCATCCGCAAAATTTCAAGTATTTCACTCCCGGCTTTCTTGTCATCAGTCAATAGTACACAAATACTCGTCAATGATATACTAAAAAATTCGATTCCATCGTGTGACATAGCCTATATGACAGATGCCAAGATAGCATGGACTTTAGCCTGCCCTAATTCCAGTTTACCCACATTCCCATCCTCACAGAGGCAATGGGATGGGCCACTCTGCGAGCTAGTACGGAATCAACTTATAGAAACGTCAACTAGCCACGCTGATCTCGCCCGTCTCATTGCCGTGTCAGAATGGGAATCGGGTCTTTGGCTGCGAGCTCTTCCGTCAGCAAACATAGGAACCTTGCTCGATCCATCTACTTTCCGGCTTGCGTCTTGTCTTCGTCTGGGTGCACCTATCTATGTGTCTCATCGCTGCCAGTGTGGTACTTTCGTCGATCAGCTTGGCCACCACGGGCTATCGTGCATAAAAAGTGCAGGCAGGATTCCGCGCCATTCGGACCTCAACGACATCATCCGCAGGGCTCTTGCCAGCGCCCACGTATCAGCTATTCGTGAACCGAGCGGCTTGATGCGGGACGATGGCAAGAGGCCTGATGGAATGACTCTGATGCCCTGGAAGATGGGGCGGCCTTTAGTATGGGACGCAACTTGCGTCGATACTCTTGCGCCGTCCCACCTTCCAGAGACTATCAAAAAAGCGGGTGGTGCGGCTGTCTGTGCCGAAAGCCTCAAGCGGCGCAAATATAGTAAGCTAGATGTTGCCTACATATTTGAGCCGTTTGGGGTAGAGACTTTGGGCCCGTGGGGGCCAGGAGCCCATCGTATTTATCGCGGAATTTCAAAGCGTCTGATCGACGCTTCACGTGACCAAAGGGCTGGCGAATACCTAGGTCAGAGGATTAGCATTGCCATACAGCGTGGCAATGCCGCCAGCGTTCTGGGCACTTTACCCACTGGCAGCGACCTGGAACAGCTTTCCTTTTTATAACCGGCTTTCTCCCCTTTTATTATTTTATTTCTTTATATTTCTGTTTTCTTTTTATTTTTTCCTATGTAAATATTCTTTATATTTCTATATCATTTGTAAATATTGCCATCTAGTTTATAAATTAATCTTATTGTATATTATTAAATTTGTCTCAAAAATTAATATATATTTTTGCTTTTAACGTTATTAAATATCAGTATCTATTCCCGTAGTACATCATTTTGATATATCTCGTAAAGTCAGCGTTAACAAAGAAAGCGCAAAAAATTCTATGTGTTTACGAAACATTGACTTTTTATATTCTGTATATATGTATAACATAGATGTATTATACATATAAACCTTCCTGGGAAAATTATGTAACTCCTAGTGAAAACCGTATCTAAATCCGTTGCGTGGTTTAGAAGGAGTTAGCGGACAGACAGACAGACGCGAAAAGCGACTTCATTTTATACTATGTAGTGATGATTGTTCTAAAGAAATATGGAAAGGTAAACAGAGAAGTAAAAATTACTATCTACGTCTGGAATCATAAGCGTTGTTGTAGGAAATTGGTAGAACCAAAAGGCTCTAAGCTAGTGCCAGAACAGCCACATAGCAGGAATTAATTCTACGGGCCTTGCACCTCATGAGGTACTAAAAAATTATAACATTACAGGAATGGTATTTTATCCACTGAAATCTCTTTTTTCCGTTAACATCTCATTCACATACCGTACCACCACCACTATTTACACCATAAATGATGCAAGCCACTAAGGAAGAGACTTTACACACCACGTGGATGACGTCTGAGTGACGTCATTGAAGATGACTGTTCTTTAGCGGGAATGGGACCCGGCGTCATAATAATAAGATAGATACCGCTAAAGAGAATGCATCATGGTCCATGGACCATTAACCAAATGGTGTGTCAAGTCTCATGTTTAGTGGCTTTGTGTCTTTATGTCTTTAAAGATCTGACCAGTCTATTATAAGAAATACCTTTTGACGTTTAAGAATTTCAAAGAAAAATTAACCATATTGGAACGTAATAAGGTTTATCTGATAAGTCTATGGTTAATTGTATAATCATATTATGTAGACATAATACAAATGAATTGCAATATAACGCATTGAATTCATTTGTAAACAAACTTTTATCACGTGTGTGTAATCGATGAGCTAAGTCCAAACTTCAAACACATGCTCATGCATTCAATCGCTAATTTTATTCATTCATTCGATTAGATTTAACCTTCACTAACTCTAATATACGAGATTCCAAAATGAATCTCTCATTATCATTAATTTGTCTGCAGGGGTTAAATTGATACTGTGCATGCGCCCACGCATCGGGCCACAGTATATAATGTTACAAAACAGCATATCAATCGCTTTTAAAGTATCAATAAATTATTTGAAATACATTACTATAACATTATTGGCAGATTTGTTACAATAATAAGTTTATGCCTTTATATAGACAAAACTATGAATAAATTTAAGTCAAATAAACTTGTACTTAAGAAATACATATACAACACAATATACTTAACACCACGACACAAAAAAAAAAACACGAATAATATAAAAGAAAGTACATTACGGGTAATAAGAAGTTACATAAGATGGTATTGATTATTTCAAAAACACAGAGTGGGTAACTGTTCAACCTAGCAACGGATGCTGTTCATATATTTTTTGTCTTGTCAACAAGATGTTGTACTTATTATTTTTGGAAATAAAAAATAAAATTAATTTATTTTTAGAAAAAAATATATAAACAATGGAATCTGTGTGGTGCAGCAAAACAAGGCTCCTGACTCAAACTCGAATTGTGATACTGCTTCGAACGATCGAGAAAACATGATATACTGTGTCACAGTTGATCTTATTCGCCGTTCTACTTATTGCAAAACAGTTTTCAGTCTCATGAGTCACGCGATACAAAATGCATTCGTGACCCAAATTAGCTCGTTCCTATGTTATCTAATTTAATGCTAAATTACCAAGTTTATTGTGTGACTAATTAGTAGAAATTGATAAGAGCAGGTTAATCACCTTTTTTTATTATCGGTTAATTATTTTAATCCAATTAATGTATCCTAACTGATAAAAAACACAAAGTAAGTTCGAAAATTTAAAGTCAGCGAGTAAACTCAGATTCTTGAAAACAATATTATTAGCATCGAGCTATCGATTGTCTCCGACAGAGATCAAAAGGCTCTATGGGTCCAAGTTAGGTTAGGGTACTCAAATGTCACAAAAATCGAAAATACTTCTCATACATTTGTTAGGAGTTTCTTGCCGGAGTCTTCTCAGTTTAAGTGTATTTCGAACCGGGTAGTAAATTCAACTGTATGTAACAATTTAACGTTCACAAGTGCCTTATCAGGGCCTAAACTGAATAAATGACTTTTTGATTTTGAATTGAAAAATAATGTGAAAAGTAAATCTTGAATGACGGCAATAACTCAAAAGTAATAGATTTAGCTATAACCTTGCAGTTTTACTCGCGATCTAGTGGGATCATTTTCTTCTCGTTTTAATCCAAGATATGATCTACATACAGTTAGTTTTTACAACATATCGAACAATAAACCCAAAGCGGCGCAATGAAGTTCATTTGCATCTATTCCGTCAATTTCAAATCACCGACAATCCGCTCTGACTGGCTAAGTCAAGAACACGTGCGCTCTGATTGGGCAAGTCAAGAACACACAATGCAGTGATTTGTCCTTACTATTTAAAATCAGTGCAAACTCACTGACTAGTTAAGGAATTGGATTGCTCGGTATCCTAAAGGGATTTTTCTTGGATGTTACAACGTTATTAAGTGATAAACACACAAACAAACTTTGAGATTATAATTCATAATATTAGTAGGATATAGTATAGTTTAGATATAGTAGGTCTTAGGTTGGTAGCATTAGCAAAAAACCGACAATAGCAGTGCCATTTTATTACGTATAGTAAAAAAAACACTGCTTTGATCTCTCGCCCAGTTTTTGCTATTATTAGATCTAGGTTTTTTTTGCTTTTTGTGTACATGTCTGGTATTACTCCATTGCATGTTTTTGGCACGGGTCGCGACGTCGAGGACGAATTTATGATATCAAATAATGTCACTTAGTAAGTTCCGTACAATATCATCACTTTTCATTAATCACTTGAGTCGCAGTGGCTTACGACGCCAAACGGGTTAATTACCTATTACATACAATAATATTATTTTAATTGCGGTCTTGTGTTTCTGCGCTGTGCTGGAGTACAGGCGATGACATTCATATGTATACACTTAGTGAAATTCAACAACGATTTTCTCTTAATCTATAGATTGAATTTAAGAGATATTATGCAGGCTAAATATATTATTATGATTAGTGTAATATTTAATTCAACATTTGAATCTTTACAGTGTGAGAAAAGTGGTTATGTATTTCACAAAGTGTATACATATTTATGTCCTCGACTGTACCAGTGTAGTACCAAATAGCTTTGTCCATTCTGCTGTACAGCAGGTGGCTAAGTAGCATATGGCCCGCCTGATGGTAAGCGGTTGCCATAGCCTATAGATAGACGGTTTCAACACCTGGGATATCAAAAGCGTGTTGTTGACCCGATCCCACAGAGACAGTCTAGAGTTCCGAGTTCAGAGTTCTGCGTTCCGTCTTCATTAAGCAAGCAGTCTAGAGTTCTGCAATATTCGCTACTGATCACACGTCATACACTTTTAAGGCGCCGCGTAGCTTACAGTGAACTCGGAATGCAGAACTCTGAACGCAGAACTCTAGAACTCTTCCCTGTGGGATCGGCGCCTTAGAAGTAACAAAATGACCTAAACAATTTCACAACGACACGATTTATACTGTCATATACATGTCATATACTGCCGTCTCGTTGACACTCTGACGCGACTTATAGCTAAAGTGAGCTAATTAGCATAGTTTTAACGTGCCATTTTCTGAGCGCTTATAACCTATCTACCTCTTTTACTTATAAAATCATTGAAAAACATTGTGTAAATACTCAATTGGGTCATCTTACATGACAGATAACTTTTATATTGATAATAAAGGTAATATTATTATTAAAATTTTATCAACTTGATAGTAAGATAAGATTCATCCGGCACCCGCATTGTCTCCAACAACAATCGAGATCGCTTTGATTAACAGTGAATAATGTACCTTATGTAAACGACCTAAAGTTTACTTTGACTCTGTTTATATCATACTGTGATCAAATGACGTAACACGCGTGTCCAACGGAAATGGAGCTTAATTCATTGATATAAAGCAGGGTTTGGCAATCTTATAACCACGTATTTATAAAAGTTCCCAGATAAATGCGAATTACTTAAAAAAAATAATTAAAGTATAGCTGTAGAAGAATTTATTTGAGTAAAAGGACATATTTCTTTTTGTCACCTTTTACTACAATTAATGTGATGGACATAATCCTAGTCGCAAATTGATCGATTTTTGGACAATTTGAATATTAATTCTCAGCATCAATGTTTTTTATTATTTGCAATATTTAAAGGGATATTATGATTTTGATTAATTTTAGTATTAATTTGCGTTATTTTAGTTGTATTAAGTTTCTTAATTTTATTACGCCAATCAACGATATTATCTTCCTTTATTAATTTCCGATTCATAAGTATCACTGTCAGCAAATAATATGCAGTCTTGACAAACTGCACTAGGGAGGTCATTTATGTAAATGAGGAATAAAAGTGGTCCAAGAATACTCCCCTGAGGAACACCGTAAGAGCAAATTTTGATATCGGAATCAATATTCATAACAGTATATGTTTCCTTTACATACTTTATTTCTTTTAAATACGAATCAAACCATTGAAGATTTTTCTAATTTTATTTCATTTTTATTATTTGTTGTTAAAACGGCAATAGAAATAAATACACATTCTCTGTAAATTTCAGCTGTCTACCTATTACAGTTCATGAGATACAGCCCACTGACAGACGGACGGACAGCGGAGTCTTAGTAATAGGGACTGGTTTGGCACCCTTCGGGTACGGAATAATAAAATTAAAGCGACCCCCTTTAATTTTATTTCATTTTTAGGGTTCCGTACCCGTGTGATACAAGAAACGTATAAAAACCCTTACGAGGTCTTTTAAGAGACCGACTCGCACTCGTTCGGTATTTTTAGGACACGTGTCCATTTAAATATTTAATGTGTTTTTTTAGATTGAAATGGCATGCGACCTTCGAAAGCCCTTATTTGTTCACGAGAAAGAAGCACAAGACGACCTGATTAAAATACTCGATGAGTTCGGCAACCGCCTGCCACCTGTGGTGATCCATTCATTCACTGGATCCGTCGATCAAGGCTTGAAGTACATCGAAAGGGGGTACTACATGGGTATCACGGGGTACATATGCAAGGATAAGTCAGATGGTGGGATCAGGAGGTTGCTGTCTGAGAGGATTCTGCCGCTGGATAAGTTGCTTGTGGAGACTGATTCACCGTTCATGTACCCGAATATGAGGGCTTCTAAACTGCCTTTGCACGTGAAGGACTCTTTGACTGAGAGGTGAGTGACGCTAGTAATCTCTTTATTGTAACTTTATTTCAATGAAATAAAGTTACAAATTCTGGAAAAAGTAGTAGTCTGTAAGCGCAAGGTCTGGTGAGTAGGGCGGATGACGGAGAACTTCCAACCCCAGTTCTTGCAACTTGGAGACCGTCTGCTGTGCAGTATCATCAGCTTCCACAATCGCCTTTAATTCGTCATTGTCGACCAAAGTCTTCGGACGACCGCGAGGTTCATTTTTCAGGTCGAAATTCCCAGAACGGAAGCGAGCAAACCAATAACAGGTGGTGCGTTGGTTTGTAGTGTTAGCTCCGTAAACGTCGTTGATGTTGCGTGCCGCTTGTGCCGCGTTGCTGCCACGACTGTACTCATATTCCATAATTACTCGAATTTTTAACGTATCCATGATGACGAAAAAGATTGAAATGCGATGAAAATGTAACACTAATCAATAAACAAATGACTACTTTTGGAAAAAGAATTCCATGTTTTTAAAATAAAATTAATTTGAAATTAGAATTTTTAGCCAAACAAAAATTATTTTGATTTGAAATGGCCAGTACAGTATTACCCAACTTATATGGCGCGTCGTGAATCTTCGTTCGCACAGAAAGAAAGTATGGCCCCGAAGATTAACGAAAGAATGCTTCAAACTTACAATCAACCTTAGATCACTACTATAAGGTTCATAATATACTGCAGCTGTTAGTTCCGTCTCACTCGCAAGTCACGGCATGACGGCAGCTGTCGGCCAATAGCGTATACCGCGCTTTGAAAATGTATCTTCTGCGCAGGTACATCGGTAAGCCATATTAATTGGGTACTACTGTACTGCAGAACGGCAATTTCATAGGTAAAGACCTATTATTAATAATCTACATTAATTATGGATCTATAACTTAGCAAATACTAATAGTTGACATAATTTATAGAGAAAGGTTCTACCTAAAGTTACAACATAACACAAATGTACTAAATAACCTTTCTTGATATATCATTCGTTGCTAGAGGCTGGGTAGACCAACTTCCATACATTTCTGCCTATCCTCCTTTCGTCCAAATCCGTTCAGTAGTTTTTGAGTAGTTCTGTTGTTTAGAACTTAACTAATTTTAGTCTCACTATGTCTCTTTCTAACAAAGAACATAAGAAAAGGATGTAAGAAATTTAGTCCTATCAAATTAGTCCAATGCTTGTTTTCATTATAAATTTAGACGCCATCTATCGCGGTTACGTCTAAATACCCGCAAATGAAGCCGGTATGACTAATTTGACAGCTTTAAATATGTTCTATGCTTTTTCAATAATGTGTGTAAGAAAGAGATGTGATATGACTAAAATTAGTTTAGTGCGATTTACAACAGAATCGGCACCATTGTATTGGTATCTTTAAAAGTGCGCGTGGCTTAGCGTCGCGTCTTGGTGAACTGTCTCTTAATACTTGGGCCCAAACCTTATTTTCTTAATCTATAGGATATTGACCAAATTCTTCTCTCCCCAGATCTATGAACTTCGTGAACCGCTACTGTACCTTCCAACGCAACGAGCCCTGTGCCCTCCCAGCTATAGTGGAGCTGATCGCTGGTTTCCTCGCCCAGAGTCCTGAGGATGTCGCTCTCGCTACTGCCTTCAACGCATTGAAGATCTTTGGACTTAGCCAGTAACTGGATTTGGCTGATTTGAAGTCTTAGAGGAGGTATGTGGTTGAAAAAAATATGATGACATGTATTTGTAAGATGACATTAAAAGTTGTTTATGGTCAAAAAATTAAAAGTGACTTGGTTTAAAGTTGCCAGGATATAAATTGAAAAAGGAATTTTTGGTCATCGCTGCATACCTCCTGCCGTTGAACTGAAGTTGTATCAAAATCTGTCGAGTGATCTATTATTCTTCTTTTCTGATACTGACAGCATTTTACAATATACATGAGACTTCAAATCAGTATCAAAAAAGAAAACGCATTGCGTGCCTTGCTTCTATTATGTATGTGCCTTGAAAATTATAGTGATTACTGATTACAATAAGATAACGAATACCGTCCTTTCTGGACTATATTTTTATAAACGAAAATGATTTAGTAAAGTATGAATTTTCTTCGAACGTCATCCGTGAGTTTGATATTTTAATATAAAATTTAGGGCTTTGCAGACATGCTACTTTTTGACATGACTTATAATTAAATGCTTTGAAAGTAAAATTGTGCGACTGGATCTCAATTCAGTGAGGTAAAAAGTAGCAAGTCTGTAAAGATCTTTAAAAATTTACGCGTGTAGCGTTTTCCATACAGTATAGATTTTTTGTATAAGATATTTAACTTAAAGAGTCTTAAGTCTTCAAAGTTAAGGTTTAAAGTATTAACGCTTTTAAATTTAAAAGTGACATACGAAACCGAAATTTTAAAATTACATTTAATTATCCTGTATGGTAAACGCTACACGCGATTGTCAATTCAGTACAACACAATTATGAACCCATATCAACTGACATACGATACAAAATTGTGTATACGACTGAATTTATATTCGGAAACAACTCTAAAATTAATACTCAGTTCATTGTTGAATGCATTTCGATGTGAAAAATAATAATACGACCGTTTTTGTTGGAATAATGACGATATAATTATGGCGATGCGAGGCTAAGGGCGTTTATACACGTAGCAACTTTTTTGCATCGACTCACTGACTGATATTTGATAGACTGAAACGACGCGAGCGATTTTTTTGATCGCTCGATTTACAAAACAGCAAGTAAAATGCAGAAACGAATTGATAAAAGAAATTTACGAATTATGTATGTATTCTTATTTATATGAAGCATTTAATTTATCACCATTTCAAAATAAGTGCAGTTGTATTGTAAAAAAATAATAATCAAGAAATAACAATTTTGTAGTCGATGCAGAAAAGTGACGCGTATGTAACAGCCCTAAATTACTAATAACATTCGATTATATCTTGCCATTGTATAAGATTACATTAAAACTAATGTAGATTTGCCTCTCTAAAAGTGTAAGATGATGCCGATAATATACTAAATGGACCGTTTGGGAACTGGCGTGTTAGGGACAGTTTGTTTGACAAGCTACGATTAAAAGATTATATCATAAATTTGTGATAACATTATTTACATAACGATTTTAGAGTTGTATGTTACTGAGTTTGTAAGCGCCCTAAAAAGTTGTAGCTTGTCACATAAATTGTCCCATATTTATATTGATTTTAATAAATCAAAATGTAGGCGTACGAACGCTTGGAAGTCCAAAAAAATGCCATTTTTGTTCTGTTATAATGTAATTATCACCTGATTTATCGAAGCGTAAAGGAAACAAAGTTTTGTGTATGTTTTTTTTAATGTTTATTGTGGCTTTTTTGTTTATTTGTGTAGTGAACTGTGTTGCACGCGTCTTTGTTTACATGCGAAATGGTGGCAATAGCGTGGTCACTGATCTCACAACGCTTCACTGAGCGGGATGTACGTTAAGAAAACACAGTTTGTAGAAAGAATCCTCTTCGGGTGACTTGTTAAAGTTGTTAAGTTTGTGTAAATCAACGATTATTTATGCATAATAGTTTACTGCCCCGGATGTAAGTTTTTCTACAACCTGTATATGATATTGGCAGCTGTTTTCTTTTCTAAATAGAAGTAAACGCCAAACTCGTCGGGAAATCTGTCGCCATATTGTATAAATTCAAAGCACGTCTCTCGCGGAGTTTGCGGTTGCATTCTATTAGTCGCTAAGATAATATACCATTGAGTACTGTTGCCACCGTATTGTACTATATTCACACGGTGTTAGGTATTATTTAGATATTTTCGCTCTGCGCAGAGCATTCCTAATCGAATTAAATGTTTTATTTATACTATTTTTTCATCGAATATATTGTAAATAGCGATTAAAATAATGTATTTAAATTAATGTTATATTTAATGCTGGTAGTCACAACGAAATCAAAGACTGCGAGTATTAAAAGATGAATAAGAATTTGACATGTTGATTATTACGTGTTTTTTCATTAGTAATGATATTTTTTACGTATTTAATCGTTTAATTTAAGAAGTACTGTTATTTGATTACTTTATTTTTTGACAATCACTTTGTTGTAGTTGTAAGGTGTAAATGGGACACTGTGTTCGAGCAAAGAGTACTGGATATATTGTGAATATATTTATGTTTTTATATAGTCTGTCCCCGAGGTATATTTAGGGGAGGGATAATGTTCCAGTGACCTTCGTGAAAGGGTTCCCAATGTAATGTAGTGCCTTTCGACAAATAAACGTCCTGTTGTGATACAATATATTTCTTAGATTGTACAGATTATTTCTTTCAATATACAAAATAAAACACCAATTTGTGTTTCATTTCTCTACACAGTCCATCTTCGCTCTGTCAATCGGTGAAACCACGTGTACACGTACGTACAGTAGTACCCAATTAATATGGCTTACCGATGTACCTGCGCAGAAGATACATTTTCAAAGCGCGGGAAACGCTATTGGTTGGCAGCTGCCGCCATGTTAGCGCGCGCCGTGCGGAGGGGCGTGACTTGCGAGTGAGACGGAACCAACAGCTGCAGTGTATTATGAACCTTATAGTAGTAATCTAAGGTTGATTGTAAGTTTTAAGCATTCTTTCGTAAATCTTCGGGGCCATACTTTCTTTTCTGTGCGAACGAAGATTCACGACGCGCCATATCAGTTGGGTGCGTTATTAGAGATATAAGCCGGCTTTTCACTATGGGATATAAAATAATATAAATTACATCTTGAGATGTAATATTTTATCGCTCGTCATACATTTTTGTATATTACTGTACTTACAGTCAACAAAAAGTACAGTCACAGAAAAAAAATTGTATTAAAAATGAAATGTTTGCGAACTAATACAAGTTTGAAGTGCTCTTCTATCTATACAAGTACATAATATAAATTAAGATTTCACCTGCTAGGGCATGTAATATCGGAAGGTTTTTCAATTCCGATATTGATTTCCGATATTGGATCTCAATATCGGAATTCCGATATTAATATCGGAATTAGAATTTTTTATTATAAATTGCACATATTCCTTATAAATTGCACATATTCTTTATAAACTGCACTAATTATCTACCTATACTAATATTATAAAGTGGAAGAGATTTTTTGTTTGGTTAAACTGGATAATCTGTGGAACTACCGGCCGGTTCCCTTTTTTTCTTTTTCACTTATAGGAAGCTACGTTATCCCCGAGTATTATAGGCTACTTTTGATCCCGGGAATGCAGGTGAAACCTCGGGGGACAACTAGTTCGTTATAAAGTTGGATTGAAAACATCTGCTCAGTAAAGCACTCTTGTCAGAGGGGTCGTGGTTGCAATAGATAGTGTATATGGTGGGTCTTCAACTCCAATGTCCTCCTTGATTAGGGTTACAGCTTTCACAATGCTTTTCCATTTTTTTGCGGTTTGTAGCGTTGTGAGTACACCCTCCCACCCTGGACAACAAGTCTCTACATCGAGTTTTCGTTTCTGCAGATGTTACCAAAGAACTTGGAAATTCAAAGCTGCACAGTCGACGAAAGCCTATCTGTTATTCAAATCTCCTTCACGATCGCGTTATTGGTGCGAAAGGCTGTCAACGGAATTTTCAGGAAGCGTCTTTAGCAACACATCTCCATTGCGTCAATTTTCCGGCGATATTTGTAGGCTTAAGGACCAAGTTTCAGCTCCTTAGAGAAAGATCGGTAAGACCAGGCATCTCATAAGTCGAATCTTTGTTATCCTTCTGTCTTTCCAAATCTTCCTTCTGTTGATCTTGCACTTCGTCTTCTGTCTGATCTCATCTTCACGGTCTCCTGTATTGGAATTGGTAGAGCCGAGATAGATGTAGCTATTTCGCAGTACGTCCAATCTATTAAGTTACGCCCGGGCTATTATTAACATTTTCATCTTATCTCTGTTGATTGCAAGTCTCAATTGGAGACTAGTGTTTTCTTTATGAGCCAAGAGGTCCTCAATATTTTCTTTAGTTTGGTTAAGAGTTGTCATCAGCGTAGCGTAAATTATTTATCAGTATCAGTAAAAAAAGTATGTTTCATTTCAAATTCTGTTTTATTACGTGCATTTACTAAATCACAGATTTCGTATTATTATCCTATATTACTAATTAAACTACCTCAGATTCAAAATTAATAAAACTTAAAATTTGCAAGCAAAATCAACACTTATGAACAACAATTTATTGGAAACTAGCTTTCCCCCGCCGTTTCAGCCGGATATAATACTAGGGGATTATATAGCTTTCTATTAGTGAAAGAAAAAATCGAATCCGACTGGTAGTTCCAAAAATAAATGCATTTAAACAAACAAACACAAAACTCTTCATCTTAGGGCATGAATCTCGGAATCTCGCAATATCGGAATCTCGGACCTTTTTTTCCGATATTACAATATCGGAATTGAGTGATCCAATATCGTAATATCGGAATCAGATATTTTTATCTATTTAATTGTTTAAATAAAGCTTTTAAGCGCGCCACATGGTATGGTTGCCTAGAGCTATAAAATTAACGTATCGTACATCAATTTTGCCAACCAGTGTTCAAAATGAGCGTATTTTTTCAACAAAATACGGAGTTTTTATCCATAAAAATGCTTGACGCTTTATTTTTAGGAAAATATTAGCAAGAAAAACGAGCGTTTAAAAAATAAACATACAATTAAACTAATTTAGTCTCACTATATCACTTTCATTCAAAGAACATAAGAAAAGGATGTAAGAAATTTAGTCCTGTCAAATTAATCCAATGCTTGTTTTCAACACAAATTTAGTCACCATCTATCGCGGTTAATTGTAAATACACGCAAATGAAGACTGCAAAGACTAATTTGACAGCTTTACATATGTTCTATCCTTTAATAATGTTTGTAAGAATGAGATGTGATGTGATTAAAATTAATTTAGTGCGATTTACAACAGAATCGGCACCATTATCTTCATATACACTAATATAATATTAATTATACTTAATATATTAATATCTATGCTAATTATAATAAAGGTTTTTTTTGTTATTTTTGTGTTTGTTTAAATGGTGAAACTGCGGGGGACAGCTAGTTTTAATATAATAAAGATGAAGAGTTTTTTGTTCGTTTGTTTAAATGCATTTATTTTTGGAACTACCAGTCGGATTCGATTTTTTTTTTCACTAATAGAAACTACATAATCCCCTAGTATTAGGGATTGCAATCCGGATACTTCGAAATTCGAAAATGGATTTTTGTGCCTATTATAAATCCGAATAATCAGAATCAAATCCGGTTTTTTCGAATTTAAATCATAATTGATAATAGTTGATGGTTAATTTCAATTTTCATCATTGAATATCCAGTAGATGTGTCGGCGCAGTTACGAAATATCACCTTATAACCCGATGAATAATTAAAAATAACACGTGCACAGTGCACCTGCGCTCTCGAATCGAGTAAACAACACGTGCACGACCCATCCCCACCACTCGGGCGGGCGCTCGCCCCTACCTGCGTTCACTATAAATAGACGTGTCGACCGCTCCGAGGCTCAGTAGTGAATTGATTGTCCGAGCGACAACACTCTGAATCTCATTGAATTTACGTTGGGTTTGGTTTTGCCGATTATTTTGATTATTATTATCTTTTAAATTATTTCTATTTTATTATGTCAATGAATTTAAGTTTTTAGTTATTTGTTTATTTATTACATGTTATGATAATGAGTTTGATTTTATCAGATGTTGAAATATCTTATATTAATTAACTATCACATATTTTATTGTTTTTATATTTCCTTTTGGACCTATATGAATTTATGAACTGAATATAATAATCGTTGAGTTTATTTACACGTTTTATTAACTGAAATATCATTTACTCTTTTATCAGAAGCCGGGACGATTTTATAGCCACGCCATGACCAAAAATAACGCAAGAAATGACGATGGACCATCTTATTCGCATCCACAGAGTTCAAACCTCGAGATAAATTCTTTTCGAGATATCATGACCGACCTACTGGAACATACAAATGTCTGATGAAAACCGCACTACGATCAGTAAACTGTTTAAAATGATAAATCATACCGAAGCACCTAGACTACGTATCCCAGCTGTATATTTTCCTTCAGTAGTCCCTGATAATGGAATGGACGTCAGAGAATGGGTATAACTTATTTCAAAAGACAAAAAGTGAGTACCATCTTAAAAATCACGAGGTTCGATTGAAAACTGCAGGTGTCTTGCAATGTGGGCTGACGAGTGTTTTCTAAGAACCACCATCTAGGAGGAAATGAAAAATGACGTAGCAAACATTAGATCAAGAGATAAAAGAAGACTGAAAAGGAGATGGATGGTTGTGAAGGTGTGTAACAGATGATATGGGTAAGAAAGAAGTTAATGCTGATATGATGGATAGAAGAGATGAACGGAAGAATCGTACATATTGCGCCGGCCCCAAATGATTGGAAACAGGGTAGGCACATGATGAAAGTATGGAGAATGTTTAAATGGATTGTCAAACCAAATCCTACGGAGCAAGTTGCTGTTGAATTTGTTATTGGAAGCATAACAGATGACAAAATTTGAACAGAGCTTTTGAACTGTTATGGGAGGCTTCAGTGTTGTTTCTAGTTTTCCGACTTCGATTGACTTCTTTTTGCACACGGGGTCACGCAGCGCTTCGCTTTATCACCAAATTTGTAGTGATATCTACAGACCAAGGTACCATCGCTGGTTCTCATCACTAAACTTTATCTTGAGTAGGCTCGATAGTGAAAGGGACGATAGTGTGGTCTGCTCGCTCTGCTTCGTAGTTCTGCAATTTAGAGTGTGAGTTTCTCCATTTGTTTTGCAAGAGCATCGAGTTGAGTAGGCGGTGCTGGTTGCTGTTTACTCGTGCTGGCAGTGGTGGACGGTTCTGTCTTGAGATGACGCGATGAGTCGATTCCGAGTACTCGAGCATTTTATCAGCCATGGTGGCTAGCGTATTGAGCGATGAATCAATGTTGACAGGACGAGTCACTTGAATTGTTAATTGGTTCAACCATTCAATTTTGATTCCATCTTCTGTAATCATGGTACCTCCAAGCTCATGCATTCGACGTAGAAGATGAGAAGGCTTTTGGTCGCCTAGTTCCAAACCACTGACGAGATGTTTGAAATTCTTGATGTCCGATTGCTCATATACTGATTGCTATTGCCAAAACCATGAGTGGACAAAAGCGCAAATATCCACTTCCTCAGGAATATGTTTCATCAAAGAGTGCAAGGACTGAATCATTGACAGATCACTGACAGGCATGGAAGTCCAAGGTGTGATCAAGGCATGACTTGTTTTGTCTGTGGAAAGATTGGTCATCGAGCTCATTATTGCAGTCAAACTGCTATTGGTAAATGAGACGAAAGACAAGGAGGAATTCTCATTCTGCTCCAACCCTGGTCATACGTATGAGACTTGCTTTAACCGAATAGCTTCGGAGAAATCAGTTAATCCGACATAAAAATCCAGACGAGATTATACAGCGACGACCTTACCGATTTGCGCCTGTGAAACGGGAGAAATTACATCAAATAATCAATGTGCTATACGACCAGATCAAATGGGCAAGTCGAAAGAGTCATGAGAATTTTGAAGAGTGGACAAATGGTTGATAAATTCATCGTTTATCAAAAACATAATAGAAGGAAAGATAGAAGGAAAGCGAGGAAGAGGAAGACCAAGAATAAGCTACATAGATCAAGTGAAGGCAAAAATAGACGTCGTATAAGGAGGTGCAAAATGTTGCTAATGATAGAGCAGACTGGAAGAAGCTACACCGACAAGAGCACAGCTCTTAAATACAGAAGAAGAACAAATGGTTATCAAAAATAAGCAGAAAACACAGCGGGCTAAATCACTAAATGCGTCATAATTGACAATTAGTTGTAGCTTTTCTAAATACTCCTATTGAAGTTCAGAAAGAAAGTTGCTTCTGTTTCACCAAAATCAAAGGTCATTTATTTAGTTTGGGGCCCTTCTAAGGCATTTATGAACGTTGCGGTTGAGTCTGCCGAGTTCGGAGTGCACTTGAGCTGGGGGGACTCTGGTGGGAGACTCAGCGGGGCATTTCTCTTTTTTGTGTGGTGGTGGATCTTTCTTTTGTTATTACATTGTTTATTGTAAATACTCACTGAGATCGATAGAGAGGTTGTCTAACGCGGAACGCGAGATAGTTCTGTGCGCGTTCATGGCATACACCGCAAAAATCGCGTCAGTCGTAACCTATTCGAGCTAGGTCATTACCGAGGTACAACTTGAACAAAGTACATGAAACGCATACATTGCTGTTTAGTTCTATAGGAGCGTAAAGCTAACTTCTTTACGAACATGCAATGAAAATCGTGTCATGCGACTCGTCCATCTATTTCTATGCACGATTGTGTGTGTAGATCCGCGAGCGCGGTAGTGCGTATTTACAAGCGCTTACGAACAAGTGAGTTCTTGGGCTGTGTGAGTTAAAATTGTCTACTATTGGCGTTCGTTTACGTGTAGTTGTGATATTAAGTGGGGAGCTTCGTGGAACATCAGGTCGAAGCTAAATTCAAGCATCACGGCCCATCTCTCGATATCTGTGTCATGCACTTATACATGTGCTTATTCATACAATTATTACTTAGCCATATATTCTTGTCTTTCACGTGATGAACCACGTTGTAGGTGTTTTTGTCAATTGACCTCTGCTGTAGGATCTTTGAATTTGTTGTGGGACGTTTCGGATACCTCAAGTGGAATTTTAATTTGGAGTCGAGCGCGGTTCCTGAAAAGGAACTTATTGGCTTTGGCTAGCTTGAATCTGGTTGTCATAATTATCTTTGTTTCTAAGGTTATGGTGGCTATCATTTGTTTTAAATGGGTTTAGATTTTTACGAACAAGTATAATATTTTCATAAATGAACTATGACGCTGAACTTGTTGATGACGTCAATGACAGAGTTGATTAATTAACTATGCGAAGTTCAGTTCAGGTAAAAGCGATTGAGACAGCACTAAAAAATAAAGAACGATTTGACAAAGGTATCGCGAACTACCACGGCATAATACAAAATTGTGATCAAAATACACCGGGTCATATGAAATCAAAAAGGTTTTACCTCATAATGAAGAATGAACATCCAAAAAATGCACCTAAATTTGGAATTCGTAGTGGTAGGCAATATAACCGTGTCGGCGATGAATAAATGCCTGGATAATGAGAACCGTGATAAGACAAAATGGCTATGGTGTGTAGAAGGATTGATAATGTTGGTAATGTATTTATTTTAATGGCGATGAATAAAAGCCTGGATAATGAGAACCGTGATAAACAAATTAGCTATGGCGTGTAGAAGGATTGGTAATGTTGGTAATGTATTTATTTTAATGGCGATGAATAAAAGCCTGGATAATGAGAACCGAGATAAACAAATTAGCTATGGCGTGTAGAAGGATTGGTAATGTATTATGTGTTTATTTTAATGTGTGTTTTACGAGTTAATACTTTATAATGTGTCATGTCAACGAGAAGGCTAAAACAGACGCTGAGGTCTTGAAGCCTTATGTCAAAATTAGCGCTGAGGCTATGAGACATGAGTGTGACATGAATCATTATAATGTATTATGTGTTTATTTTAATGTGTGTGTTTACGGGTTAATGCTTTATAATGTGTCATGTCAACGAGAAGGCTGAAACAGACGCTGAGGTCTTGAAGCCTAATGTCAAAATTAGCGCTGAGGCTATGAGACATGAGTGTGACATGAATCTTGTGTTTTATTAATGTGATTAAATTTGTGATTATGCTGTTTAATGAGAAATGATATTTAATCTGTTTTCCTGTTATATCAGATAAAAATATGGAGTAGGCGCAGGGACGCGCCACTCATCAGAATGGCCGTGTCGGCGCAGTTACGAAATATCACCTTATAACCCGATGAATAATTAAAAATAACACGTGCACAGTGCACCTGCGCTCTCGAATCGAGTAAACAACACGTGCACGACCCATCCCCACCACTCGGGCGGGCGCTCGCCCCTACCTGCGTTCACTATAAATAGACGTGTCGACCGCTCCGAGGCTCAGTAGTGAATTGATTGTCCGAGCGACAACACTCTGAATCTCATTGAATTTACGTTGGGTTTGGTTTTGCCGATTATTTTGATTATTATTATCTTTTAAATTATTTCTATTTTATTATGTCAATGAATTTAAGTTTTTAGTTATTTGTTTATTTATTACATGTTATGATAATGAGTTTGATTTTATCAGATGTTGAAATATCTTATATTAATTAACTATCACATATTTTATTGTTTTTATATTTCCTTTTGGACCTATATGAATTTATGAACTGAATATAATAATCGTTGAGTTTATTTACACGTTTTATTAACTGAAATATCATTTACTCTTTTAGATGTAGGTCAGTATAACTCTGAAGCACAAATCCACACAATATTTAAATCTCCTGCGCTTTAGTTCATGCGATTGCATTGCCGTGTCTGTTCACGGTGCCTATAAGGTCTATAATAAAATTTATAAATCGCTCGGTTCACACGCTGCTAGCTGCTCCCGCTCATCCATCTAGCTAGTAGCTAACTCGGCCAGTGAGTCTTAGATGGAGGCGACGCGCGCGCGGCGCAAGTAACAACTCTTTGTAAAACGTAATATCAAGAATTATAGTTCTAGATGGGTTACCGCTGAAAGCATTTTGTACATCTCTTCTGGCTGATCACAGAAATTTTTTACTTTCGGGTCTGGCACACCAGCCTTCTAAGTAAGCTTCCTAGATATGGAGTCTCTGGTGGTCTGTGCGCTTGGGTTTCCAATTTCCTGAGCGAACGGTTTATTCATGTGGTCATAGACGGGTGTTCGTCGGACCTTTTGGCAATCAATGCGTCAGGATTCAGTTCTCTCTGCAACATTATAACTAGTGCATATTAACGATCTGGTGAAACCTGGTAATCTGGTCACTTTTAATGCCACCAAGACACAGGCGTGTCTTTTCATCGCCAAACTCCTTTCCACCTCGGCTCTACCAATTCCAACACAGGAGACTGTGAAGATAAGATCCGACAGAAGACGATGTGTAGTCACAAGATCAGTAGTAGGAAGATTTGGAAAAGACAGAAGAATAACTAGGAAAACAAAGATTCGACTTGTGAGGCGCCTGGTCTTTCCGATTTTTCTCTAAGGAGCTGAAACTTGGTCCTTAAGCCTACAAGATCGCTGGAAAATTGACGCACTGGAGATGTGATGCTGAAGACGCTTCCTGTAAATTCCGTTGACAGCCTTTCGCACCAATAAGGCGATCCTGACGGAGATTTGAATAACAGATAGGCTTTCGTCTACTGTGCAGCTTCGAATTCTCAAGTTCTTTGGTTACATCTACAGAAACGAACACTCGATGAAGAGACTTGTTGTCCAGGGTGGGAGGGAGTACTCGCAACTAACGAACCAAAAAAATGGAAAAGCATTGCGAAAGCTGTAACCCTAGTCAAGGAGAACATTGGCGTTGAAGACCCACCATATACACTATCTATTGCAACCACAACCCCTCTGACAAGAGTGCTCGACTGAGCAGAAGATGTTTTCAATCCAACTTTATAACGAACTAGTTGTCTCCCGAGGTTTCACCCACGTTCCCGGGATCAAAAGTAGCCTATAATACTCAGGGATAACGTAACTTGCTATAAGTGAAAAAAAAAAAAAACAAATCGGACCGGTAGTTCCACAGATTAGCCAGTTTAACGAAACAAAAAAACTCTTCCACTTTATAATATTAGTATAGATAGATAATTAGTGCAGTTTATAAGGAATATATGCAATTTATAAGGAATATGTGCAATTTATAATAAAAATGTCTAATTCCGATATTAATATCGGAATTCCGATATTGAGATCCAATATCGGAAATCAATATCGGAATTGAAAATCCTTCCGATATTACATGCCCTACTTCATCTTTATTATATTAAAACTAGCTGTCCTACACGGTTTCACCATTTAAACAAACAAAAAAACAACAAAAAAACCCTTTATTAGCATAGATATTAATATATTGCGAGTGATACCCCTGGTGTTGCAAGCGTCCATAGGCTACGGTAACTGCTTACCATCAGGCGGGCCGTATGCTTGTTTGCCACCTAAGTGGTATAAAAAAAAAAAAAAAAAAAAAAAATTAAGTAAAATTAATATTATATTAGTGTACATGAAGATAATGGTGCCGATTCTGTTGTAAATCGCACTAAATTAATTTTAGTTACATCACATTTCTTTCTTACAAACATTATTAAAGGATAGAACATATTTAAAGCTATCAAATTAGTTTTTGCCGTCTTCATTTGCGTGTATTTAGAACTAGCCGCAATAGATGGTGACTAAATTTGTGTTGAAAACATGCATTGGATTAATTTGACAGGACTAAATTTCTGACATCATTTTATGTTCTTTGTAAGAAAGAGATATAGTGAGACTAAATTAGTTTTGTTGTAAACAACAGAATCAGCACCATTGTCAGAGTCAAGCATTTTTATGGATAATGTACTTTTTTGTTGAAAAAATATGCTCATTTTGAACACTGGTAGGCAAAATTGATGTATGATACGTTAATTTTATAGCTCTAGGCGACTATACCTTGTGGCGAGCTTAAAAACTTTATTTAAAAACCCAAATAGATAAAAATATCTGATTCCGATATTACGATATTGAATCACTCAATTCCGATATTGTAATATCGGAAAAAAACGTCCGAGATTCCGATATTCATGCCCTACACCTGACTGACTGATCTATTCAACCAACCCCAGGCCCTATTGAAATATTGCATTCGTATAGGTTTTATAGTTAATTCCAACCCTAGGATGTGGATTTTTGCCATTTTTTGCTTCAATATTTTTCATATGCCGAACCAAAAACGTAAAAAGTAACTCTTATGATGCCACAGCGACTTATTCCAACAAACATTGGTGCTAATTGAAATTTTTCGTGTCTTCATTTTATGTCGGATGACCTGATTAAGAATTTTATCCTTGACTTTTGAATAGGTTGGGAATATCAAAAAAAAACATAACCTTATTGTACATAGTTATTTACTCGCATTTTAAAGCTCATATTCAAAGGAAAATGCTTTGGCAATAATTTTGAATAGGGTAGTGGCACCAAAAGATGACCGACCCCCAATAGATGAACGATCGACCGAAAATTAAAAAAATATTATATAATCCCTAAATTTACATGCTTGCAATATTTTTTTCCCCATAAGGCAATATTTTTTCTTCCATATTCCTCAACAACATTGACAATTACAGCCCAGACGCGCTTGCGGTGAATTTTTATGTGTTACGTTACCCGCCAAAAATCGGTTTTATATGGAAACCTTATAACGGTAAGTCCCTCCAAATTTAAGAACATTGTCAGCGTATATTGCACAATCGCAAAGGAAACTTATTATCCTGACCCAAAATATTCGTAGTATCTGGAAAAACTTTAACGATTTTAAGACCCTTTTAACCAGAATCAAGACGAATCCTGATATCATAGTTTTAACAGAATGTTGGTTACACATAAATAGTACCCATCCCCCCTTAGAAAATTACACCTCTTTCGGCTCAAACAAGCACCTTAACCAAAATTCAGGGGTAGTCATGTATATACATAATCGAATTAAATGCAATTCTTTTGAACCAGAACTACAGGACGCAAATTGTGCTGTCACTACTTTGTCTCCTAGCATCGCAATTATTGCTATATACCGACCCCCGTCGTTTCCCTCGGTGGGGAACTTTCTTAATTCCCTAGATGTTCTACTTCAATCACTAACTCACTTTAAAACGATTGTCGTAACGGGGGATATGAACATTGATATCAAACCCAATTCACGTGATAGTCGAGCAGGTGAGTACCTAAACCTGATATCCTCCCACGGACTGATATCTTCTCACACGCTACCAACTAGATTGGATAATTGTCTAGATCACGTCTTGGTTAAATCGGGCAGCTCAATCACAACTTTAATTGTTCCAAATTCAGTAACTGATCATTACACCGTCATATGCTCAATTAACTTTGATAATGATATTGGTAGCAATATAATTCATTATAGTAAGGTTGATTATGCTAGCATTACAAATGATCTTAAGCGTCTCGATTTTTCCCCTATTTATGAATCTTCCAACAGTAATGAGGCCGCCAGTTACCTAGTTGACTCCCTATCAAATATAATTAAAACCAATACGATTTACAAACAATCATCAAGACGAAATAGAATCTTTAAACCATGGATCACGCTTGGCCTCCTCCGCTGTATGAGGAATAGAGACAAAATGCACTTAAAACTTAAAAAATCACCAAATAATGACATTCTACGTATCACTTACACTAGATACAGAAATTTCTGTGGTACACTATTAAAAAATATTAAAGATCAATATGACCACGATGAACTAGAGAAGGCAACTTCTATTGGTATTAAAAAGACATGGCAAGTCATAAATAAAATCACTAACTATAAGACCAAAAAATGTCCTTCTATCGATTTAGTTAAGGATTCTGTCTCTAAGAAAGACACTGCAAACAACATAAATGAGTTCTTTGCCTCGACAGGAAAAAACTTAGCGGACGTAATTGTGCGTGACCATGGCCCGTCTAGTATACCAACTCTATTCCCAGAATCATCTGACTCTTTTGTTATGCTGGAGACTGATCCAATTGAAATCACATCGATCATTCATTCCTTAAAAAATCATTCCTCTGTAGGGTGGGATCAGATTCCTTCTTGCATAATAAAGGACAACATCGGTATACTTGCCGAGCCTTTAGCTCATATTTGCAATCTGTCTCTCGTTACTGGCAAATTCCCCAAAGTATTCAAGTTGTCCATAATCCACCCTATACATAAACAGGGTGACAAAAGCATAGTAAACAACTACCGACCCATATCCATTTTACCTGTTCTTTCTAAAGTTCTAGAAAAAGTCATGAATAAAAGACTAGTTAACTATCTAGAAGGTGCTAACTTACTCTCCCCAAATCAATTTGGCTTCCGTCGAGGGAAATCCACGGATGACGCAGTATCGATGCTTGTAAATAGCGTGGTCTGTGAATTAGATGCAGGTAAGAAATCCTTGGCAATCTTCCTAGACCTGGCCAAGGCCTTCGATACTGTGTCTAAACCGATCCTCCTTAGAAGACTGGAAAACATGGGAGTACGAGGTGAACAATTGGAACTGTTTGCGGACTACCTTAGCGAGAGATACCAGTGTGTCAAGCTCGATGACGTGGTTAGCGATCCAATCCCTGTTGCTTTTGGCATTCCTCAGGGAAGTATCATCGGACCTACCCTCTTCCTGGCTTATATAAATAGTCTCTGTCAGATCGACCTGTTCAGAGGTAGGGTGGTCTCTTTTGCTGACGATACAGTATTGGTCTTCTCCGGAGACAATTGGGAAGAAGTATATCAAAATGCCCGAGCGGGCTTTAATAAAGTTAATATCTGGCTAAAAAATAACCTGCTGACCCTCAACACTGCTAAAACAAAATATATACAGTTTTCAATTCGCGGAACCCAGGTACATACTGACGACAGCCTACAAATTAGGGCCCACTCACACTCGTCGAATCTCCAACATTGCACGTGCGCTGCCGTTGAACAAGCTTCTTGTGTACGCTATCTTGGAGTGGAAATTGATGATCACCTTACTTTTATCCCTCATATTACTTTGCTCACACAGCGGGTTCGTAGGCTGATATCTATCTTCAAAAACATCCGCAGTGCTGGAAATCCAAAAATCCTGAGAATGATGTATATGGCTTTGTGTCAATCACTCCTAACTTATTGTATATCTGTGTGGGGAGGAACCTGCAAAACCACACTACTCCCACTTGAAAGAGCTCAAAGAGCTATATTAAAAGTTGCCTGCTCCCTTCCATACCGATATCCAACCAAGGACCTATATGAAGAATGTAGTGTACTTACATTCAGGCAGTTGTATGTATCTAGAGTAATACTCAACCAGCATTTAATTACTCCATTACAGCCAGTCCCACCTACAACGAAACGGCGAATGGGTCAAGCGGTTAAAATAAAAAATACAACACTTTCTTCATACGCAGGTTTGAATGCTATTTGGGGGGTTTGCTGTACAACAAAGCAAACACCAAAATGAACATCAACCAGCTCAACCTCGTCAATTGTAAAAGAGTAATAAACAAATGGTTGTTGGCTCTTGACTACGGCACTACTGAAGAACTAATTAAAACAGAATATAAAGAATAAAAATTAACATACTGATGCACCTAATTTACACATATCCAACCACATCACGCATACTTAATACAACACACACTCACATAACCTCGCACAAACTAATAGATCTAACGATCTTGGAGAACGGCATAATATAATATAAATAAGGAATATTTTTTAACTATAAATTTTAAATATAAATGTTACAATCTCATAACAATATATAAATTCGATAATAATAAAAATGTATAAAATCGTAAAATATAAGTAGAAATATTATTATAATTCATAAATATAAAAAATATTGCATAAATAATAATGTCATAATAAGTAATTATATAATTCATATCCATATTTATATGCAATCTCTTGTTACAATTCATGGAAGAGCAATGATACCTATAATACAGGTTCTACCTAGTTTAGGTATCACTGCCCACTAGATACAAATGTAGTTTCCCTTCGTTCTGCCTACTTAGTTGTACATTTTCTGTAAAACATTTGTATCATATTCTTGCACTACTTTTTTTTTGAAATAAATTATTATTCTTTTTATTTATTTAGTTTCTTAAAATTAATTTTTTTTATAACATTAATTTATAAAATCAAAAATATTATAAAAAACCTAATCCTATGTAAATATGATTAATTTTTTTACAATATTTTTATAAAATCTAAAAATGTTATAAAAAAACCTAATCCTAGTGTGCCGCCGGCAGCGGGGTACGGTCCAAGCTACCGGTGGTTAGGGCTGCAGAGAGAGGAATCTCCTGACGATGCGCGCCGTGTCCAGGAGTACCGCCTTCTGTATCTGACCCTTGACCCAGCCATCTAGCGAGAGCCTCTCAAGATGTTGGTCGAGACTCTTCGCTATGAGACCGTTCGCTGAAACAACTATCGGAACAATGATCGTCGAATCAACATCCCACATGGCGGTTACCTCGTGAGCCAAGTCAAGGTACTTGCTAAGCTTGTCCTTCTCGGCCTTCACGAGGTTCTCGTCATGGGGGATGGTGATGTCGACGAGCACTGCCCGGCGCTTCAATCGATCTGTCAGCACGATATCAGGCTTATTGGCTACAATAGTCCTGTCCGTGATGACAGATCGATCCCAATAGAGCGTGGCATGACAATTTTCGAGAACCGGCGCAGGTGCGTACTTATAGTACGGTATTTCAGACTCTACAAGGCCGTATCGAAGAGCAAGTTGCTGGTGGATGATTCTGGCTACTAGGTTATGTCTGTGCAAGTACTCGCCGTTAGCAAGATGAGAACAACCGGAGATAATATGCCTGAGTGACTCTCCGGGACGGCGGCATGCTCGACAGATGTCAACCGTACCGTCCTTCAGGATATATCTCCGGTAGTTATTCGTCTTGATAACTTCGTCCGCAATTGCACAGACAAAACCTTCGGTTTCCCCAAATAGGTCACCAAAGCGTAGCCAGTTCACCGACGCGAGCAGATCTACATCGGGCCCTGTTAGGGCCCTGTAGAACCGCCCGTGTAGCTCCTTACTCTTCCATACGTCCCTGCGGTCCTCGATACTTAGCACCTTTGGTTTGCGCCAGTTCTCGTTTGCCAAGGATAACGGGGTGAGGCCCCTATCCACTGCCACCACATCGCGATGCATCCCACACTCGTTGTCAAGGAAATACTTCCTAAGACTGCACACCTCACGGTTGTGGAGGTCCTTGGCGTTTAAAAAGCCACGGCCTCCACACTTACGCGGGATGTACAGTCTCATAACAGACGAGCGTGGGTGTAGCATGCGATGAGTTGTGAGCAGAAGACGGACCCTTCTATCCAGGGCGTCTAGCTCAGTTTGAGTCCACCTTAGTATGCCAAAGGAGTATGTGAGCAGGGGCATCACCCAGGCGTTGAAGGCGCGCACCTTGTTGCCACCCGACAAAAGACTGTTCAGTACTTTTGTCAGGCGACAGAAGAAGCGCTCTTTCACCGCCCGCTTTATGTCCCCGTCCACAATACCCAACGACTGTGACATACCAAGATACTTATAGGTTTCTGCTTCGGAGAGAGATCTGAGAGACATTGTCTCAGAAAGTTGTAAATTCGTCGAATTTACGACTTTCCCCCGCTGCACATGCATGACCGCACACTTATCTATACCAAACTCCATCTTGATGGCGCTACTAAAAACTTCTGTAATCTTTAGTAGATCCACCAAGTTCTGACGTTTTGGTGCAAACAGTTTAAGGTCATCCATGTACAACAGGTGAGAAATGCTCTCACCCCCTCTCCGAAGCCGGCAGCCTAGTCTTGAATCCTTCAGCAGAGTACTGAGCGGATTCAAAGCTAGGCAGAACCACAGAGGACTCAAACTGTCACCCTGGAAAATACCTCGCTGAATCCTTATAAAGTCCTGCGGGCCAGAGGTGCCATCTCCACCACCTGGTTGACGAAGGACTGTGATCCACTGCCTCATGCATGCGCCTAAGAAGGATCTTAAAGCTGTATCAACTTTATACAGTTCCAAGATCCTCTCCAGCCATGAATGAGGCACCGAATCATAGGCCTTCTTGTAGTCAATCCAGGCAGTCGAGATGGCTCCCCTGTTCCGCCGGACTTGTTGGCAAATTGTCATGTCAATGAGGAGGAGCTCTTTGGTACCACGGGACCCAACCCTACATCCATTTTGAGAGGAGGCCAAAACGTTGTTCGCAACAATGTGCGTATTAATTTTTGTTCTCAAAATGGATGTAAGGAGCTTGTATAGTGTAGGCAAGCACGTGATGGGTCTATAGTTTTTCGGTTCCGTGGTACTACCGGACTTAAAGAGCAAGGAGGTAATACCGGTTGTAAGGAAAGTTGGCAGGGAACCAACCTCAAGGGCTTGTTGGAATTGCGTTGCCAATCGCTCGTGTGAGCATCGAAACCACTTTATCCAAAAGTTGTGCAATCCATCCGGCCCAGGACTTTTCCAGTTCTGGGTCGTGCGGATCGCACAACTTATGTCATTGGGGCTAATGGTAATTGCCTCCATTGGTTCGATGGACTCACACTCACGTTTGACAACACTCATCCAATCACCCTCGATGTGTTGGACAGGCATTGACCAGATACTACGCCAGAAATTAATCATGGCAGTAGTATCCGGCTGCTGTCCATCCAACACACGTTGGTCGGTTCCCTCCCACTTTCGGTATACCTTCCTCTGGTCACTCTGGAAGAAGCGATTCTGTTGGAATCGATCCACACGCTCTCTGTAGCGGCGAATACGGCTTGCCCACGCATAAACTTTTTGCTTCAAGAAGTCAATGCGCTCTGTGACACAGGCCATGTAGTCATGGGGCCTAATATCAGTCCCCGCAAAGGCCTGGGTCACAAAGCGCATGACACGAGGGCGATTATTGCCCTCCTTGAAGCAAATCAGCTTTGCAATGAGAGTCCTGAACGTGTTGATACGCCGCTCGATCCGCACTTGCCATGCGGGGGCACCACCGACGGTCCGCGTGGCTCGGTCAGGAACAGATAGCCTGACACGAGCAACACGGCACGCCGCGATGGCCCCACAGTACATGATCGAGTGGGTATCAACTAAATCTTCACTAGCCCGTAGATACGGGTCTAGTAAAGCGTTCAGGGCTCCCATTAGCGCTAGGTTTCGTTTATTTGTCGGCAAGCGTGGTATTCGCGGCCTAGAGTTGGGTGCGGACCTATACTGCAAAATCGCTTCCTCCAAAGTCCTCCTCAAATGCTCATTGGTTTGAGTGCTTACGCTGTTCACACAGTCCTCTTCGTCGGCACTGGGATCAACCCGCGCCACCCCCGGTGCCTGGTCTGGTATCGGCACCGGAACCGGCGAAACAGCAGGTGGATCCCGCGTCAAAGTGGAGGCAGAGCGAACAGGCAGCGCTTCCAAGCGTAACCGATCAAGTACAGAGTCATCCAGCCTCTTGAGCCGCTGGATGGCCCGCACCTGATCCGATAGGCGTTGCGCGGTCACGGTGATGGCTGGTTCAAGGATCCGAAACAGAGGAAGCATCCGGTCACGGTACGCGGACAGGTTGGTTCCCCCCTCTGTAGCCCCATAGTAGGCGCGCATGCAGTTTTCATTCATGGACTGTGTCCACCGCATGCGACGCACTATACCACCGGTAGCGGGGGCCGAGCGCGGGGCAGATTGTCCCGCAGGCCCCAAGCGTGCCGGCAGCGGTGGTCGTCCTCGTCGCGCAGGTGGTCGCGGCGGCGGGGGCGACGGCCCGCGCTCGTCGCTCGACTCGCTAGTGTCGGGCGCGGTAGCAAAATTATCGCCCGACGAAGATGGCGAGGAGCTGGCTGAGGCGGGCGAGGGTGGTGGGCGTGCGTATATGTGTCCCGCTGTTCCTTTTCGCCTTGATCTTGTTATCATCTCGTCAAAGTGACATAAATGTCGTTATGTAATTTTCAGGTGTTCATATTGCCAAATGTTATAGATTTCTATTGCTGCCATATTTTGAATGTGTAAATAGAATATTTAGGGTAAATTCATGGGTAAATCCTGGGTAAAACGTAAAAATAAATGATAAAATTGTATTTACAAAAATCAAGGCGTCTGTCACTGTCAGCGGTTTTTTTTTTTTTTTTTATAAATTATTATTATTTTTACTTCTTTTTTTTTTCTCAGCTCTTTGGCTGGTTTTCTAACTACATTTATTATTATTATTATTATTTTGTTTATTTATTTTTCTTTACATATTAAATACATTTTTAAATATTTTTATAAAAGTCATTAAATACAAAAAACATTTAAAAATATAAAAAATAGTGTTCCGCCGGTGTCGGGAGCAGGGTCCAAGCTACCGGTGGTTAGGGCTGCAGAGACAGGAACCTCCTCACAATGCGAGCCGTATTGAGGAGTACTGCCTTCTGAATCAGGCTCTTGATCCAACCGCCTAACGAGAGCCTCGAGAGATGTTGGTCGAGGCTCTCGGCCATCAGGCCATTGGCCGTTACGACAATCGGCACAATGATAGCCGAGCTCACACTCCACATGTCGACAACCTCGTGTGCTAAGTCTAGATACTTTATTTGTTTCTCTTTCTCAGCTTTCACAAGGTTCTCGTCATGCGGAATGGTAACATCGATTATCATTGCGCGGCGCGCTAATCGGTCTATCACTACTATATCAGGTTTATTGGCAACAATAGTCCTGTCAGTAATGATAGACCGATCCCAGTACAACGTGACATGGTCATTTTCGAGAACTGGGTCGGGCACATACTTGTAATACGGTACCTCAGCATCCACAAGATTATATTTCAAAGCAAGTTGCTGGTGAATAATCCTGGCTACTTGGTTATGCCTGTGCAAGTATTCGCCGTTAGCCAGACGAGAACAACCAGAGATAATATGTCTTATGGACTCACCCGGACGGTGGCATGCCCGACACACGTCAACCGTCCCGTCCTTCATGATATGTCTCCGGTAGTTATTCGTCAAGATAACTTCGTCCATAATTGCACACACAAAACCTTCCGTTTCCCCGAAGAGGTCACCAAAACGTAGCCAGGATACGGACGCTAAAAAATCTACACCGGGCTCATGAAGAGCCCGATAGAAGCGCCCGTGAAGCTCCTTGCTTTGCCATATCTCCCTGCGGTTATCCGTGGTAAGTATCACAGGTTTGCGCCAGTTATCTTTAGCCATGGTGAGCGGGGTAAGTCCCTTGTCCACTGCCACCACATCACGGTGCATACCCACTTCGGCTTTAAGAAAATATTCCCTGAGACTGCACACCTCGCGGTTGTGGAGGGTCTTAGCATTTAAAAAGCCGCGACCCCCGCACTTCCGCGGGATGTACAGTCTCATCACCGATGAGCGTGGGTGATGCATCCGGTTTGCGGTCAGCAGTGTACGGACCCTTCTATCCAGGGCGTCGAGTTCAGTCTGAGTCCATTTGAGTATGCCGAAAGAGTACATCAGAACCGGCATGACCCAACCGTTGAAGGCGCGCACCTTGTTTCCGCCTGAAAGAAGACTAATTAATACCTTCTTCAGGCGACCAAAGAAGCGCTCCTTCAACGATTGCTTCATATCAGTAACGTTGATGCCTAACGCTTCCGACATACCCAAATACTTATAGCTTTCGGATGAGGAGAGGGATCTAAGTTGTATGGAGTCCGAGAGTTGGATTCCCTCGGATTCCATAATCTCCCCTCGCTTTACATGCATAACTGCACATTTGTCCACACCAAATTCCATCCTGATGGCGCTACTGAATGTTTCAGTTACCTTCAGTAGCTCCATCAGTCGCAATTTGTTGGGGGCAAAGAGCTTCAGGTCATCCATGTAGAGGAGGTGAGATATAACCTGACCACCTCTCCTCAACCGATAGCCTAGACCTGAATCCTCTAGCAGTGAGCTTAGAGGATTCAGGGCCAAGCAGAACCAAAGTGGACTCAAACTGTCGCCCTGGAATATTCCCCGTTTAATCCATACAGGTTCATCATTCCCCTGGATCTGTCGACATCCCGGGTAGCGAAGGACCGTCCTCCATTGCCCCATACATGACTCGAGGAAGGTGCGTAGAGTTGCATCAATCTTGTACAACTCCAGCACCTTCATGAGCCATGTATGTGGCACCGAGTCGTAGGCCTTCTTATAGTCTATCCAGCATGTAGACAGATCTTTGCGGGATCGACGAACCTGTTGGCTTATGGCCATGTCGATGAGGAGTAGCTCCTTAGTACCGCGGGACCCATTCCTACATCCATTTTGAGAGGCAGACATAATTGAATTATCGTCAATGTGAGTGTTAATTTTCGCTCTCAAAATGGATGTAAGAAGTTTATAAACCGTCGACAAACATGTGATCGGTCTATAATTCTTGGGTTCCGCGGGACTACCTGACTTATGGAGCAGGTGGGTAACGCCTGTTGTTAGAAACTGTGGTAGCGACCCAGACTCTAAGGATGACTGGAACTGAGATGCCAGGCAAGTGTGTGAACTAGTTAGCCATTTTAGCCAGAAGTTATGCAGTCCGTCCGGTCCCGGTGATTTCCAATTCGGTAACGGACGGACTGCTCTGGCAACGTCTAATGGTGTTATTTGGACTTTTTCCATGTCTGGTATAGATTCACACACTCGCTCGACAACCCCCATCCAGCCTGCCTCAGTGTGACAGACGGGCACCGACCAGATGCTGCGCCAGAATGCACTTGTAGCGGCATCATCCGGGTGGCACACGTCTGTCACACTTTGTTCAGGTCGCTCCCAAGCTCTATATACCCACCTCTCATCGCTCTGGAACATGCGATTTTGCGTGTATCGATCAACCCGCCGCTTATACCGCCGAATACGGCTCGCCCATGCACAAACTTTCTGCTTCAGGAAGTCGATGCGCTCTGTGACACGGGACATGTATTCTGAGGGACTGATTCCAGTACCCGAGAATGCCCGCCTCACAAAGCGCATCACTCGTGGTCGAGTATTGCCCTCCCTGAAGCAGTATAGTTTACCGATGAGAACCCTGGCCCCATCGATACGACGCTCGATCCTGCATTGCCAGGCTGGCACGGTTGGTTTTGGTCGAGTAGCTTCGTCACAGTTTGGGAACTTGACGTTAGCTAAACGACATGCCGCAACAGCCGCGCAATACAGGATCGAGTGTGTATCAACGAGATCCTCGCTGCTTTCGAAAAAAAATCTTAAGCTGCAAGTCCAAGGCACCCACCAGCGCCCTATTTTTTTTGTGCATAGGCAGGCGTGGTAATCGGGGTCTAAGTTCGGTCGGGGTGTACCTATACTCGCAAAACGCATCCTCCAGTGCGCTCCTCAATCGGACGTTGCACTGGCTACTTACTGTAGCAACCCTATCAGCCTCCTCTTCAACACGATGATTGGACCGCGGCGGGATTGCATCAATTGTTGCTTGTGTCGCGGTTTGTGCCGAAGTTGAGACGACATGGTTGCTCAGCACCTCTGAGCGCAGCCTATCAAGTGCGGCATCATCCAACCTATGATTGCGTTGGATGACCCGCACCTGATCCGACAGTCGTTGGGCCGAAACGTTGACGGTTGGTTCTAGTTCCTGAAACAGAGACAGCATCCTAGCACGGTACGCGGTGAGGTTAGTTCCCCCCTCTGTAGACCCGTAATATGCGCGCATGACGTTCTCGTTCATAGACTGAGTCCATCTCATGCGCTGCACACAACCACCGGCAGCGGGGACCCGGCTCGGGGCCGGCTGGCCCCTAAGTCCCAAGCTCCTCGGTGGCCGGCCTCTCCCCTGCCGACGTACAGGTGTCGGCGACGTCGGCGGGGAAAAATACTCGTCGTCCAAGCTCGACGCAACTGCCGCGGCCGGTGTCGTCACAGCTCTTACGGTGGGGCTGGGTACCGGCGGCGGCGAGGCGGAACTGAACGACGAGTCCGGAGGTGGTGGGCGTGCTCTAGCTGCAGCTGATCTCGTCAACATTGTGGCATCATTTTCATTTTTTCACTTTGGTTTATTCTTGTATTATCGGAGGTGACATCTGTCATGTATGTGTCACCTCCGATTCCACTGATTTTTAATATTATTCTATTTCATTTTGGTGTATTTTGATCTCTTTTTATGTTTATTAATGGATTTCTGGTTTCAGGTTCAGTTTATATTGAAGAACAATTGTAAAAATGCGACAAAAATTATTTTCTGTTGAAATTGTGAAAAAGAGACGTTCGTGTTGACACGGTGTTGCCAGCTTATTATTATTATTATTATTATAGAAAGAATTAATGTCATATTAGAGCAGTTTTGGTTGGAATAAAATCTTGATATATTCTGCTTTCAATAACTTAATATATATTATTACATTATTTACCGTTTTTTAGAGAAATTTACTGTTCAAGTAATGGATTAAATTTTGTTCACTTGATCCAATAGATGAACGGCGTTCAACTAATGGAAAAAGGTCTAATTTTTATACCCATTAAAACCTATAAGTTAACGATTAAACACCAAAACAAAAATACTCAAATGAATTTTATTAAATTTATGAACTTAGTTACCAAAAGTTGAACAAATTATTTTAGAGTTTTTGATTATTTTAAATCTAACTTTCCTATAGAATCACCATTAAGATCAGTGGTTTTAATTTGAACGGTTCACATTTTATTCGTTCAACCTTTGGGTATATTTGCCTCAAGCTGAACGAATAATATTCACTTAGAATATTATTCGTTCATTTTATGGTTCATTAATCCATTAAATTTTATTTTTATTTATTTAGGAAAACAAACAATTGTACAATAAAGCATAAACATAAAAATAGATTGTAGAAACAAAAAGAGTAAATGTACAACCAACACCGTTATCCACGAAAATATGCTACTTAATAATGGCACTACATTTTAAAACTAATGTATTAGAAAGTACGTAATAAACGTCAAACAAAGCCAACAAAAAATGTTTAGTAGACATATGTCAAATATTCAATAGATTAGCCGACTAGCGTGAAAAATAGAAAAAAATGTAGAAAGATTTGTTATACATATTCAAAATTGCATTGACATATCTGCGAGCCTCTCACAGACTCTTTTTTTAAATTGTGATTGTGATAATATAAATAAATCAACATCTGTGAAATATTCGTTATAAGAATGCATTAATCTACGAAGAGGTGCACGCTCACCCGCTATGGAACGACAACGTTTGGGAGCAAACAAACACTGCGAGTGTGTTTCACGTATACGCTGTGAACGGCTGGGGGTACGTAAATATATTTGGTTAATGAGTTGATTACAATCAAACCCCTCATGACATATTTTGTATAAAACAATCTGATCTAAAAGTAATCTTCTCGATTTTAATGATGACATGGAAAATTTTGCTAAAAGTGACTGATACGAGGACCTTGCATGATAACATTTATAATTTACTGTACGGAGATATTTACGCTGAACAGATTCAAGTTGCTCACAATATTTCTCAAAATGCGGATTCCAAATAGCTGTAGCATATTCTAATTGACATCTTATTAACGACTTAAATAGAAGTAGATAAGTAGCAGGGCGCTTAAATGGAGTACATGTTCTCATAACGAAACCATATAATTGAAATGCTTTATTAGTAATGTAATTGACGTGAGTATCAAAGTGTAGTTTTGAGTCCATAAGTACCCCAAGATCCCTTATAAGAGACACTTTTTCTAAAGATGTGTTACAAAGAGAATAGGTGAAATTAATTACGTTGTTTTTTTTAGTAAAAGTGATAGATTTACATTTTGGTAGACTAAGCTGCAGTTTATTAACAGTACAATAGCCAGAGAGACGATCAAGATCCTCTTGGAGTGCTTCACAATCGCTTATGTTGTTTATGCCGAGATAAATTTTAAGATCGTCAGCGTAGAGAATGAAGCGGGCATTTTTAAAACATACATAGATATCGTTTATAAACATTACAAAAAGTAATGGGCCCAAAATTGAACCTTGGGGCACGCCGGAGGAAACATTGATTGTATTGGATGCGAAGCCATTTATCACAACCTTCTGAGTTCTATTCCTGACATAAGAGGAAAACCAACGAAGTAAGTTGCCGCGAATACCATTAAACGCGATCTTTTTAAGAAGTATGGTATGATCCACCTTATCAAAAGCCTTGCAAAAGTCCGTGTAGACCGAGTCAACCTGCACGCGATTGTCCATACTCTCGAATAAAAAAGATGAATAAAGTAAGAGATTTGTAACTGTAGATCTATTCCTGACAAAACCGTGTTGTTCAGGGATTATAACATTATGTAGACTCGGATAAATAAATTTGTGTACTAGTCTCTCAAGTACTTTTGATAAGGTGGAAAGCAAGGATATGGGACGATAATTAGTGACATCATTTTTGGCACCACTTTTATAAACTGGTATAATGTTAGCCGTTTTCCACACCTGGGGAATAATTCCTTCACTAAGACTACGATTATAGATTATACAGAGTGGGAAACTTAAGCTGTCAGCGGTGTATTTAAGGAAGAAAGGAGGAATACCATCAGGCCCTGGCCCTTTTGTAACATCTAAAGATTTAAGTTCACTGGCTATCATACTCCTAGTAAAACAAACGTTGGATATATTTAAATCATTATTTGAAGATGGTAAGGAATCAATATTAACATCAATCGAATCACCACTTTCATATACCGAACTGAAAAATTTTGTAAACAATTCACAAATTAATTCTGGTTTATCAGATTTTTCATCGCTATATGACATAGTATTAGGTATACCCACCTTATCCTTGCGACTCCGAATAAAAGACCAGAACACCTTTACATCACCTCGCAGGCCCACCTCCACTGAGTTTATATAACTATTGAAACATTCAGTACAAAGTGTCTTAAATCTCTTCCGAAACATAGAAAAATCCTGATAATCGGATTTATTGTGATAGGTTTTCCACTTTAACCAGGCCCTTTCTTTGTTTTTGAAAATATGAATTAAAGGACGAGAAAACCAAACTGGAAATTCACTAGACTTGACAGGCCGTAAGCAAATGTGTTTTTTTATAATTTCATAAATTTTTTCATAAAATAGAGATGTCGAGGATTCCACAGTAAGGGTGTCGAGGATAGCGATCCAATCGATATCATTTATAGCATCATTTATATTAGTGTAATTTGCATCAAGAAAACGATATCTAGGTAAGGGATTGTGAGTCATCACGTTATAAGATAAATTAAAATTAACGATGGCATAGAAAGGTGGGTGTAAACTATCTATTGGTACCAAAGGATTCAAAGGCGGCTCGCATACACATAATTCGTTATTTGATATAAATAAGTCCAAAAGTCTGCCCATGTTGTTGGAAATATTATTGTGTTGCTTGCAATTAGATACGGATAAAAAATTTGAAATTGAATTATTAATAGAATTGTTACAGCTAGTGGGCGCTGGAATAAAGGCAAAAGGACTATGTTCCAGCCATTCTAGATGGGGTAGATTGAAATCACCCAATATGTATATTTTGTCAAGAGTAGTAGCCGCAATCTCACAGTGAAGGGCACTTAAAAACGAGTTATATACAGGAAAGGGTTGATTGGGTGGCATGTATACACCACAGATTATATGCGACCTGTGTTGCATTTTAGAGTTGAATTTCAATATAACATAATCTATATTAGGCGAAAGTGTTAAAAAATCTAAACCGAAATCATACCCTAAATTAAATCTATACCGAGTGGCCTGCAAACTACTACGAACAGCGATCAAAATGCCACCCCCGTCAAGCCTTTCACTCGCGACCCGATCCCTATCACAACGATATAGTACATAACGAGAATCTATAATTTCACTGTCGGATATATTTGACACTAACCAGGTTTCAGTAAGAACTATTACGTCGTAACTCTCCGCCAAAATATTTGTAAATAATGTATTGAGCTTGGTCCTCAAACCTCTGCAATTCTGATAATATATTGCTATTTTATCAGTCATTTTTAAAAAGAAGAAGGTTATTATATATTACTATATCATTAATAAAAAATCGGATCACTAATTTTAAGTAAAGTAAATTTAAACGATTGCACACCCGTTCACAACATACTGTATTATTGTAAAACACTCTGTAATAAAAAACTCGATAAAGATTTAAAAATATAGATTTTAACTGTAAGTAATTAATAACAATAAAACATAAAAAGTATTGTTTGGTTTTCGTATAAGTTATTAAAAAACAAAAGCAGGTAGCGTTCAAACAACTCGACATCGTAGCATTCGTAGTAGCCGTAGCCGGCGAGTTAACTTGTAAACAAGTAGAGTAATGAGAGATTGAGAGGCAGCAGATACGTTGCATTACGCTTAGATGCAAAGTAATAATGAATGACATAGTATTGTGAAAAAGAAACTCAAGAATATGATTAACTATTAAAATATAATACTTAAGTTTAATTAGCCTTGGGTTTGAGTCGAGATAAGTCCTCCTCTCTTCGAACTGCAACAACGGGTGATGTCTCATTAGCCCGGACGAGTATTGTCCCATGCTTGATCCATACAAATCTATATCCATTCTGTTTAGCAGCATCACGAGTTTGACGAAACAAATTTTTGTTTTTCATTGTTAAGTGCTCATTAACAAAAATTTTTTGCGATGGACCAGATATATGTAGCTGTTCTGTCGTGATACCTTTTACTTTTCGCGCTGCCGAAATAAAGTTATCTCGCATCATTTGACTCGAGAATTTAACAATTATATTTTTTGGTCTCGGGTTCTTTGGATTAACTTGCGGAACACGATGAATGGAGACAACATCTTGCACAGGAACTGGTTGATTTATCGTAGTAGCAATGTTTTCCAATATAGATACCAGATTTTCTCCCCGCTTTTCCGGTAGGTTGCTGATTTCCACATTGCAAAATCGAGCTCTCTGTTCCATATTATCAAGTACTGCTTCCAATTCAGAAATACGTGAGCTATTGCACTGGACCATGTTCATATTTTGTTCCAGTGAGGATACTCGTTTGCTGAGATCTTGATTTTTAGTCTGCAGATCATCATACCTGTCACTGACAAATTTTATAGACTTTTTTATTTCATCAAAGTCGTTGAGAAAAATGAACGAACTACTATGGAACCTACTCCTATTCAAATGTTAGTTCAACTTTTGGGTACAAAACGTTCATAATTAGGGCTCAGTGTTCAACTATAGGGGTAAAACCTAAATTTTCTTACATTTTCAATTTTTAAAAAAATATATGAAGATGTAGGTTATAAATACTTTAATCCTTCAATTAATAAGGATTTAAGGTATTATTGAAAAAAACAGCAAGCGCCTATGTCATTAAATGACCGAGTTATAGCTATTTAAAGATGGAAAAAACGCTTAAACGTTCATTTATTGGTGCCTCTACCCTATTTAAATTTATTTAAAACAATAAATACAAATCATAAGACATAAATCAGAGTATCTGTTTTCACCGACATGCCACATGCCGCAAGGAAGACGTCTTTAAGAAAGTAGTCCTTTATAAAAGGTATTTTCGACTTTTAAGAACGTCATAGAAAAACTAACATGGTTTTAGACAGGGGGCTCCATACAACTTCATCGCCAAATTTTTAAGACATAATAATTATACATAGGATATTATATGATAGGTTTTCGTGATAATATATACTTATTTACAATTTTCTCGTCATTTTTATCAGACTTTTAAAATTACTTCGCTTCAATATTTATTTACTATGGCGCTCTACTTTCAACTTGGGTGGTAGCCAGCCAGGTGGGTACTAAAAAGTACCCTAACATCGTGCTATGGTTTCCTCACGATGTTTACCTTCACTGGAATCTCAAGCGTATACCATTGTTCCTGACAGTATTTGTTGCCAAATACCAGGCCAAATTGTCTAAGACGAGAGAGAATCAGGCCTCGCCAGGCCTCGACTCAGGAGAGTTTATTGGTTCATAGGTGGACCCAAATAATAAACTGAAACGGAATTTATTCTGGGTCAACTAGTCTAATAAATCTTCGCTCGGTGCTAGTTCTTGACATACAGAGGTGTCTCTGTGGCCACCTAATAAAAGCTTTAGAACCAAGATCCGACATTATCTGATATTCAGCGACAGACTTTATCAACACATAATTCAAATCCCTTTGGGGGTCCCCCCCTGACCCACCGCAATAAAACTATCAACAATTATATAAAAACAAAACTATATCTAATATATCTAGCTCTTATCAAGTTGTCTAACGACGCCCGGCGGTGGGGACGTGAGCACTTTCTTGGACAACCTGATCTGTCCGGACACTGGGTCTCGTCCGAAGTACTTCACTTGGAGCTCCGAGCCTACTTCCAGGCCGAGAACTGAGGGATGCATTATCTGTGGAGAAATATGGTTTGAGATTATAGCTGTAATCTATAATAGTTAAAATAAAGTTGAAGAGTTTCTTTGTTTGTTTGTTCTCGCCATGAATTCGAAAAATATCTTTCAGTAATAGGGCTACTTTTTTCAGAGATTTTAATTTTTAAGATTTTATTATAAATATTAATGTGTGTATGTTTGTAACGCAATAACCAAGTAATGGCTGAGCGTATTTGGATGAGATTTGACATATACATAGATCATACTTTCGAACAGAATATAGGGTACTTTTTATACCTGGAAACCATTACATCTTTAGGGAATGGGGTTAAAACAGGGGCAAAGAGTGACTAGCACGCCGATGTCCTTCAGCTGGATGACCTGGAGCTATAATATTCACCTTCCTATGGTCCAGCTGCGAGTTGTGCACCAGCGCGGGCGCCATGCCCGGGTACAGAGTGACTAGCACGCCGATGTCCTTCAGCTGGATGACCTGGAGCTATAATATTCACCTTCCTATGGTCCAGCTGCGAGTTGTGCACCAGCGCGGGCGCCATGCCCGGGTACAGAGTGACTAGCACGCCGATGTCCTTCAGCTGGATGACCTGGAGCTATAATATTCACCTTCCTATGGTCCAGCTGCGAGTTGTGCACCAGCGCGGGCGCCATGCCCGGGTACAGAGTGACTAGCACGCCGATGTCCTTCAGCTGGATGACCTGGAGCTATAATATTCACCTTCCTATGGTCCAGCTGCGAGTTGTGCACCAGCGCGGGCGCCATGCCCGGGTACAGAGTGACTAGCACGCCGATGTCCTTCAGCTGGATGACCTGGAGCTATAATATTCACCTTCCTATGGTCCAGCTGCGAGTTGTGCACCAGCGCGGGCGCCATGCCCGGGTACAGAGTGACTAGCACGCCGATGTCCTTCAGCTGGATGACCTGGAGCTATAATATTCACCTTCCTATGGTCCAGCTGCGAGTTGTGCACCAGCGCGGGCGCCATGCCCGGGTACAGAGTGACTAGCACGCCGATGTCCTTCAGCTGGATGACCTGGAGCTATAATATTCACCTTCCTATGGTCCAGCTGCGAGTTGTGCACCAGCGCGGGCGCCATGCCCGGGTACAGAGTGACTAGAACGCCGATGTCCTTCAGCTGGATGACCTGGAGCTATAATATTCACCTTCCTATGGTCCAGCTGCGAGTTGTGCACCAGCGCGGGCGCCATGCCCGGGTACAGAGTGACTAGCACGCCGATGTCCTTCAGCTGGATGACCTGGAGCTATAATATTCACCTTCCTATGGTCCAGCTGCGAGTTGTGCACCAGCGCGGGCGCCATGCCCGGGTACAGAGTGACTAGAACGCCGATGTCCTTCAGCTGGATGACCTGGAGCTATAATATTCACCTTCCTATGGTCCAGCTGCGAGTTGTGCACCAGCGCGGGCGCCATGCCCGGGTACAGAGTGACTAGAACGCCGATGTCCTTCAGCTGGATGACCTGGAGCTATAATATTCACCTTCCTATGGTCCAGCTGCGAGTTGTGCACCAGCGCGGGCGCCATGCCCGGGTACAGAGTGACTAGCACGCCGATGTCCTTGACCTCGACGACCTTGGCCTTGTAGATGGCGCCGAACTCGAGGTCGGGAGTCCTTTCAGCCGAGAGCCAGGTCGCGATGCGAGCGCGGGCCTCGTCCATCGCCGCTTGAGATGGCGCAAACACGTTATATTTCGTTTCGTCTATTGGTGTCACCTGAAATGAAAGGATTTTTTTTATACGACTAAGTCGGTACACAAGCATTCGGCCCGCCTGATGGTAAGCGGTTACCGTAGCCATATGGACGCTTGCAACACACAAAGCATCCCTCCCCTATGAGTTCTGGCGACCTTACTCACGCGCAGGAACACAACTTTACACAACATAAAGTTATTTGACTGCGGAATTCTGTAAGGCGGAGGTACCTCCCCAGTCGAGCTGCTCTTTGAGCGAATAAACGCTATGCTCTACTCTACCTCTCTCAAATTTATTTCTTAGGACGACCTCAATATTCACAAAAATGGGTTTCTTTGAGAGACCCCTTAAATAAAGTGTTACCAACCTGAACCCCAGTCTCCACATATAATTTCTTCAAGTTGGTACCTCCAATGCCAACCAGTTTGGGCCTCTTGTGAACTTCCACCTCCATTTCTTCTATGACCGGCCTGTTCTCTTTGAGGCCTATTCTGGAAATTTCATTTTATTTAGTAATCTTGTTTACAGACTTAGTTAAGTTCATAAAGTATATGCTAAAATTTCAGAGAAACCTTCATACATTTGTGCGTAAACTAAGCCAAAAAACATGTAGTGTAGTGCCTTACCTCGGTTTATCGATACACTGGTTCATAATATCGATAATCTTGCTCTTAGCGTCGCAGGCTTTCTGCACGGACTCCATGACGATCTTGAGAGGCAGGCCGGGGATCTTGATATCGGCTTGTAATGCCGTGATGCCTTTCTTTGTGCCCGCCACCTTGAAGTCCATGTCACCCATGTAATCCTCTATACCCTGGAGAGGTATTTATGGTTAATAAAATATCGTGAGCTGTAAATTTATTAGCCGTTCTTCATCGATCGGCAAAGTTAAGCAAACACCGTTGAGGACGGTATCTAGATGGGTGACCGCCTAGTTGTATTTCAACCAGGGCCACGGGCCCAGTTATAATTCGTTAAGGTTTTGTGTTAATTGGCTGAAATATGACGATGGTCATTGACGATGTCGGAAAAAACATACCGTGCGGATAAAACTACTATGCTATACGTGCGAAGCCGAGGCGGGTCGCAAGTAACGTTATAAATGTGAAAGTTTGGGATTCTTTTTTTTTTTTTTTTTACTGTTTATAGGCCTGTGTTTGACCGCAATCTCACCATGGTAAGTGATGATGCGGCCGAAGGTGGTAAGCACACAAAGCCTAGAAGGAACTGGCTCTCAAGTGCAGCTGTCGGAACACACCGAAAGGTGCTTGGCGACAGATTTTCAACTTGAGGGTGGTAGCCAGCCAGGTGGGTACTACAAAGTACCCTACCACCGTGCTATGGTTTCCTCACGATGTTTTCCTTCACCGAAAGCTCAAGCTCATTGTAGGAATCGAACTCGGGACCTTCGTCTCGGTATCCGACGTCTCTACTACTGAGCTATCATCGCCTTAAATTCAATTGATTGAGATTGTTTATTCAATCACGCATAAACAGCTGAACGGATTTGGAAGAAACTTGGAACAGTGTTCATATACTATGTACTTGGCATAGTGTGCATATACATGGCACAGTGTGCATATACTGGGCACATGTTTCATATACTTGAACAGTGTTCATATACCTGGCACAGTATTCATATACTTGGCACAGTGTTCATATACCTGGGACAGTGTTCATTAACTAGGCACAGTATTAATATACCTGGCACAGTGTTTATATACCTGGCACAGTCTTAATATACCTGGCACAGTGTTTATATACTTGGTATAGTGTTCATATACCTGGCACAGTGTTCATATACTTGGCACAGTGTTCATATACCTGGCACAGTGTTCATATACTTGGCACAGAGTTCATATACTTGGCACACCGATTCCTAAACGGTTTCATTTACTATACGGCTATTTTCGAGATTTGAAGATTATCTTACAGTTAACTGATGAGTACAACCAAAAACTAAGAAATAAAGATATTAATAGACTCACTAACAAATCAGTGAGTATCCTGTAGTCTTCGAGGGCCCCTTGTGAGTTGTGTTTGGAGACGAGTCCTATAGCGACGCCGGCGGCCGCCGCCGACAGCGGCACCCCCGCGTCTAGCAGCGCCAGGGAACCCCCGCAAATTGATGCCATCGAACTTGAACCTGTCAAAGTCAAACACAAAGCAGGTGAACAGATCGTTCTTGATAATGAGTTCCTAATAAAAACGCTTGAAGTTGTATTTGAGAGTCAGATCTGTTCTAAGCTAGAGCTTCAAGATTGTGTTGTCCACAAGATTGTTTACAGTAATTTTTTATATATTTATCAAAATACAGTAAAAAAAACAACGTATATTAAAAACTACACAACGCAAACCTCAAGGGGTTTATCTGTAAGTGGCGAGGACGTTCGTTAAATAAAACATAATTTTCCATACAAGGCCCAAAATGTATGGCAGATAGTTCAATCATCGATTAGGAAACGCTGTCAGCCAGCTTGAATCTTGCCATTGATCAATAGCAGTTGCAGGCTCGAGGAAATTTTGTATATAGCTTGTATTTTTGTGAATATCCTATACTATTAAACCAGCTTATATTATACTAGCTGACTCCCGCGGCTTCACTCGTATTCCCGGTATAAAAAGTAGTATACAGGGTGGAAATTTTAGACGGGTCAGTAAGGGCAGCTACCTTAAGAGTTGAAGCTACACGAATATGGTCTTATGTGACTATCCTTTAATTTGAGATTTATTGCAAACGGCATTTACAGATTTTTGAAAAAAGGTACAGTCGGCGAGAAAATGACGATTTTCGAAAAATATTTTTATTATCTTAATCGATCCAGTTTCTGACAAGGATCAAAAGGTACTATGGGGCCAAGTTAGGTTAGGGTACTAGAAATATCACAAATGGAAAAAAACTTTACCCATACATTGGTAGTTCCAGAGATTAGCCTGTTTAAATGAACAAAAGAGAAACACTTTCGCTTTATTGTGTTTTGAAATATCAAAAATATACAAAAATCTCAAAGATCGAAATCTTTGCTATTTGGGCGAAGCGCTCGTAGTGTAGCAGGGTTAGCCGTTCTTAATCGATCGGCAAAGTTAAGCTACCACCGTCGCGGTCGGTACCTTAATGGGTGACCGCCTAGTGGTATTTCAAATCGAGCGTTTCCGTGCTTCGGAAGGCACATAAAGCCGTTGGTCCCAGTTATCACTTAATTGTGATAGTCGTTAAGCTAGTTGGAGGCCTCGGTGGCTTGAAAACTCCAACAGTAGGTTGACCACTAGCCTACCTCCACCGATCCACAGTGGTGGAGTACCCATTCCCTTTCACCCTCATTTGTGAACGGAGGCAAGTGGCCCAGCAGTGGGTCATTATAGGCTGATAATAATAATAATAAATATCCTGGGACATTCCTCACACACGTTCATCTGATCCCAAACTAAGTAGAGCTTGTACTATGGAAACCAGATAACTGATATGAAATGAAAAAAATGAAATGAAAAATATTTATTCTTGCGCGCCATTCGACGCAAATAAAACTAACTAGACACAGATAAGTATTAATATTTATACTATTTATAGTTTATAATCACAAACAACACAGAAGTTATTGGCTACTATTTTAGCTACCACGAGAATTACAGGTGGCAACACCACGTAAGCCTTCCGCCATCTTTGATAAAGCCAACTTCCAATTTAATGATAAACATACGTAATCTGTGAATAAACAATAGAATAGGTACAATCGTGATGCTTCTGTGATGTGATGTGATGAGTGATACAATTTTATCTAATTAACAAGAAGTACAGTACACATTAAAGTTGAATAATAAGTAACAATATAACAATTTTAAATCTTGTGTAAACAATATAAGTTTTTGCGTCGTATGTGCGCAAAAACAGGAACCTGCTCAGCTTAGCTGGGAAATTAGGACTAGCCTAATGTCTGCAGCGCTGATTTTCAGCAAGAACCGATGAGCGACGCAATTCGCTCCCACCAGTGGAAAAATTGATATCCAGTAAGTACTTATTACATATTAAAACAATCGAAGTATAGGTACAACAACAAACAGTGATTGAACTTATTAATACTTTAATTCAATAGTTATATTTATTATTTTACTCTTTGCTTTAATGCTTTAATGTATAGGGCTCGATAAACCGGTAACACGTCATATTTTCGCTGGGTATAGTTAGTATGCCAGAACCGTGACTATGACGCATCGGCTAGTCGCAGCTAAGCCCAAAAACGAACACAATAAATAATAAAATTAAACAAGACAACTTTGAATAAAAATAAATAAATAAGCCCCCAGTACAACATAATATAATCTGAATATGTAAGCGACAAAAATAGAAGTATAAATTTAAGTACATAAATAAAATAAATATACCATTTTTTATTTTTTATTTCAGGACTGGTGTTACTTCTAATGCAGCCATATTAATACCAACCAAGGCATGAAAGGGCAGGCGCATAAGGCACACCCCTTTTTGATAACACACCATTGCAATGCAAGATAGCTTTTATACTTTAGGTAATTGTTATCATGTACTATTATCATTTATTGTTGCTATTTTTTTTTTATAATAATATCTATGATATAATACATATACCACTTTTTGTTTGTAAATACATACTTAATACATACTTACACCCAGACTCAGGACATACAGACATGTTCATGCACACACATGTATGTTCTGTGTGGGAATCGAACCCACGAACTGCGCCAACTGGCCCGTCTAATGATGAATGAATGAATGAAGTGAAGTATTGTGAATGTGTTACCATTAGACTCCAACACTTCCGCAGTGAGGCGCACAGTGTAGGGCTGGTGGGGCACGACCGGCATAAGCCCCCGCTCGGCGAGCGCGCCGTGCCCCGCCTCGCGCCTCCCTGGTGCCCCACCCCGCCCCACCTCCCCAGTCGCGTACGACGGGAACTCGTAGTGGAGGAAGAAACTCTTCTCTTTTATACCACTGTTGGAACGGAAAATCTCATTGGAATCGTTTCAAAAGACAAATTTCTAGAATATAAGAAAGAAAAGAAAGAAAAGAAAGAAAAGAAAGAAAAGAAAGAAAAGAAAGAAAAGAAAGAAAAGAAAGAAAAGAAAGAAAAGAAAGAAAAGAAAGAAAAGAAAGAAAAGAAAGAAAAGAAAGAAAAGAAAGAAAAGAAAGAAAAGAAAGAAAAGAAAGAAAAGAAAGAAAAGAAAGAAAAGAAAGAAAAGAAAGAAAAGAAAGAAAAGAAAGAAAAGAAAGAAAAGAAAGAAAAGAAAGAAACTAATTTATTTGACGAACACATTAACAACAATATTTAAATTAACAATAAAACAGTAGGTCTGTGCCGTCAAATAGGACACAGCTTAGCATAGTGCTACTGACTACTGTCAGCAGCGCTGATTTTCAGCTGACGCCCTTAATGATGTCATGGTCGTAAGTAAACGAATAAAAAATAAAAAAAAATATAAACAATAATATACCCATATTAGTGTGTGCGTGTAGTTAAAATTAATACTTATGGCTAAAATTAATTATAATTTATAATATGGCCTTTTTCTTTTTAAGGTCCCGTATCCAAATGGTGCTAACGGGACCAAGTTACTAAGTTCCGCTTGTCTATCCATCCGTCTGTCTGTCAGTGGACTGTATCTCAAGAATCTTTTTTTATACTACTTAGGTAGCAAACAAGCATACGGCCCGCCTGATGATAAGCGATTACCGTAGCCTATGGCCCTGCAGTAATCTCTTGAAAACATCGTGAAGAAACCATAGCATGTAGAGTACTTTGTAGTACCCACCTGGCTGGCTACCACCCTCAAGTTGAAAATCTATCGCCATGCACCTATCGGTGTGTTCCCACAGCTGCACGTCACAGCCAGTTCCTTCTAGGCTTTGTATGTTTATCACCTTCGGCCACATCATCACTTACCATGGTGAGATTGCGGTCAAATAAAGGCCTATACACAGTAAAAAAAAATCCTAGCAGGCCATTGAATTATTACGCTTAGAAGCGAAGTATCGAACAAAAATCCTCGCGACTCGTAGGCCACTTGACAACCAATGTGTGCGTGAGTACCATATAATTACACTCGCTGGCACGCACACAAGCGCACGAGTAATGTTGCAAGCTAAACGAAATTTTTCGGTAAAATTAACCTTCCGATACTAGTGAATGAAATTGGAAGTAAGTATTCATAAAATTAATTAAATAGTCTAATATATGTTCTGCGTCTTAGATAATTTATCTTATCATAGACACAGGCCTGTTATTTATTTATTACTAGTTTAATGGTTATGTTTCATAGTACTTATGTCGGGTATTTTAACATAGTAAACCAAGACAATGTGCAAAGCTATGAACGTTTTTACACCCTAGACGAATATCTTAAATATGACAAAACTTGGTAAATAATTATATAATTTGGACATCTCATTTAATTTAATTTGATTATTATTTTATTATATTGTATGGTCTGGTGATTATTAGATTCAATTTAAATTTATAATTTTGCATGCTATTCTGTAGCGAAAACCTCAATGTTACGACATTTCTGGCGAAATAAACAATTTCATTTCATTTCATTTCAAAACGATCGTACAATTTGTAGTAGGTATTGTTGGTAATGATAGGTTTCATATACCTATGATAGGTTGTATAGAAAAAGAAGATTAAGAAGTATGTAGGTATTTAATTATCATTATCGTATAAAAGACGAATAGCTATACATTTTTATAATATCTAACTGAATCTATACTAATATAGTATTAATATTTATAATACAAGAAACCGGAAGAGTTTTTTGTTTGTTTGTTTAAACGGGTCAATCTCTGTAAAAAAAACTACCTGTAAAACTACTACTGTGTAAAACTACCAGTCTGATTCGAAATTATTTCACTAATATGAAGCTACCTACATTATCCCGAGTATTATAGGCTACTTATCCCAAGAACGCGGGTGAAACCGCGGGGGACAGCTAGTCAGTTATAATAGCTATAAGTAAAAGAAACAACTTATCGGACTCAATTACTTACTCTACTTCCTACTCTAACAAAATCAGTATCAATTACGTAAAACAACATAAATTCGCACACAAACAGCTGGCAACACTTTGCTCGAAATCCGAGTGAAGAATTTTTATTTTTGAATTTTGTTATTTTAGATGAATTACGCAATAATATTAGTGGCTTATCTATGGAATATTACAACAGAATTCTAATCTTTCTTCCTTGATGAATTATGAAGCAATTTTACTGCACAAACCGTCATATTTATTATTTTTCTGAGAGCTCCACTCACTAAAACGCCAGTCAGTACACTGACAGCGCGGCGGTCATTTGGAGCCATTATGGCTCCAATTGAATGGATTATGTTTCGCGCGTGTACTTTGTTTCTATGTGTAATAATTCAATGTAGCAGGCATTACATGTGAGGGAAACCAGAAGCTTATAGTAAAGGACCGTTCAAGTATTACGTAAGCACTATAGGCTGGCGGAGGGGTCTATGCTTTGCTTATTTTTGATGACATGGGGGTGGGGGGTCTAGTCGTTGATTACGTCAGCAGTAATTATTTACTTTTTTACACATATGGCAACCCACACATTGTCTATGATTGAAAACGAAATGCATATACAGTAGTACCCAACTGATATGGCTTACCGATGTACCTGCGCAGAAGATACATTTTCAAAGAGCGGGAAACGCTATTGGTCGACAGCTGCCGCCATGTTAGCGCGCGCCGTGCGGAGGGGCGTGACTTGCGAGTGAGACGGAACTAACAGCTGCAGTGTATTATGAACCTTATAGTAGTGATCTAAGGTTGATTGTAAGTTTTAAGCATTCTTTCGTTAATCTTCGGGCCATACTTTCTTTTCTGTGCGAACGAAGCGCCGCGCCATATCAGTTGGGTAATACTGTACCAAAGTTTACGTAAGCATGGGTAAGAGCTTTGCTTACTTTTGCTGACAAGGGGGAGGGGGGATGGTAAATAATTGTAAAAAATCCGCCCTAAAGAATAAATATATAATTACCTAGTGAGCATTGTGAGTGTGTCCATCTTGAGTGCACTATGTGGCGAGTCGAAGGCAACGGTGCACAGAACCTGCGTCTGACCGCGCTGGAACAACGCGCTGCCGTGTAGCGGCTCGTATAGAGATACCTAACAACATTATACACTTATTTGTATGGGTTTTAGAATCGAACCCATGACCTCAGGGTACACAAAAGGTATGTCAAAACAAATTATTATGTAAACAACCATTCAATTATTATATTACTAAGACATAATATAGAAAATGTTTATTCAAAATATTCTGTCAAACCGCAGTACGACTTGTCGATAGAACATAAAGTAAAATCAAGAAAAATGCTGCCTTATCTATTTATGCAATATGTTTGCCGTCTAAAGGTCAGCTCACACCTACGCGAAGCGATACGACGCAGCGCGCACTTTTTAAAATAGCGATACAATATGGATTATCAGCCCCAGATATACGATTTTTTCGAATCTGGGCAGAAACCTCCCCAGGGTGTGATATATTTGTATTTAAAAAAGTCTTTTCTTAAAAAAAGTCTTAGAATTATATCCCTAAAACCTAAATTGGTTACGACTATTTATAACGGCAAAGACTAATTTGTCAGCATTAAATATGTTCTATTCTTTTTCATTAATGTTTGTAAAAAAGAGATACGATGTGATTAATATTAATTTAGTGTGTTTTACAACAGAATCGGCAGCATTGTATCGATATCTTTAAAAGTTCGCGCCGCGTCGCATCTCGGTGTGAGTTGACCCTAAGTGGCATACAAAAATACCTATCAATTTTAGTCTGTTTTCAAATTCAAAAAGCATTTATTCAATTTAGGCCCTGATAAGGCACATATGAAGAGATTTGAAGAGATAATAAATATATAGAACTAACCTGACAAGTAATATCCCTCAAGTCATCGAGATGTCTTCCGTCACACCGCACGTCCGTCTCAAAGATCATGTCTCGGAACAACTGTCTCAAGTGCGAGTTGAAGGCGTCTTGTAACTGTGTGAGATCAACCTCGGTGTCGCGCAGTTGGTTCAGTACTGTCTGACGGAGGTCCGATATCGCGTTGTCGCGGGAAATCTTGTCGTGAGTTGGATCACTGGGAAAATACACTCACAGAATTTGGCCTAAGCTCGAAATTTCATACAAAAGAGGTGTTTTCAGCAAAGATTTTCTCTACTTTAATGTTGATTTAAGGCACTGTATTCCATATCATTTAAAAGATAGAAAAGTCAGCATTTGGATACTTCAATTAAAACTGTGCCATTTCTCTTATACGCCAAAAATGATTAATTAGTATGGACAGTGCAAAGTTAATTTTTATATGAATATTTAAATCGTACTCTGGTCTATAAAAGATAGCTTGATCTCTGCGACAGTTGTTTGTTCATCTGTTTAATCTGTGGTTGATTTTATGATGACACAGATAAACCTTATGCTAAAGCCATAAGGTTAATTTTCATATGACTCATACAACTGTCGCAGAGATCAAGCTATCTTTTATAAACCATAATATTATAAATGCGAAAGTTTGTGAGTATTAATGTATGTTTGTTACTCTTTCACGCAAAAACTACTGAACGGATTTGAATGAAATTTGGCACACAGATAGAATATGTTCTTGATTAACACATAGGATAATTTTCCCTCGGGAATGCGGGTGAAACCGCGCGGGACAGCTAGTTTATAATATTAGCAAGATTAGATAATAACTCACCTAAGTATCTCTCTCAACTTCATATTCGACAATGTCTTGATGGAGTCCACTATGCTCTGCTCCAACGGTAATTGCATGTCATACTCTCTCTTCATTTTGCCATGGTCTTTCTGCAGCTTTTCTATACCTCGTACGATGTGCTGGGCTTCTTTTGTTCCTGTAATGTTTAGAACATGAGTTAAGCTTCACCAATGGGAGGAAAATCTTCCAGATATCACTTTCTGCACATTTAATTCTGACAGCATTAAAAGTCATCAATAAATATTTATTTATGGTGGTGCCGATTCTGTTGTAAATCGCACTAAACGAATTTTAGTCACATCACATCTCTTTCTAACAAACATTATTGAAAAAGGATAGAACAAATTTAAAGCTGTCAAATTAATCTTTGCCGTCTTCATTTGCGGACGTAACCGCGATTCATGGCGACTAAAATTATATTGAAAATTAGCATTGGAATAATTTGGCATGACTACATTTCTTAGGTCCTTTGCTCATGTTCTTTGTTAGAAAGAGACATAGTGAGACTAAATTTGCCAACGCCTCTTTTTTCCGGTAAGTCAACACACATTTGCTTTTTTAACTAATTTTAGTATATCAATTAAAACAATGTGTTTATACATGCATGCTGCATGCAGATCCTTGAATATTGTTTGACTTTACCCTTACTACAAGAATTCAAGACTGTATTAAAAATTAAAAGCTGACTAAGCGCAAGTACAGACATTCATTAATCAATGAATGTCTGTAACTTGTTTTGTATACATATGTAATAAACAAATAAATAAGTAGGACTCGCACACGGAGGGTTCCGTACAATAATAATAATATCAACTTTGCTATGAAATTAATCATTGTTATTATTTGTTGTTATAGTGGCAATAGGCACATTCTGTGATAAATTCAACTGTCTACCTATTACAGTTCATGAGATTGAGCGCACTGACGGACGGACAGCGAGGGCTAAGTAATAGTAACCCGTTGGCACCCTTTGCGTATGAAACCCTAAAAAAGTACATTCCAAAAAGCTATAAGTCCAATCAGATATTTAAGTGAGTAAATTGACTTACATTCGTACCTAATTTGATGGCCTTCAGCAGATCTTGTTGCAGAATATCATTGGCACTGCCCTCCAGCATCACAACCAGGTTGCTCTTAGTAGCTGCGACTACGAGGTTCAGGGAGGACTTTTCTAGGTCTTTGCGGGTTGGGTTGATGATCAGCTCATTGTCAATTTGTCCTAGCCTGAAGAATATGTGAGTTTTACGGTTTTGATTAAAAAGTTATGAACCTAATACATACCCTGCCAGCTAATTGCCAGAGCTCATCGGGAGGGGGAAGAGTCAGTAACACCGGCTATTGCAAGATGCTATAGGGTTATGTTAACCGCTTACCACCAGACAGGCCATATGCTTGTTGTCCACTTAGTTGTTTATAAAAAAATCACATCTTTATTACACGCTTTTATTTAGTCTATGTAATCAATCTTGCAAGTAAAATTTGACCCTCTTCCCTGTGTCCCATTGAGTTGAAATTCGGTAAACATTAGGATTTTGGATGACAATGCAAGTACAGACAACAAAAAGTACAGTAACCATAAAAAGGTTGCATTAAAAATGATTTGTTTTTTGAAACTTATATTCGTTCTAGCTTAGAGGAAACACATAGAACAGGTTAAAATCATCATACCTAACAGCACCAATAGGCCCATTCCACGGTACGTCAGACAGTGCCAGTGCAGCGCTTGCAGCGTTAATAGCTATTGTCTCAGGAGGGTTGGTGGCATCCACAGCAAGCATGTTGCATACTATCTGTGTGTCGTAGTTGTAGTTCTGAGGGAAGAGCGGCCGGACAGAGCGATCTATGAGGCGGGATGTGAGGATCTCACGTTCTGATGGTCCTGTTGGAGATTCATTTTATCTATTATGATGTAGTTTTTGTACTACATATTGCAACAGTTATAATCTCTCAATTAGCTAAATCAGCCATTACAGCATAATTGATTAAAATATCTTAGGCATTAAAGAACAAAGTGACTCATGGAGGTTTAGCTGTTTCAACAGTGACTTGAGTGATTCTTGATTGAGACAATTTTAGAAAATGTAATTATTTATTTTACAATGGAGAGATACTATTAGAGACTGAGAGATACCAGCTCAGCCTGTACATGGATTATGTAACTTTATTGCAATGAAATTCAGATTGAAATAACCTCTGAATCGGTTGAAGTATTACAAAATCGGTAATGATTTCATTTCTAATGAACCACTGTTTGTATTTTGCAGTTATCAGAACGTAAAAAGTTATCAGAAAACCGCTATAATTAGAAAACAGCTAAACAGATTTCAATTCGAAAAAGATTGAAATTTAGTTACGTAATTGCTCCACTGGTAACCATATATTATAATATGCATTAAGCTTTTCAAAAAACATACCTAACTCCCTCCTCAAAAAATTTGTAGGTATACGGCCCGCAGCGGCAGCTTTTTGTCTATAATCAACAACTAGAGGCAGGAACGAACTGGAGCTTTGTTTAGCTTTCGACACCACAGTGGATAAAACGCTGGTGTTGCCCAGTGTTGCAACACAGGCAGCATCTGCGAACCTTGCATACTGCCCCGTTGATATTTTGAGAGATGTGCTGGAAAATACGAAATAGGTAGTTTAAACAATTATTCTTATTGGTAAACATAATTTTTACAAATGATAAATTAGTGTTATCATGATTTTGTGCAATTTATGTACATTATCGATAAAATTAAAACAGCAGTGATATTTTTACGCAATGTTTATTTTATTATTGTTTATGAACCAATGTTTATAACCAAAGAATGAAAAATCCAAAAAAAAAAAAAACACCCTTAGAGGGGAATGTAGTACAGCACTGTTTAAAGCATATTATAGAGGGAAAACCACACGTAGAACTAAACGAAAGATAAAAATATATTTCGCCGACATAACCTATATAAATTATAACCTAAAACTTACCCGTTTGAAAAAGGAATTTCAATTTCACCAACATTTGACTGTGCTGTGAATAGTCTACAACAAAAACGGCACTGAGCTCTAATTCTGGACAAAACAACGGTGTTCTTTCGTAACATTTTTAAGTTCCTATGGGGTCACTAAAAGGGCACAGATAACAAGTATATCTTCAAATGAAATGCACTTTTGTATATTCAAATAACATGATAAGTATGCTACTCAATCAATCAAACGTATCATTATAATTACGTTTGTATTGACAATCTAAGGAATTAAAAAAATAAGAATGAGGATTCTCTTTTTACGGGGACTTTCGATTCAACTTATGAACTGACGTGACGGACGTCAAAAATCAAAATGTCAATGTCAACAGTTGTCATTGCTAACGTCAATGTCAAATCTTATCATTGTATTATCTTTGCTAAAAAATCTTATATTTAATTTATGATTCTTGTCTTTGCTACTGCCTGAGTGAACGATTGGTGCCTGCAGGATGCCGACCAATCACCTACGTCGATATGTCGCTCTGCGGTCACACGTTTCGTTTTGGTCGTGGTCGGCTTTCCGAAGGTGGTCGGTATCCCTTCTAATCGGAGCATCTGTTATAAATATTATGATTCTTGGTTCCAACTTTTTACCATGCGCTTTTATTCTTTCTAAGCCACAATTTTTATGCCATATAGCTCATAATGATATAATTATTATCCCCAAGACAATGTTGTCGTGTCGCCAATCAAGGTGCTATCAGTACTGGAATAATAGATCAGTCAATAAAGATCTAGTGAAAAGTTTTAACCTGACTTTTTCAAGGACGGGGCTGTATGTCTTTGAACCTTTGCCTGTTAGCGAACTCATATCATAAACAAAAAACTTAAATCTGTAAATCACACTGTAAATATTATTGTTTTTTTTGTATTTTGAGGTTAGAAAACTTAAACTTAAAATTGACAAAAACTTGTATGAAGCAAAAGTATAGTTATTCATAAAGATAAAGATAAAGATCATTTATTGCGTGATAGGTAGGTGATACAATTCATGGTAGGTTAACTAACGAATAATGAAAAAAGTACAAGGAAACGATTCATTTCAACGCATGAATTACCTTTATCAAGTGAGTAATTAGTGTTATAGTAAGTTTTTAATCGAAATAGAGTGCCTACAAAAAATAAGTTTACATGTTTTTGTTCTATTTTAGATAAGTAAGTACGTAGCAGATAAAAGTCCAGCATTATCGTCATATTACGGAAATCTCATCGTCAATGTCGCAAAGAAAAATGTTTTGAAAATGTAAGTTACAAGCATGGTTACAAGTTATGTACTCACGATAATTACGAATAACTTATTCCTCCTCCTAATAGCTTAGGTGTAGTTTTGGATCCCCATTACCCCTCTCTATAAAAATAGTGCTGGCTCAGCATCACCAGTCTTGTGTGTGGTTCATTCATACATCGAGGAAAAACCGCGTTCAGACAAGGATGTAAAAAAAATTTGGACATAATATTCTCACCAACAAAAACTGTGTATATGAGAGTCGGCCACCTCGCTGTACGTACAAGCTGGCACGCACACATTCACACATTAGTTCCTATTACGCGGGTAAACATCAAACGAAAAAATATTAAAATACAGCATGACTTGTGTATTGAAATGGTGTAACAACCTAGTGACCGGAGAAAAAAAAACAGGAATCACTTTCATTAGGTAAATTAATAATTTAATTACATAAATAGCCACCGCCATTACGTTGCTTTAGATAGCAAGAGTACTGTCCGACCTAGTCTGTGCCCTTCAGAGTAGAAATACCGAGCAATTGCAATACCACAACCAGTCAGTGCTTTTGCACTGATTAATAACAGTACCAACCAATCACTATCTAGTGTCCTTGACATAGCCAATCAGAGCTTATTATCAGTGGGGTATTGGTGGAATAGATTTCATAATTTTAGTGTCATTCAGCTTATTTGGGTTAATTGTTTGATGGGTCCATATATGTGGGGTTTATCTTCATAATTTGTTGTACAGGTATAGTAAGGGCCATGAGTCATGAGCACAGATTGCCACCTGTGCAGTAGTAAATTTTTTGGTCTGTTTGGCGGGTGAAGAAGGGGGGAGGGACGAGCTGCACACAATTGGTTTGTCAGTCAATGCTCGTCGTCTATTGGATTCTTGCATGTAATTTGGCTACTGTGATTTGGCCAAAAGTGTACATACGCGAGCTTGCCCCCACTACTGCCTACCTGTGCTCACAACTCGTGACTCATACTATAGTATTTGTTTTTTTTTTTTTTTTTTTTTTTAAATTAGATGGGCTTGCGTTTGGCCACTGACCCGCCCATAAGGGGCGATGACGAAGCCTAAGATGAAACACGCTTACCCAGAAGAAACCTATTCACTCTGGCCTTGAAAGTACCTAGATTGTAAGCGTCAGGGAACACAGACGCCGGAAGCAAGTTCCACTCCCTTGCTGTACGCATTAAAAATGAGGATGCAAAACGCTGTGTCCGTATATTCGGTATGTCAACAACGTACGGGTGAAAATTTTCCCGGCGTCTTGTGGTTCGGTGTAAAAATGGGGATGGTGGAATAAGGTTGAACAAGTCCTGCGCACACTCTCCAAAATATATCCTGTAGAAAACCGATAAGCAAGCAACCTTTCTTCGATGGTCAAGGCTCGTGAGTTTCGCCTTAATTAAAGACTCATCTCCAATTAGTCTCCTGGCTCGGCGATCTATTGAGTCGAGGGCCTCAAGCTGGTACTTAGCTGATCCATCCCAAAGATGGCAGCAGTACTCCATGCACGACCGGACTTGTGCTTTATATAGTTGGAGCAACTGCCCAGGCGTGAAGTACCGCTTGACCTTAGAGAGGATACCCAGCTTTCTGGCAGCCGTTTCTGCCTTCGACTCAATAGAACAGCCAAAGTTTATTTTGGCTGTTAATGTTATGCCTAGGAGATCAAGGCGATCGCATATTGGCAAGGATATATTTTGGAAAGTAGGAGCCTGGTTGTAAGGACTCCGTTTGGCGGTGAAAAGACACGCCTGTGTCTTGGTGGCGTTAAATGTGACCAGATTGGCTTTGCCCCAATCAGAGACTGCCTGCAAGGTCACGTTCAAACGCTCTACCATGGCCTCCCGAAACAATTGGATCTCGTCACTAGTGGCTCGCGCGCTGGAAACGTATCTCTCTGCAACAGTGCTGTCGTCTGCGTTCCCAAAGATACCGGGTTTTAGCAGATCGTTGATATGCAGCAGAAATAAGGTTGCAGAGAGAACTGATCCCTGAGGAACTCCGGCATTGATTGCCAAGAGGTCCGACGAGCACCCGTCTATGACCACTCGTATAGACCGTTCACTCAGGAAATCGGTAATCCAAGCGCACAGGCCATCAGGAATTCCATATGAAGGAAGCTTGCTTAGAAGGCTGGTGTGCCAGACCCTATCGAAAGCCTTAGATATATCGAGGGAAACGGCAATTGCTTCCCCGTGTCTCTCAATGGCTTCGCTCCAAAGATGTGTGGCATACACAAGAAGATCCCCAGTAGACCGTTTTTGGCGGAAACCGTACTGTCGCACATAGGGGTATTTGACCCAAAAATACGGACAAAATTATTTTGCGGTCTTAAATATGTTCAAAATAGTGATATGTATAGTAAAATTTATTTTTTACCTAATGGGGTTTGGAAATGGCAAAGAGTGAAACGTATTTAAGCTACTTCTTCAGGAAAAAGTGTAATCTAACATTAAAAATGTCGATAAAAATTATTATTTATAGGGTTTAATTATTCAGAGGATGAGCCCCACTCGTCTTCATCAATAGAAATATTTGTTTCATCCATATCTTGAGTAATTTCAGCTTCTTCATTTGATGCCTCAACTTCACCCGGCAATAACATTTCCATGGCTGCGGCGCTAAATGGCCTTGATCTTTTTGTTGGTTTTGGCCTTATGCTACTCATTAAGGGATCTGATGTTAGGAGCAACCTGTTTAAAACGTCTTGGTTGCATTGCTCACGAGAAAACTTTCGTGAGAAGTTTTAGCGAAATTGCCTGAAATGTTTGTTTCTCGCCTCACCTGCTTCTTCCGACAAGGTTCCGATTGGTAATAAGGCATGTTGAACCACAAGGGGACCGTGAATCAGTACCTTGTCTATCGTGGGCGTCATGGGATGCCAGGAGTATAACTCTACGTATAACTCTAAATATAACAATGCTGTATCATGGCATTATGCTGAAAACTTTTCAATATTAATTTTAGCCCACTGGAAATCACTTCCAATATTGCAGCAAATCTTTCGATCAACCTTAGATCAATCCCAAGAATTTCTGAAGCGACTTGCGGTTTCCCAAAGAATCTTCGACTTGTGTTCCCGTCATTACTGTTGCCGAATCCGGCTTAAACAGGTATTTCCACTGTTTTCCTTTATGAAAACATGTTCTGTCCTGTTGGCAGCAGAACACCTGGTCTTCATTTCCGACTTAATATAAGAAAATTTGTGGCGAAACTCTAGTATTTATTCAATGGGAAATGATGGTTTGTTTATTATTAAGTTCTCCACAAAATCCCACTTCTTTGAAAATTGCCTATCTGTGCTAGTTTTCCCTATATTAATAAATATTCTCATGTCTTAATTCTTACACCAGAACCACCTACTAGGGAAAAGAAGTTGATATTAGAACATGAAGCGCATAATTTAATTTTGTTTTGTAAAATGACAAATGACAAAAAAATTAAGTAAAAATACAATAGGCAAATTTAGGCAGCCAATCTTAACTTATTCTAAAAGTAGGATAGTTATATCAACTTACAAAAACAAAAAATATACCCGGAAGCTCCCTGAAATACAACAAAATCTCTAATGTATATATTATTGACACAAAATATCATAAGTTTGTTTTGCGGTTCATAATAACTAAAATATCTACTAATATTCTGATATTATTTTGAAATAATTGAGAAATACAGATAGTACATACCTGGTTCCATATTATCCATCCTAAAAATAACCAGTCTTAACTTCCCCACTTCATTAAAATAGTTGGAAATGCAGGACTTCAAAATCGTTTACTTATTATTTATTTACGTATTCGCTGCAAGCCACTTAGATAACGGCTTCCTACAACTTAACGCAAGCCTACTAAAATAAAATGACGTGAGATTCATATTCTCTATGCATTGCGGTACCATTATGTATCTACCGTCACCAGGAATTGTTTACTTTGTATACATTGACTTTTGACCGCGTTTTTGGGTCGAATACCCCTCCGTGTGTCGGTCACTGAGGAGTTCGTTATCTTCAAGGTATGCCAGGAGCCTCCAGTTGCAACAGGTTGCCTTCATTATTACCTCTGCATCAGTGTACGCGTTGGTAGTTTTAGAACTTATTACTATTTTATTTGTCTGTATTTTTGTATAAATCAATTTAAAAAAACATTGTTCCAGACACCCAGAAATAAAAAGGCAGTTATGTAAGAAATGCAGGTGCATACAAATTGACAGGGTGTCAGCAAAAATGAAAGTGAAAAGTAAAAATAAGTCGAAGATCATTGAGTGGACCTGTAATACTTGTAGTGCAAAACGGAGTATGCCGGCTGATAAGAACAAAGACCATAGAGTATGGTTGGAAAAACCCGAAGCTGTTATTGAAGTAATTCAATAAAGTATATCTTTGATAGTCCTGGTTTTTATTGGATTTTTACCACAGACTGCTACAAATTCGGTGTACAAGTACTCAATGCCTGGCTATCAGTGACCTCATTGTGCTGTCACAGTGCAGTCACAGATTAGGGAAAGAATAAATGGTTTATATTACAGTATTACCCAAGTGATATGGCGCGTCGTGAATCTTCGCTCGCACAGAAAAGAAAGTATGGCCCCGAAGATTAATGAAAGAATGCTTAAAACTTACAATCAACCTTAGATCACTACTATAAGGTTCATAATAAACTGCAGCTGTTAGTACCGCCTCACTCGCAAGTCACGCCCCTGCACACGGCGCGCGCTAACATGGCGGCAGCTGCCGACCGATAGCGTTTCCCGCGCTTTGAATCTTGTGCGCAGTTACATCGGTCAGCCATATTAATTGGGTACTACTGTACCATCATAAGATCAATCCAAATGTACATAAAAACCTGTTATACACCTCGTATAACAGGTTTTTATGTACATTTGGAGCAGTCAGTAGTTCAGTACCTCCTTACAGAAGAAAGCAGCCAATTATCATTAATTTACTGTGATGTTTTGTTGTGTTAGCAGCATGGGGGGTCCAGCAGTGTCTATTTCTATTTGAATAAATGAATTTGAATTTGAAGTAGGAGATACCATGGTATTTACAATACTTATATCACAAACTTTGTAATCGCAATCCGCGTATTTCATAAATACGGGGTGTTGTTTTGGTCGGCGACAAGCGACCCAGGAGCGATAGTACAAAATATATATTCCCCAAAAATGGACTTAATTCCATTAAATACTGTAAATATGTTGAGAAATACCTTATTCAATTTGAAATAAAATTACCGCAAAGTATGGTTTCTAGGCACGTGCACTGACTAGAGCTAGGCACAAGCCGCCATCGCCCCACCCCTTTACTCTCTCGTACTCCCGTTGAGTATTATGTCTACACTTTAGCTTATTACATGATTTTCAAAATTTTAATTTTTTTATTTTTATTATAAAAAAAATATAAAGTATTTTTTATATATTTTTTTTAGCACCAGTATCTATTGTATCATCGACCCTGAGTCGCTCGTCGCTAACCAAAACAACGACCTGTATAGGGCTGTAGGCTGTAGCCAGTTTTGGAATGTAATAAGTTTTTGTTTAAAAAATCATTTTTAATACAAGCTTTTTTTGGTGACTGTACTTTTTGTTCACTGTACTTGCATTGTCTTCCAATATACTAATGTATACCAAATATCAACTCAATCCGACCATTGGGCGTGGGTGAAATTCGACTTGCAAGATTCTAGCCGAACAATAAAAGCTTGTAAAAATGAAGCCTTTTCCAGTACATTTACATTTAAAAAAAAAAACCCGGCCTAGTTCGAGTTGGACTTCCGTAAAGACGTATCTTGTATGACTCCTTTAATTTTTTTTATTATCTGTCGTTATAGCGGCAATAGAAATACACATTCTGTGAACATTTCAACGGTTTAGCTATTAGGATTCATGAGATACAGCCCACTGACAGATCGACGGACTGACATCGGAGGCTCAGTAATAGGGTCCCGTTGGCATCCGTGGGTACGGAACTTCAAAAAACATATTTGTGATTAGCAATCAAGTTGGGTAAGCAATATTTAAAACTTCCAAAATTCTTTACAATATCATTAGTAGGTAGGTATAGTTGCTAAAATATGTAACGGTCACGAACGGACGGAAAGTCAAACCATATAAAGGAAATATTTGAAACCATTCGCAACCACCCTTATCTTAACTAAATCGAGTTTTATTTCATAACAAAATCTGCGTGTTATTTTTCGCGATAGGTTTTTTTTACAATGCGTGGAATGTGATGTGTGCATATTGATGCAGGCTACTGGGTTTTTTCTAAACCAGGTTCAAATATTCGATGAACCATCCGACAGGTTTAAATGAATATTCATAGTTTTGTATAGCAGCTACCATGTCATCATTGTTTGAATAATCTGACTGAATGAATAAAAGGGTATTTTATAGGTGTTACAGCTACGAATTTACTTTTGAAGCCTCGATTTCATGTTATCTTAATATTGTTCGGTTATTTTCACATAAAATAAGTTTATTGGTGACGCTATTAAATTATTTCTCAACATGTTTCGTTACGAGATTTATTTTATTTAAGTAGGTACTTTCCAACATTAGTGAGAAGTTTTGTTAAAACAAAAGATTGTATTTAAAAAAATATGTAGTTCTAAAATGCGTCTAATTTTACATGTTTTGTTTCTGATCCTCGCGGTCAAAGTAATTCAGTCTTCAATATATTCGGATATTAAACAAAATGTCCTGTCTTTCTTTAAAAGAACTAAAGACGATGTCAAGAAAGAAAGGATTAGTTCAGAAAACCCCGCTCCAACGTATGCCTTAATCACAAAGGGTAAGTTTAGTAATGGGGAAAAACATAGAGATCTTCGAATGGATTCACCTAAAAACCGTGCTAAGTTAAAGAAAGCGAAGATGTCATTAAACGGGGTGATGGGAACAAAGGAGACAAAGACACCGCATATAGGAGTGACAAAGTCACGACAACGTTACCATATGGATCCTGTACTGAATTTCTTAAGGCGTAGATCAAATTCCTCCTTAAGGAGGCGCAATAGCGACACGGTAACCTCTGAAGATTCTTCTAGCTCAAGTAACGAAAAAATGAAATGGAAGGACCAGTGGAAGGAGCATTGGGTACACAAGAAGTTTGAAGCTATCAATGCGTCTTTAACGCCTGGTGATACAGTAAATATGGTTGCTGCAAGTAAGTACCTTATTAGCATTCGTCTAAAGTGTTGTTTATTTTAACTCCAGCACTTTTTATACTTACATAATCATCATCTGCCTGCCCTGTTCCCAATCATTTGGGGTCGGCACAATATGTATGCTTCTTCCATTCGTCTCTTCTATCCTTCATACTAGCATTCCCTCCTTTCTAACCCATGTCAACTTTCACACAATCCATCCATCTCTTTTTTGGTCTTCCTCTTACCGTATATCCATCCACTTTCATATTCATAACTTTTTTAGTGACGTGGCTTTAATTTTCCTCATAACATGTCCTTTATACTTACATAAATAATCATTTTTATTTCAAGGGCCGTGGGGCGTACCCTGTGGTGATCCAAACCAGCACGACATGCCATGGGGTTCTTGCATGATGCCCATGGAATGCGAACCCGAATACAGAATCTACCGTGGTGATTATTTCTGCGGACGAACCCAATTTATCTGCTGCGCCTTACAACTCAATACTTATGACATGTACCAAGCATTCGACGTATCATTCGCCGATTCAAATCTATCGACTGATTCAGAAGAGAAGAAGCGCAAAGGGAAAGGATCAAAAGAAAAGAAAAAGAGGAGGTTACTGAGAGCCAAAAAACGCCGCCGTAAAGCTAGATTGAAGCGCAAACGTAAAATAAAGAGAACAATCCGGAAAATAATAAAAGAAATAACAAAGATCCTGAATAGATCCTATAAGAATGGAACGACGAATCGTAAGAGAAAGACCAAGGAGCTGAAGAAATTCATAAAAGATTTGAAGAAACAATATAAAAAAGATCGCAAGTCTGTGAAGGATATTCATGAATTGGAAATGCTACATATGGATGCGGCGTTGGAGAAAAAATTGGGGCAAATAAAAGGTCTTAACAAAAACTATTTCACTAATGCTACGTTTAGAGACATCATAGTAAATGGTACGGCTAATAAGCAGGACGACGAAATGTTGGATCGGTACTCAGCGTTGAACAACTTGCAGAGAAGAACAGCTGGTAAAGAAGAGGATTTGGAAGATTCGAAGGATAATCTCGAGTACGACATAGAGTATGGAGTGCTTTATTATTGAGTAATAAAATTGACGCTGTTTCTTCTATGCTCCAGTAAAATACTTTGAATTTACAGTCATTTGTCTCAACTTTTTCCGGTTTAAGTACTTTATAGTCTTAACAACTCAAACTTTTTTGGCTACGACGTCAGGGAATTGGTGATAAATGTATAATATTCTGGGGAGTGCTATATTTGCCCCGACTCCATGGCTTTAATGGGCTATTATTAAGTTGTAAGGCACCCATTATGTTAAAGTCTTCATGGTACATAGGATAAAGCGTATTATTAAAGCTTTATACCCACAATCGGTGTGCCGCGCCCATGGAACAATTAACCCATTCCTCGATGGTCGCACCTTAGGTAAGTGAGCGGTGAGACAGACTTTGATCAGAGTCATCAGTCCTCCCCTCATTACGCGACACAGATCTTGTAGTCAGACTATAGTATCCCCGCCACCTTCCACACGGCGAACGAATTTAGATGAAGTTTTTTTAATACTAATTCTATTCAGGAAACAAGCATAATCCGTCTGAAGATTAGATATCAAACGCGCGTTGCCACTGCAAAAAATTTGGTCACACACTTCGTAAAAGACTATGCTCCCTGCTTATACCCTGGATTAGCACACAGGATATTTATTATAACTAGAATACACATTGGCATTTTTTCCAAGGGGACCTTGGACCCTAAAACCGATATAATGTACGCGAAAATTATTTAAAGAGGTGTTCAGCCATATTTCGGCCATCCCTTTTTGGAATGTATAATTTTGGGTTGGTAACCCAACATCTTAGGGTGGGCATCAGATCATTCTGTCCCCACCCCCCCATATGTATGCGCCAATAAGAATACATTAGATCTATCTACACCGTGGAAGAAAACCCAGAGCGGATGGTAGTAAAATATATTATTATGAAATACCCACGGAACTGCTAGTATATCCGGAAAAATCCGGTTATAGTAAACATCAACTAATAAATTGCATGACCGATTTAGATCCCTAGACCCTAATGCATCAAAACTTTTGATAGCCGCCCGAAGCGACGACGGCCGATCCGTAAAGTTTTACGTCAACTTTTGTAGTTTAACGTATTGGACGTTGGATAACTCGTATGTTGACCTTGGACGAAGTATGATTGATCTCAGAAACCTGGGGCCCATGAGCTTATGAGCTGAATCTTATCTCAACTTGTTGTTTTTAGTGGCTCGAAATATTGTAGTATTTTTTTTATACGACGAAGTCGGTAAACAAGCGTACGGTTCGCCTGATGGTAAGCGGTTATCGTAGCCATATGGACGCTTGCAACACGAGGCATCACTCACGCGTTACCGACCCTTTCCCCTCCCCAATGAGCCTTACTCAAGCGCAAAAAAAATTGTTTCAGAGTTATTTGCATTTTCATTTTCAAAGTAGCCTATGTCACCCGGAGTGCGGGGATAGTGTAGCTTCCCAACAGTGAAAGATTTTTTCAAATCGGTTCAGTAGTTTCGGAGCCTATTCAATGCAAACAAACAAACAAATCAAATCTTTCCTCTTTATAATTAGTATAGAGTATAGATGTGACACCTGAATCTCCATAACTGAGCGCATGTGAAAAATCTTCAACAGACGGAGGCAGAGTACAAACCCTAACACCTCACCTTGATTAAGTTACCTCACTTTTTTCCTTCATCTTCGCCACGGCATTCTTCGTCACTATCTTATCTTATCTATATATACTTCGATAGCTTATCTATCTTAAAAAACCGCTTAACTTTAGGGTTCGCTAAAGACGTTTTCTGTGTGGAGGCCCCTTATTTTTTATTATTGGTTGTTATAGCGCCAATAGAAATACACATTCTGTGAAAATTTCAACTGTCTGCTTATTACGGTTCATGAGATACAGCCAACTGACAGACAAGCGGACTGACGGGGGCTTAGTAATAGGGTCCCGTTGGCACCCTTTGGGTACGAAACTGTATTTTTTTTTGTAATCGGTTACTTCTCGTAGGTACTGCATTCTTTCTCGCTTACTCTGACTCTGATAGAAAGTGACCAATTTAAGAGCCTACAGGAAAAGTAAGCCACAAACATAAGCCACAAACATAAGCTTTATTGGTTTTAAAAGCGGAAGTGTACAGTTAATAACGTTTGGGGAGTAAAATCAATACCGTACGGGACGCAACATCGCGACCTGCCCTAAGTGAACAGCATATATCCTTGTTAACTGTACCGTGCTAGCATTTAGTCGAGGAGCTCGTGACTGTACTAAGATAGAGTATCTATGTACGTACATATAAGTACAACGAGTAGATAAAATCTTAGCATCGAATCGAAGGAGGTAGTAGTAATCTATAATACTTACTATTTTACACGTAAACTATCAAAGTACGAGGTGGAGTCCCATCCATCCAATTTTCCCAAATTCTAATTTAGTTTCTTTTGTTTTAGACTAGCTGTCCTTATTCACGGGATAAAAATTAGCATGTCCTTTTCCATTTCATGCTATCTACGTGCCACATTTCGTCGCGATCGGTTTGGGCGTGAAATGGTCAGACAGACAGAGTTAATTTTCTCATTTATAATATTAGTATGGGTCACTAAGGTGGCAACAAGCATATGACCCGCTTGATGGTAAGCGGTTACCGTATCCGCTAGCAACACCAGCCCCCCAACATCCCCTACGAGTAAGGATGTTTGTAACATATTTGTAACAAATTCCACTTTTTTTATTTGGCAGTTTTTCTTAAATGTCTGTTCTGTAAGTTGGTGTTAAAAGATAGCTGAAAGACCAATCTATAATGTGCACTGATTCTGCGAGATATTACGAGAAAATTGAAAATTGTTACGATCATCCCTGGTCTCCCCTACTGATTAATACTAGTACCCTACCTCCTAGACTCTACGCCCTGGCATTACTCCAGCAAGGCAGCGCAATGTGACACATGGCTCCAAACATCAGATATATATCACGCGAGAAACTTGTCTTGTTTTATATCATGTTTGTATGATCTTATAGCCAAGTATAGCAAGCATCCTGCTACGTGCGAGATAACTGTCACATGTTCTAAAGTTATTTCTTGTTTGCAATGTTCATGTTTTACGAGTTGTATTGGTGATATATTGAGTCCATATACATTTTATATTCTGACTAGCTTCTGCTCGCGGCTTCGCCCGCGTGGCCTACAGGAAACAAATGACATATTTTTCTACAACAATAAAACAAAACAAAACAACTTCATCCCGCTTCGAGGGTAGAATTATTAAAAACGCTGAGACACGTATAAATTAATTTTCAATCTTCAGCCTAAACACAAAATTTGAAGATCCTAACTTCGAAACTGACGGACTTTCATACAAACTTTCATCCCCTATTTTACCCCCTTAGGGGTGGAATTTCGAAAAACCCTTTCTTAGTGGATACCTACTCTTCACAAAGAAAATACCCTCTAAATTTGATGTCTCTAGGAACAGTGGTTTAGGCAGTGCGTTGATATATCAGTCAGTCAGTCAGTCAGGACTTTGAATTTTATATATATAGATAATAACTTAATTAGGTACATTGAATAACTTAACATTCATGGTTGAAAGTAGGTACTCAAGTTGGGTCCTATGGGACAAACTAAAAGCGCGAAAAAACACAGCTCGTCTCATGGATCTATTAATTTAGATCAATGGCTCGTCCATAGAGTTCATAACCTACTCATTCCTTATATTTTCAAAATGCAAATGTGAGTTTCTTACGCTTTCATGCCTCAGCTACTTATTCAACCGATCATCATGAAATTTAGCACGCAGGTAGTCTATGTTATGGAGAAGGCCATACGATTGTACTCGCTAGTCAGTATATAAATATGTTTTTATTCAATCTATACTACTATAATAAAGCGGAAGAGTTTTTTGTTTGTTTGTTTAAACTAATCTCTGGAACTACCAGTCGGATTCGAAAAATTCTTTCACTAATAGGAAGCTACATTATCCCCGAGTATTAAAGGCTACTTTATATCCCGGGAACGCGAGTGAAACCGCGCGGAACAGCTAGTCATCGAATAAAACAATAATCAGACAATTAGCTACCTTCTACCATCGTAACTCTCGCCATCGACGGGGGGTCCATCCTCACACATTGAAACCAGAATTGTTTCGAACTGTGCGGGCTCAAAGGAGCTTTCTTCCGCGGACGCTCAGATTGTGGAATGAGCTCCCCGCCGTGGTTTTCCCAGTACAGCATGGGGTTCTTCAAAAAGGGCGTGAAGAGATTTCTTCAGGGTCGGCAACGCGCGAGTGATACCCCTGGTGTTGCAAGCGTCCATAGGCTACGGTAACTGCTTACCATCAGGCGGGCCGTATGCTTGTTTGCCACATTAGTGGTATAAAAAAAAAAATAATGTTGGTCGTCGGAGACTGATTAGGTAGGTACCTCAACAATCTTATACATATACAGCCTTTATTTATGTATTAGGTACCTAAGGAAGCCTTGAAGATAAGTAAATTCCCACCAAATTATTCTGAATATCTAAGCTACGTTCAATCTACAGACACGTCTATTTATAATAGCAATGTACAACTGAGTCTGGATGAAAAGTGGATAGATATTTACTGTAAATAGCAGGTAATAAATCTACTCACAAACACTAATTAGATCATTTGGGTAACACATTGCTAGATTAGGAGCGAGGGGCTGTGCTCTGCATTCTCTACCCGAATTTGAAGGTGAACGGTGCTACTTGTTCTTTTTAACCGACTTCAAAAAAAGGAGGAGGTTCTCAATTCGGTTGTATTTTTATTTTTATGTTTGTTACCTCATAACTCTGTCATTTATTAACCGATTTGGAAAATTCTTTTTGGATTTAAAGGGTGCACTTCCCGTTTGGTCCCATTGTCATCAGATCAGGATTTGATTACTTCTTAGTGTACTTTGAAGTCGGTTTAAGTTTTTTGTAAAACAGTCCAATTATTGTATGGTCTTTTTTGACAAAGAGATTTGAACAAAGTCTCTTTTTCTTTGCATACTAACATCTACCCTGCAATTTAAATCGCGTTCTCAAGTTACAGCGGCGTACCGAGAGGACGCAGAGGGGTGGGTGGTTTATTCCAGGATAAGTCTTTAATGTGTCATCTATAAGAAGTCAAATTTCGGCTAAATCTGTTCGACCATGACCAAGTGGATATAAAAAATAACACACATTTTAAGAGGAGCTTAGAGTTTATTCGCTCCCCAGCTTCCCAGTCGAGCTCGTAAGGTGTTAACTTCCCCAAGTTACAACCTTACAGAATACCGCAGCCAAATAACTTTGTTGTGTTCCTGCGCGTGAGTAAGGTCGCCAGTGTTGCCAACCCCAATCTAGACTTAAACTGCAAAGAAGCTTTCAATAAGCTGTAGAAAACTGTAGATATCTACTTAAAGACCTGTTAATCTACAGCTTTTTTTATTTTGTATTATTTAATAGCAGTAATCAATAAAACAATATAATAAAGTAAGAAAATAATACTTTTATTCGTAAATCAACATAAAATTTTAACAAAACACTATTTCTATTAAAACTGCCTCGTTTTCAATTTGCACACATACCTACTCTTGATGTTCAGTTTCATCTTTATTTATAAAATTGTACAAATCATTATTAAATCTCTTTATATGGTCATTGGTAGCATTATATTGAACTCGCAACAATTTTTAATTTCTGATATTGTATGTAAATTGCCTTTATGGTAGTGGGTAGATAGCTAATGTGGGTTACGCAGTGATATAATAGATGCCGCCAGCATTTTAAAGAAAAAACTGTAGATTTGGAGGTCTGAACTAAAAACTGTAGATCTACAACTGTAGATCTCGTACGTACGTCGTATGTACGTAGCCAACTCTAGTTTTAACTAAAACTAGTTTTGGCTACGCTGAAGGTCGCCAGAACTCATTGGGGAGGGGGGAAGAGTCAGTAACGCGTGAGTGATGCTCCGTGTCTTGCAACTGTTGCAAGTGTCCATCCATAAGGCTTGTAGTCTTCGACTTAAGTAGTCGTATATAAAAAAAACATAGGTAAATTGTCCACAGATATACACACAAGCTTTCGCATTTGTAATTCTAATAGGGATAAACAAAAATATAAGATATTTTGAATTATCTTTGAAGTGCTAATGAAGGGCTTTTGCTTGAATTAGAAATATAAAAAACCTACACCAGCAATAAATATCTTGAGTAGTAAAGGAAACTAAAGTGCCCATTCCAGGAATCTATAACACTCCTGGATTCCAGCCAAGGGATCTACTTAGGTAAAGAACTTTAATATTTGAAATGCGAAATGAATATTTGACCTAATTTGATCGAAGGACATTACGGATTCTTTTGATTAAATGACAACATTTTTACACAGGTCCTCCCTATAAAGTCGCCCGTCAGCTCAGAGCTAATCTTTAAGAGGATAAGTAGTTTCGGATGCAATAATCCTGCGTCGACTTAGTAAGTAGTAATAAAATAACAAAATGGCGTCAAGACGTGGTGCGGCTAATCTTGTAATATAAAATTTACAATCTACCTACGTCAGTTTTTTAAATCAGGGCTTTTTGATTTCCTATCAAATATTTAGTTCAACGATTTTCTTTTCGTAATAAACCTAGGTAAGTAGGTACATTCCTGTATTTTAGCGGCAATAGGGATGTTGCCTGGGTAAAAATATAATAATTCTAATTAGTCCGTCAGTTAGATTATCAAAAAATATTGGACACGTATTTTTTGCTTTACCAAATCATTAACAATTGACGAAGATAAAGCGCGACTAAGTTCGGGAGCGGGGGCTCGTGACGTCACTTGTTCCTAAAAAGTGTACCACACCGTGACGTCACGCGGAACTTCAAGACACAATATCTTCGTATTTTTTTGTTTAATTGACAAAAGAAAAAATACGTGTCTAATATTTTTTGATAATGTAAATGACGGACTAATTAGTTTTTTTCAGGAAAGTATCCTATTCAGTAAAGACGAAAGTACAGCAAACTTCAATAGATTTTTTTGGCAAAATCCTTTACTAGAAGCATGAGCAAGTTTTGTTACATCAGTATGAATAAAACGCGCAGTTTAGATGATATATGAAGCGGATTTGCGTGAGGTAGACTCGATATTCGGACGGATCGAGATAAATGGCTGTAGGAGTCACATAACTTACCAAGATTTGAAATAGTTAGACGAGATTATAGAGTAGGTACCTTTGTCAAAAAATGGGTACCACAGCCACAACTTTGGAATATTTTTAGCTGAATTCCGCCCTGCAGTCTTACTCGCGTCCCCGAGAGATGTAATGTTTTTCCGGGCTATGAAATACCTACCTGTGTAATTTATTGATATATTTTTTCAATTAAAAGTAGCTTGGATATCATCACTGATAAAAAAATTAAGAAGAAAAGTACTTATGATGAATCCATTACGGTAGCAGGAAACTTTGTAATACCTGACTGGCTCCTCACTCATGTTCAAAATCAGTCGCCAAGCACCTATGATGTGTTCATGCAGGTGCACTTAAGATTTGTGGCCCTATTATAGTGAGAATGTGATCAAACGGCAGCATAGCCATAGTGAAAAAAAAAACAGCGCTCAGAGAAATCGTCAGTAAGAATGCAATACCGCGTAACTAGCTTTACCCACAAGGTCTAACTTGGCAAAAACAGTGGAAAATAGGTCTTATTGAAAAAGCTAGTTACGCGGTGTTGCAGTATCACCGATAAAATCTAACCCTTATATCATGCAGGTAACACGATAAATACAAAATAAAGAGTTGTATCTCAAAAACTCATCTTTTAGCCTGAATAACCCATTTAAGATTCCAATGGCGTTACATTCGCATAATTCAGAGAAATAAATGCTTACAGCGGCACGGGCCCAATCAGGACGTGCCCTTTGGGACCCCAGCAATCCAGGTTTACAGGCGATTTGGTGAATTGCCTTGTTCCACTTTTATTTTGGACTTATTCAAATTTGTTACGAGGTCGTGCGGCAACTTACCTATACTAAGTTAATTATGTTGGGTTGGTGTAGTTTATAGTACATTGTGATACATGTGTGCAAAGTTGGTCATTACAGATGAGACGATAAGAAAGCCGAGAGTGTAATGAACAATGCACACGCGTGTCATACGACGTTTTTCAACACACTTGCGAGTAATAAAGCAGTCTTATATTTTTTTAAGTAGATTTTTTGATAAAATTATTAACCACATAATGAGAACGTTAACAAATATGGCGCGCAAGTTTTTTTGTGAGTGATGCGCTTTTAAACTGTTTTACCCGTTTAAGAATGCTTCGTCTACACATATATCAATTACAGTGAGATACAAACTGAACATAATCGGGATAATATCATAAAACACTAGTGCGGTAATGTAAAGTAAAAAGCACCAGTTCAGAATAAGCTTTCTTATGATACTAAAATCGGTGCAATAAGAGCCACTTTACGAGCATGTGTGTTGAAAAACAATTTTTGATGCGTTTGAGTTAGGCTAGGTACTAAGTTACCAAACAAGGAGTAGCCTATAAACGCTTGCTCGCGTTGCTGCCACTGCTGCCAATCTCTTCACACCTTTATTGATGAACCCCATGCTGTAAACCCTTGAGAAAACCACGGCGGGGAGCTCATTTCAAAACTTGGACACCCGCGGTAGGAACACTGAAAAAAATGATCTACAAAACTAGTTATGTAAGTTGACGTTTTGTTGTCGGGAAACTAACTTTAGTTGTCGGGAAACTAACTTTAGTTGTCGGGATAATAACTTTAGTTGTCGGGAAACTAACTTTAGTTACATTTAATCAAATAATTTAGTAATGAACCAAAACTAGTTTTGCTACTGGAAGGTTAGTTCGCAAGTCAGCTACTTTCAAACTGCACAGAGCGAGACTATTATGGTTCTAATGTATGAGGATGCTCTCCGTCTATAGTGAGTGGTGCGTTATGTTGGAGAAAAATTAATTTGTGGTTACTGATGTGGTTGTAGGTGGAAAACACAAGTCTTCAAGTGCCACTGTCAGATCACCGGTAGGCAACGAAGCAGATTTTCAAATTCAGAGTAGCCGTAGCACTTTCTCGGGATTTCTCACGAAGTTCTTAGGATTCTTTTGGGTTCTTTAGGGTTTTCTTCTCTAAAACCCTGTTCGCGATTGTCGATCTTATTTCGGTTATTCATTTTTTCTCTAAAATGTTACATAAAAAAAAAATTGTAACAACGAAGCTTTGCTAATGTTAATGAAAAAAAATTGCTAAACTAGGGAGCGTTCGCGAGTATCATTTCCTTCCATTAATGCTACCTATTATGGTGATGGAAACTAATGGAATGGCAATTCCTTAGCTCTTTTAGTTATTTTAGACACCCCCAAGTGTGTAGAACATTGGAAGACATAAGCGAATAAGTTAAATTAAAAAACTTAAAAAATAAATCCTTGAAATAAATACAGACTTTTTTAAAAGCCTTTACTGATTTAAAAAAAAAAAGTAAAATTCTGATGCGTTTAACTACATTATGAAACCTAAAAGCGGGCGCAATAAGAGCCAATTTACGAGCAAGTGTGTTGAAAATATGTCTTGAGTAATTTTTGCCTGAAGAATAATAACTGCACAGAGAGAGTTATGCCACAGATTACTAAATAAGTTATGCCAGCATCTTGTGAATCACAGAAAAAAAAAACAGAACTATAATCAGTAAAAAGTCAGTAAAGTAAGTATCTAGAATAAATCTCAAATTTAATGAATAGGTACTTAATATAATTACGGAGCAACTCAAGAGTCTGTAGTATTTTAACATAAATTTTGTATTGCTCTGCTTTTTAATTTTGAAAGGCTCATCGACTGTGGAATACAACTCGTTCAACCATGCAGTACAAAAAACTTTACGTAAATACAAACTAATTTAAACCTTACAACTACAAGATAAGGATTAAATAAAGTGAATAGATAATTTTGCAAACAGACAAGACCATGCATGTCGGGGTTGAATTTTGGAATATTGCCAGGGAATAGGGTTGGCAAGTTTATATATTATTTAAAGTTATAGTTATAAATTAAAAGTTTGATGACAAATAGCTTCTTTTTTATCAATTTAAACCATTGAACCAACCTACAGTACACACTATCGGCTGTATTTATGTTATTTTAAAATAACTGCACTTTTTTAAGATAGCTGAGCCAGTACATTCTAGGCTTTGTGTGCTTACCACCTTCGGCCGCATCATCACTTACCATGGTGAGATTGCGGTCAAACACACGCCTATAAAATAGTAAAAAAAATCCCATCAAAAACATTCTATAAAAAACTAGCCAAGTCTCGATGAAATGTCTTGTTTATCTCTAAAAAGTAATGAAATCTAGACAAAGTCGTGCCAAGTCTAAGGTTCCTTACTGCGATTTCTTTATTATTATAGTTAATGTTGTGTGACTTGGCCGTTGAACATTCTTTATACGTTAGTGGGTACAAGTACAGATTGGTGCAATGGTGTCATGGAACACCTGGTTTTGTACCCTTGTGTTCCCTTCAACGGCCAATTCACACAACATTAACTATAATAATAAAGAAATCGCAGTAAGGAACCTTAGACTTGGCACGACTTTGTCTAGATTTCATTACTTTTTAGAGATAAACAAGACATTTCATCGAGACTTGGCTAGTTTTTTACAGAATGTTTTTGATGGGATTTCACTTCTTTTTGTAGAAAATGAAGCGGCCCACCAAGTTGAATATTTTTTGTAAAGGCGGTATGTCGATATCTCTAATAGTTTGGTTGGGTTCTTGTGTTTTCTAATCAGGGTCACCAGGTACTCCAGATCTTCGATTATCCTAGTTTGATGTCACGGACGTGGGCCTCGACTGAAAACCAGCGCGAGGGTTAGTTTTTCTTACTAACCTAAGCACATTGCTGAGTCGAGACCTATTCCTGGCATCACGCAACATTGCATTTTTGTGTAGTTTTTATTGTTTGTTCTGTTTTTATATTTTTTATTTTTGTCATTAATGTAATGTTGTGTATTGTCCTGAATAAATCCTTTTTCTTTCTTTCTTTTAGTTTTTATAGTTTTCCCTTTATGTGGTCATTAAACCCTAACTCTGTACCAAATTTCAGCTCTCTGAGTTTATGGGAAGTACTAGTTCTATTTTGATGATCATAAGTGAGTGAGTGAGTGAGTGAGTGAGTGAGTTTCATAAATGTGAAACTTTGCTTTCGCTTAACTTCGGAACTAAATGACCTACAGACTTGAAATTTTGGATTTTAAGTATGTGATTATAGCTTACTGGATGACGAAAATTTCTGCGTTCGGGTCTTATCCAGAGGTTCTCAAATAGGGGCCTGAAAATGCGGCGAAATGGTTCCAGTAAAGGATGGTACGGCAGTGTTTGCTTCGCGCTCGACTCGGAGGGGGCACTGTCGTGCCCCCCGATACTTTTCTGGAAATGCCTGTAAGTAGGTATGTTTCTATAACTTACTCTAAGTAAGAGTACATCGGTGCAAATATCTAAATAAAGTTACTAGATAAAACGCCTTCAGTACCTAACCTAAGTTCTGTCAAACTATGTTCTTTTTTATCAGATTATAGAGCCATGACTTTAAGTATGTAATTTATTACTATAATATTCTTTAAGCAAAAGTTGTCAACCCTAGCAGGAAAGCTAAACCAGAGGAATCCGTGTTCATAACATGATGCAGCATTTGAGCTCAGATATAAGGATATACCATCTAGATAAAATGTGATCTGGGTACTAATTTTATATCAAAATGCGACTTTATAACCTACCCACATGAGAACAGAATTCCTAGTAAAATAAAGTATGGTCAGTTACTAAAGCCTCTCTCTTTATTCATTCAAATAGGCCTACATAGACACTTAATATGAATTGTCAGACTCTACAAATATCATACATGGTTCGGAAGGTTGCTTTTGCTGAGAATAGCCGGCATTAAACTCAGAAATTACTCTTTTCAAAAAGAAACTTAGATGTGTCCTGCAAGAGCGAGCGTGTGAAAGTCCAAAGATAACGTAGCGTTACGTTACCTTGTACGAAGAGTGAGCAGTTTCCAGATATATCATAGGTTATACAAGTTGATTTACAGCCAGAAAAAAATCGATATGGATTCCTCGTAATTTCTCGGTAAAAGTATCGATAAAAAACCAGTTTGCATTCATATGTAATTTAGTCGTTCAAATTATGAACGCGCACTTAGTTTTAAGTAATTAAAAAAAAAAACTAAAAAACATTACATTTGGACCGTATCCGTGCGCACGGCCCATACCTACTCTAGTACAGTTAGGAGCCGATCCCACAGAGAGAATTCTGGAGTTCCGAGTTCTGCATTCCGTGTTGACTATGTGCACACAGCAAGCAGTATAGAGTTCTGTAGTTTTACAATATTTGCTACTGATCGCACATCATACACTTTTTTTACTTTCAAAGGCCCCACATAGCTTACAATAAACGCGAGATGCAGAACTTGGAACGCGGAACTCTAGAACTCTTATCTGTGGGATCGGCGCCTCACTCTATTAATATTCTAACTCTATGATTGCAACCATCCACATACTTATACACTCACTATACATTCATATGACCGTATATTCCAGAGCTCTTTATCTGCGGTGAGGCGTCAAATCCCAAGGGAATCCTGGGGAATAACCTATGGGAGTACCCGTCCAGCCATTTGCACACAGCACCATTTTAACGGCCATTAGGCAATACGACTTTATTTTGTAGGGAACAGTTGTTTTGCAAGACATTTTTCCGTCTAATGTTGTTATTTGCATATCTTACAGGCCATGGAATGCTTAAAATGTTGTTTTGCGAATACATTTTTGTTTCCATATTTGTTTTTTACCGTCGCATCCCTTGCTGACGATGCGGAGCTCATCCTGCCTGATATCTTTCATGAGCTTCCTTTATTTTTAACTTGAGAACGGCTTAACCGTTTTGAGTTCGTAATTATCAGGATAAGGTTGTTACGGAATGAAAAATTGAAAAAATTTAACAGAAAATTGAAAAATTTGTAACAACTGTATGTGCTTTTTTCAATGGGATTTGGACATTACCGCGTCTGTTGGGGTAGTATGTTTTTACTAAAGTAAAAAATAGAACAAGCAGAATAAAAATAAAAGATTTTGGTGGTAAGAAAAAAGCAATACAATTACATTTATCATGAAATCTCTTATAACTTTTAGGAAAAATTTCATACCTACTGATATTTTGAATTACCTAAGCTGTAAGTCCCTAGAGAGTTCCCAATAAAACACGTTTTATAATACGGGAAGGGAATAATTTTCCAGGAATTTCCTGATTAATGTAAACGTGGCAGGCTGTACATAAACCGTATAATTTTGACATTAAATGTTAATTGCGCTCATATTTATTATGTGTTCATGTAAACAAACATTAGCTTTAAATCATTTAATGCGACACTCATAATTAAACCGCAGATAGGGTGACAATGTTATACTAAAGAGATTATTGGATAATGTTATCAGAAGCTACAATTAAATAAAATGTCAATGTAAAATGTGTTAAAAACTTTGCATTATATGCTACACATAGACCATTTTGTGGTGCTGGACCAATTAAAGTGTTCTGCTCAGCTCGTATGGTAAAATATGTCAAAAGCTTAAAAAAGTTACTTGACATTCTTAAAAAATCATCAATTACCAGCCTTCATCTGCAAAAAAGAGATTTACTACTTTTAAATATTCTTAAACGTATAGATTACTAGCTTTCCCCCGCGGTTTCATCCGCGTTCCCGAAATAAAAACTAGCGTATGTCCTTCTCCATACCATAGGCCATCTGTGTTCTAAATTTTATGGCAATCAGCTCAGTGGTTTAGGCGTGAAAGCATAACGAAACAAATCCACCCTCGCCTTTATAAAATTAGTTAGGATTAGGATAAACACAAAACTAACATATAATTTCATTCATCAACCATATATTTTAGGTACACACGGCTACAGATCAAGCTATACATTTCTAGTATAAGCTGAGCTCCCATTGTACCGAAATCCTATACAATGCGAGATCAGCTTATACTGGAAATGTATAGCTTGATCTGTAGCCGTGTGTACCTGTAGGCAATGTTTTATAATAAAGATAAGTTACCTTCATACTGCGACTTATAGTTATTTTTGAATAACTTGAATGCGATAGATAATACGGAACGTATCTAACAGAAAGAGATAGCTATCTGTAGCCGCTAAGCCAAATGACGACAATTGTCTGACCTAATTAGCGCGCGCTAGTGCGATATCTAGCTCTTTTTTTTAGGGTTCCGTGCCGTACCTGAAGTGTGCCAACGGGACCCTATCACTAACTAAGCCTCCGCTGTCCGTACGTCCGACCGTCTGTCAGCGGGCTGTATCTCATGATCCGTTTCACATCATATGTATTTCAATTGCCAGTAGAACAACAAATAATAAAAATGAAATTAAATTAAAAATTTAGTGGGAGGGCTAATGGCTATACAGGATCTTTTTTGGCGTTTTTTTACAGCAAAGTTGAATTATTCAATATTGTACGGAACCATCAGTGTGCGATTGGTCGTATAAGTTATTAAATTACAATATCATTGCCTGTAAATAATCTCAACATGGCCACCCTACTGAACACAATTCAACACAATGCAGGTTGACAAGCAAGTCGAATAACATTAATATTAATTACTATATTGTTCATATTATTTATTTATATGAAACGTCACTGAATACAATATACTGGCTGGATACCGCGCTAATGTAGGAAAACTATCGAGGTGCAAGGTGGATATGACACCATTGAAGATGTTCCGCCAGGTTGGGTCATCGTGCCTGGGGTCCAACTGTACATGTCAGACAGTTGCAGTGTTCACAACCTGAAGCCAGGCAGCTATCGTACCAGGGCCGTAAAGTTATCGTATATGCTCGTATATGGATCAAAATTATCGTATCCATCAGGAAAATGGCTAAAATACTTTAAAAAATCATATGATACGTGACAATAATATGTTGCAAATACTTTATAGTTTAAATCTTGTAAACTTGTGTTTTTTAAATGGAAGCGCTAACATTTCGAATTTATAAAGAATAAAATAATGTTAAAGGATAGAGACACATGAAAACAAGCATATTTTTTAAAAGTTTAACTGAATAGATTTTATATTTGCGAGAACAGAATACACAAATATTAATGAAACTTTATATTTTATATACACATTCGAAAAGACAATAACTGCCAACACTCCACCACATCGAACGACGATATCGATATCGATCGCTGATTGGCAGACATTTGCAAGATTGCGCCATGAAGCAACAGCATGTGTTCCTATGAAAGAAATGAGCCAATAGATGGTGCTGACACTAAAAAACAACTGTAATTATTATTGGGCTATTGGCTATCTGTGTAATCATCAAATTTTTCATCAGAATGGAAATTATCGTACAATCTGCGTACGATAGTCGTGTACCATCGTACATCGTACGTAGTTATAAAATTATCGCAAATGTACGATAATTATCATACGGTTCCGAATACTGGACAGTTGTATATATGCTGATCGCCGAATACACTTCATAAGCGCGATGCAGGATGTTGTCGATAATGTGGCGCCATCTGTCTTTCTGCGTGTGAATCAGGTGTCTGAAACGCATTCACTCAGCGGCCGCATTGTATGACTATTGTGTTTATTTTGACAAAACTGATTAAATATAATCAAGTGGGCATTTTGTATGAAAAAAGTTTTAAACGATCATTAGCTTCATAATGATGATGTATTTAATTATTCTGTCTATAAATACGTGAAGAGAAAACATTGTACCTGTTTTTATAACCGACTTCTAAAAAAAGGAGGAGGTTCTCAATTGGAATGTTTTTTTTTTTTTTTATGTTTGTTACCTCATAACTCCGTCATTTATTAACCGATTTGGAAAAATCTTTTTTTATTTGAAAGAGTACACTTCCCATTTTGTCCCATTTTGATAGAGAGAGTTTGGTCCCATTGTCATCAGATCAGGATTTGATTCCTTCTTAGTGTACTTTGAAGTCGGTTTAAGTTTTTTGTAAAACAGTCCAATTATTTGAGAGATTATTGCAGAAAGTTAACATTCATTTATTCAAACATACAATTAATTATCATTATGTCTAAAGTAAATGGTTGTGGATAGCATAAACAATATATTACGTAATTCTGTCAAACACGCTGCAGAGTGCGTGCAACATAATCGTGCTTTCCGTGTAACACGACTAATTTGTCGACGCTACAAACGTATTACCTCTCTACATCGTGATGTATCACACAATTAGAATCTTCGTTAAGAGTCATAGATAATCTGGCACTTTTTATACCTGCCTCTATATGCATCTATTCACACGTACTGCAACCACACCACAGCGTCGCGACAAAATGTGGTCAAGATGTGGTTAATTGTGAATAGTGTCGCTGCGGTTTTTTGCGGTTGCGTTGTGCTTTCACGGTGTCGGTGGTTGCGTTGTGGTTGCGACGAGGCTGCACTGTGGTCGGTATCACACACGCAGTCGATAGTGACGGCAAAAGGTGGTCCGTGTGAATTGAATTAATTTTCATACAAATTAGCGTCCGCCCATGTAGTGTGGTTGTGGTACGTGTGAATTGAGTAAGAGTAGGTAATTGTAATTTGTAAGGGGAGGCTCACAATCCTGCAGTTAACCCGATGGTTCTCGCGAGGCACGCGCGTCCTATTATAACAATTGATGTCATTGTTATATTTTTAACCGCGAGCCAACCAGTCGAGGTACAATATTATGACTTCAGCATCTTGAATTTTGATTGTACTGCACGCCCTACTTACGGACCTTCTGTTACACCAGCCTTCCTCTGAGTAATAATTGGCCGGCCATCTTGCTTTTCTGACATCACGAAAATGTAATATTATTCAGAGATTAAGTAAATGTGCTTGTGCTACATTACGGCAGACCACCATGGGAGGGTTTTTGTTGCCGAACCGTGACTAATGGTGGAAAGTATCCCGCCATTTTGTTATTCTGTCGCAAGGCGTTGTACCCCTCCCCCTTAATTGTTGTTAGAAATACCAGCGTAAAGATGGTGGTAAAATGGTTTTCTCGAATGTTGACGTCGATCGTGGTTTGAATCTAATATAATCTTGCAATGTAGTATCTTGAGTTTAAGCAATTCTTGTTAGTTATAGTTTGAAGCAGTTCAACAGCAGTGCAGGCGAACCAATCACGAGCCGAGCACAAGCGGAGCACGAATTCGCGTAGCGTAGACGGACTTTGGGAGCCTCGAACGAGCGTTCGACTCGCGCTCGACTGCGCTCCGCCAATTGTCAGTTTTTTGACGAACACAGGGATTTGCATCGGGCTCGTTGTACGTTCACACTTGATATCGCAAGCGACGAGTGAAGAGCGGCTCTTCGTGCTCGTTTCGCGTAGCATAGACCCACCTTAAGGGTACCTCTTCGGGGATAATAGACTTTAGATATTATATCTCCCATTTTCCTTAAAATATTAACTTTACTTACCTCAACACGACGCCGACGCCACGTATAATGTATAGCGGTGCCATTTATTAAAGTAGTCACAGTCAACCTCCAGAGGGACAGGCGTGAGGGTCGGTGCTGACATCTCTCATGATATATGCGTCTTTATGGCACATATTCTACACGTGGAATATATATCTAGTCTCCTGGTCTAGGATTTGGTTATGTCACTAATATTATAAAGGTGTCTGGATGTTAAATTGTCTGTGACTCAATAATAAACGGGTGAACGGATTTAAATGAAAGTCGGGACAGGCAGATTCACATGCATGTTCACGCACACAAATGTTTATCCTGGGTCGGAATCGAACTCACGACCTGCAGCATGAGAGGTAGGGGTTACCTCGCCAACTAGCCCGTCAAAAAATATATAGGGTGACTGGTAATTAGTAAACGACACTTAGATTGTACTAATGACAACAAACAACTTTCTCAAAGAAACATTTTTTTTTTAATTTACCTAACAAGAATAAAAATCCACCATCAGCTTTTATTTAATTTATTTATTTATCCCTATTTGTTTCTTTGGGAAAGTTGTATGTTATCATTGAGTACAATCATGTGTCTAAGTATCGTTTACTAATTACCAGTCACCTATATTAGTAAGATTGGCAGATATATAGGCACGTGCACTGACTAGAGCTAGGCACAAGCCGCCATCGCCCCACCCCTTTACTCCCTCGTACTCCCGTTGAGTATTATGTCTAAACTTTAGCTTATTACATGATTTTCAAAATTTTTAATTTTTTATTTTTATTATTAAAAAAAATAAAGTACTTTTTTTATATTTTTTTTAGCACCAGTATCTATTGTATTATCGACCCTGAGTCGCTCGTCGCTGACCAAAACAACGACCTGTATATTATAAACATACCTTATAATTTATCTCCTATAATACAAAGAACAACACACAACACAGTTGAACGTATCGCAGTTGCATCCGCTCATCTGTGCGCAAAATGTGGACAACCGCATTTATTATCAATTCCATTTATATTTTTTTTTAACAATAACTCGTTTTTCTTGTCGGTTTACTGGCAATTTTGTATTTTTGTCATTACAGAGATATTTTAGGATAACTTTGCAAAAAAAGGGAATTGTTAATATGTTATAGTCATAAGACGCGCGTCCTAACCGCGAGGCAATAGGTTTAATGACCATAGAGGGAGAGAGAAATATAACTTCATTAAAAAGCAACTGCAGCATATATTTCTTCCCCATGACTCTTCTAGAATGAATTTAAACCATAAAATTTTCAATTCATTAGAGATATAGCCAATTTCATAGCGCAAAGTTGCATGCAAGAACTTTCCAACGAGTGGTAGGGTTGACAAGATTTTAACTTAACAAATAATTCACGTTACGAAAGTACCGGCTGTTTGGGAGAGGAAGGCTGTCGAAACTTGAAAATTTATGAAACTTTCTATACACGTGTACAAGAGTGAAAAATCTTTAGTTGGTAAAGTGTTCTGGATAAAAAGGGTGGCGAGAGCTCAATAAAAATGCGTCTTTGCTAATCACGGTATATTGCAGACTGAATCAAAGTACATTCATACAGTGGTTGGTGGCATTGCCTACCCTCTAATATATAAAGTTAACTACCTACATTACAATCCTCCACCCTATTCATAACTACTAATTTAAATTTAAATATTACAATCTTAATAATCTCTTGAAAACTTACTGATTATACACCATAACTTACTTACCACCCATTACCGACATACATGACAATTTGACAAAACAAAACATAACATAACATAACATAAGTGTTCAAACAATATTTGGTACAATCTTATAATTATAATCTACATTTAAACTGATAAGAAGGTGGTTTCTGTAACCGACATTTACGTATCAGTTTGGACCGGGGAGTTCTTATGAGTGGTGGCGTCGTCAGTGCGGGTGCGGGAGGTGTACTCCGTTCTGTTGTTAAATCGGTATTAACCTCAGCATTGCTAGTACTGACCGTGCCATCCTCAAAGAGCGGTGGGTCGGTGGTTGCCGCCTCATGATCAACCGGTACTGGACATTCATCTATTGGTTCCGGTTGAGGAGGACCTTCGCTTGGCTGGGAAGTCGCGGCTAAAGAACTTCGTGATCTCCGTCTTAACTGATCAATATGCCTATGAGATTCCCTACCAATTGCATCTATACTCTATTTCACATAGGATGAGTCGTCAAGGTCAAGGGTTTTTTACCAATATCTAGTGAAATTCCATTTGATTACTCTGAAATAATATTCACAATATTTCGTGAAACCTAGGTCTATCATAGTATTCCTTTATTATATCGAAATGAACATTAACCATTGAGAAATTTAATAAAATACCATGTGTCACCGAACTCATGTTATTTGAAATAGACTATAAAACCCTATAATCCGTCACACCTAACTTCTCCGTTACTTTCCCCGGGACCCATTTATTTGTACCTTGATACTGACGTAACCATACTTCTTCCCCAGGCTGTAGGGCACGTTTGTTTTCTGTACCTAAGTCTATTTGTCGCTTTTGAGCCTCCCTAATTTTTTTGTCACGGTCCGGCCTCAGAATATCTAATTTAGTACGAAGCCTTCTCCCTAACATAAGTGAAGCCGGGCTTTCCCCTGTAGTGCAGTGTTCCGTATTCCTATAATGTAATAGAAATGTATTCAAAAATGATTGAATATTTTCCTTCTTACGGACCGCTTTCCGAATTGCCCTTTTAACTGTACGTACCGCATTTTCCGCTGCTCCGTTTGAAGCCGGGTGGTAGGGTGCTGTAAAAACGTGTTCAATTCCCTGCCTACTAAAATAATCTGCGATTTCTTTACTCGTAAAGGGTGGACCATTATCGCTAACTATCTGTTTCGGTAACCCCCAACGAGCAAAAACTTCAGATAGTATGTCTAATGTATAGCGAGCCGCTGTACTAGGTACCGGAAACACTTCCAACCATTTGGTACGAGCATCAATTAAAATTAAATAAATCTTCCCAAAAATAGGTCCTAAAAAGTCTAAGTGTACTCTTTGCCAGGGCCGCGCCGGCCAGGGCCAGGGCGCGAGCGCATGGCGCGGCGGCGCGTCCGCCTCGCTCGCGCACACCTCGCAGCGCTTGCACAGCGCCTCGAGCGCCTCGTCGACGCCTGCCCACCACACGTAGCTACGTGCTATCGCCTTGGTTTTTATAATACCCATGTGTGATTCGTGCAATTCGTTTAGTACCCGATCCCTACACTTTTCCGGTATTACGACCCGGTGACCCCACATAATGCAACCTAGCTCCTCGTACAGTTCATTTTTCCTATTAAAGTATGGTTGTAATTCTCTGACTTCATTATGTTCCGGCCAACCGTCCCTGATAAAATATAAGATTCTACTCAAAATTGGATCCCGCAATGTCTGTCGTTTAATCACGTTATGATCGAGCAACAACTCGTTCTCTGCGAAATGCAAGTAAGTCTGTTCGGGCGGGTCGAGCGATGAGTCACTCACTTCAACCGGCACCGGCAGCCGCGATAAGCCGTCCGCCCCATTGTCGTGCGTGCTTACATATTCGATATCGTATGTATACGCCGATAGTATTATTGCCCAGCGCTGCATGCGACTCGCTGCCATAGCTGGAATACCGTGTTTAGGACCAAAAATGCTAACTAGTGGTTTGTGATCCGTCCTTAAGTTAAATCTACGACCGTACAAATCGCAAGCGCTTCCCGATCGATCTGCGAATAATTTTTCTCCGCCGGTGTGAGCGCACGCGACACGTACACAATAGGACGATCCCGGCCGGCGCGGTCCTGCTGCGTAAGCACGCCGCCTATTCCGCGCGCGCTCGCATCACACGTCAACACTAACCGCTTACCAGGATCGTAGTGCGCTAATACCTCGGCACTGGTTAAAATACTTTTTATCTTTACAAAAGACGTTTCACACTGCCTAGTCCACTTCCAACTTGCTCCTTTTTTTAGTAATTCATACAAAGGAGAAAGTAAAGTACTAACATTTTTAACAAACTTTGCGTAAAAGTTAACTAACCCAAGGAACGACCTTACTTCAGGCACTTCAGTGGGGCGGGGAATTCGTACTATTGCCGCTACCTTCTCAGGATCTACCTTAATACCGTCTTTAGAAATAACGTACCCTAAATATTTCACTTCTTCTACCAAAAATAAACATTTACTTTTTTTTAACTTCATACCGTGAGTATGCAGCCTGTGCAAAACTGTCTCGAGTATACCTAAATGTTCCGAGGGCCCCCCCTTCGTACCTACGATCACATCATCTAAAAATACCTCCACACCGGGAATGTCATTTAAAAGATTTGACATAATCCTTTGGAAAATACCCGGACTTGACGATAAACCGAATACCAATCTATTATATTTAAATAACCCGCGGTGTGTGTTAATAACCGTCAAATCTTTTGAATCATCCAATTCTACCTGATTATAAGCCTGTGAAAGATCAATTTTTGAAAACAACTGTGACCCATTTAAACTCACTAATAAATCTTCAATTTTAGGAAGGGGATATCTATCGATCAGTAAGACGGGATTGAGCGTAATTTTATAGTCTGCACAAATGCGAAGTCCCCCATCAGCCTTACGTACCGGTACCAATGGCGTCGCCCAGTCCGAGCTGTCAACCGGCTCAATAACACGGTCACGCAGCATAGCGTCCAGCTCCGCGTCCACCTGACCCTTGAGCGCGTAGGGCAGCGCCCGCGCACGACAGAACACCGGCGAGGCACCCTCGCGCACCCGCAGCTGAGCCTTACCGCCCGTGAACCGCCCCAGTCCGCCACTGAATAATTCTTTATACCTGTTAATTAACATAGGCAAATTATTACACGGTTGTCTCGAGTCCTCACAATAATTAATTCCATTACGGAATGATGGAATTTCAATTCCTAGCTCTGACAGCCAATGTCTGCCAAGTAATGAGGTCGTACCCCCATCGATCACAAATAGTTCAAGACATTTGACCTGGTTAACATATTTTACTACTGGTCTTATAATCCCTAACGGTTTTATCAAGCTACCATCATAAAACTTAAATATCATATTATATTTTTCTATAGGCCTGATTTTAAAATACTTTTCATAGGTAGTTTTGCTAATACATGATACTGCCGACCCCGTATCAATCTCCATCTTAAGTGGGTGATCATCAATACATAAAGTGAGACTTACTGGTTTATAACCGTTTAAACACAGCTGGTGCAATTCTCCCTCCAATCCATTCACACTGGAATCTTCACTAGCTTGCTCCTCGAAGGAAGGGTTCACATGGTTAACACCACGCTTTCCTGCCGTCCCCGCACTTGACTTGTACTGCGGGCAAACGCGTCGCAAATGGCCGCTTTCCTTGCATTTACTGCACACAAAACTTTTATAACGACACCTGTCCCTCGTATGACCGCGCCTGCCGCACGCTTTACAGTCATCGTTCCCGTCTGCATCCCACGAGCTCCGCGCATGGACTGGGCGCCGCCCGCGTCCACGTGCTGCCGTCACCGCATGAACCTCTCCCGAACCGGCACCCCCTGCCACGGGTTCCATCACTGCCGCATCACGCTCCGCCGCTTCCAACATGCACGCTATTTTCACTGCACCACCATATTTTAAATCATTTTCGGCAAACAACCTTTGACGAATCACTTCACTGTGTACCCCGCACACCAGCTGGTCCCGTAGATTATCTTCCAGACTGTTTCCAAAGTCACAGTATTTTGATAATCTTTTCAACTCTCCAATGTACTGTGCCATAGATTCCGGGTTGTTTTGTCGCCTCTGCCGAAAACGATACCTTTCCGCCATTATAGATGGTTTAGGCTGTAAGTGGTTCCGTAAAACTTCAACTGCCGTCTCGAAGGTTACATCTGCCGGGGCCACTGGACTTGATAAATTGCTCAACAATTCGTATGCCTCATCACCCATCACCGTTATAAGTGTAGGTAACCACAGCTCCTTTTTGACCCCATTCACCTTGAAGTACATTTCCAGTCGTTCCACGTACAACGACCAATTGCCGGACTTCATATTATACTCGCTGATTTTTCCAACCGACGACATAATGGTAATGTTGAAGTATACTTTGTAAAATAATCCTCGATCGCCAATAAAGTGTTCTGGATAAAAAGGGTGGCGAGAGCTCAATAAAAATGCGTCTTTGCTAATCACGGTATATTGCAGACTGAATCAAAGTACATTCATACAGTGGTTGGTGGCATTGCCTACCCTCTAATATATAAAGTTAACTACCTACATTACAGTTGGTATGGTAAATTATTATTGGTATGGCCTTGTAATGCTAAAATATCATAATCTTTAGATCAGTGTTTTTCAATCTGTGGGTCGCGACTTCTAGGGGGGTCACGAAACCTTAGTCGGGGGGTCGCTGGCAGAAGGAAAAAGGTGTCCAACTTACCTCTTACTTAGTTGCAAACCTCTCGCGGCTTCTTGCAGACTAATAAGTAAAGGTATCAAAGTAAAAAAAATCATTATCGTAGTCTTTTAATTTATACATTCTTGGTCTGTCTGGCAAGGGGGTCGCCAGAAATTTTCAACCTGTAAGGGGGAAAATCAATAAGATTGAAAAACACTGCTTTAGATTTTTCTCGGCCGAGGCAAGGGACTATTCCAATGTTTATAAATGCATTGCAGTTTTACTAATTTTTAAACAAAGTAATATCTTTTCAGGGGTCTCTTGCTAGCATTAATATTAAAGGTAGATACTTTCTCTCCCGCCGTTTTTTCTGTATAATTTACAAATCCATATCCATACTATCCATACTAATATTATAAATGAGAAAGTAACTCTGTTTGTTTGTTTGTTACGCTTTCACGCCTTAACTACTGAACCAATCATTATGAAATTTGGCATACAGTTAGCCTGTGGTATGGCGAAGGTCATTTTTATCTCGGGAACGCGGGTGAAATCGCGGAGGACAGCTAGTATATCTATAATCTGAATTAAACGCGGGTGAAAACACAGGACACAGCTAGTAAAATTAATAACTAAAAGTGTCACCCCTGATTATAATACGACTAAGATTGAACCACTAAGTGGTTTCGACAGTTCACTTAACTTAGCCGGATGCCTTGCCTCTAGCTGTCTCTTGTTGCAACCCCATATTTGATATGAACTTTGTTCTGTATATTATGACTTTGTGATCATTATCTATTTAAAATGAAGATGTATCTTTATAATTTACTGAATAATTTATATTCTTGTATGTGAGATGGCTCAAAACTAGTTAGACGGTCCGCTTGAAGGTAATTGATATTGAACATAAGTACGGGGCCAAGTCTGCTAAAATGTCGTTCCGACACGATGCAATTGCAATTCAATTATCATTGAGCCGATGTGCGCATTCTACTAATTCATAATGGTCGCATAATGGTATTTTATTAGTGCTCCTGTACAAGATGCCGCTGCCGCGCCGCCCCACCGCGCCGACGCGCTTCTATGCTATGTATACGCGACCGACGACGCCGCACCGCCGCCGCGCCGCTACCGCAACGTTGTCCGCCATTATTTAATTGAGTTATTCCATTGCCAGCCGCCAACGAACGTGCAACACGTGTGATCTCCGTAGCTAGCAATGTATTACTGACAGTGTTGCCAGATGAAATTTGCAAGAAGCAGTAGAAATTTAAGAAAAAAATCAGTAGATTCAGGAAAAAATCAGTAGACAGTAAAAGTTGATATTGGTGCCGATTCTGTTGTAAATCGCACTAAACTAATTTTAGTCACATCTCATCGCTTTCTTACGAACATTATTGAAAAAGGATAGAACATATTTTAAGTTGTCAAATTAATCTTTGCCGTCTTATTTTGCGTGTATTTAGGCGTAACCGCGATAGATGGCGACTAAATTTATATTGAAAATAAGCATTGGACTAATTTGACAGGACTAAATTTCTTACATCCTTTTCTTATGTTCTTTGTTAGAAAGAGACATTAAAATTAGTTTAGTTGTGAACAACAGAATCAGGGCCATTGTAGTCACAAATGATAGCTCAGTGGTAGTGACGTCGGATACCGAGACGAAGGTCCCGGGTTCGAATCCTACAATGAGCTTGAGCTTTCGGTGAAGGAAAACATCGTGAGGAAACCATAGCACGGTGGTAGGGTATTTTGTAGTACCCGCCTGGCTGGCTACCACCCTCAAGTTGAAAATCTGTCGCCAAGCACCTTTCGGTGTGTTCCGATAACTGCACTTGAGAGCCAGTTCCTTCTAGGTTTTGTGTGCTTACCACCTTCGGCCGCATCATCACTTCACCATGGTAAGTGATTAGATTAGATTGCGGTCAAACACAGGTCTATAAACAGTATAAAAAAAAACTTCTGACATTTGCCGTAAAACGGCAAATTCAAACTGCTAAACATTCCGCTTCCTCCACTGATGGAAACGACGCTGCCAAAGAGTAGGTAATAACCACTAACAGACACGTTTTTTAATAGATAGATGGATTTAGTAGCTTGGATTTATCTATGACATTAAAAAAGCAGGTAGATTTCTCGAATTGTTAGAAATAAGTCAGTAGATCAGTAGATAGCTCTAAAATCAGGTAGATCTACTGCTTTATCAGTAGATCTGGCATCACTGATTACTGACTACTGTATAGAATGCTTTAAGTGCTTATTACACCTTCCTATTTGTAGGATCCTAACTAGCATCCTAAGTAGGATCCTAACTGGGATCGCTCTGACTAGGAAGCAGAAGCTGTTCTAACTGCGATTACACCTTCCTATTTCCTAGTTAGGTACCTAGTTAGGATCCTAAAAATAGGACGGTGTAATTGTTACTTTAATCAAGCGGCGGCGGTGCGGCGCGGCGGCGGCGGCGCGGCTGAGGTGCGGTGGCGACGAGTATACATAGCATAGAAGAGAGTCGGCGGCGCGTTATCGGTGCGGCGGCGGCATCGTGTACAGGAGCGCTTATGTTGTGTGTGATTGATAGTAGTTGGGTTGCCATAAAAAAACAACTCTTTTCCGTAAGTATTTATTCAAATAGTTTGAACTCATAATTACGTAGATACCACCATAACATTTAAAATTATTTACAGATACACGATAAACAATAAATCTAAGTTATCCATAATACTTAATATTATAAATGCGAAAGCAACTCTGTTTGTTTGTTTGTTACTTCTTCTCGACTAAACGGCTGAACGTAGGTATGTAGTACTGAATTACAATATAAGTACGTAATGAAATTTGGCAATGTGATTCCACGGGATATGATATAACCCGGGGAAGGACTAAGGCTTCTGATCTTTTGTCTCAAAAAATAATCTTGAAAGGGGTGAAATAGGGTTTGAAAGTTTGTATAAGCAATCCATAATTCCTCAAGTCAGGGAGGGCTTTTGGTAAAAAATAAAGATTCTTTTAAGAATTCTTTAGATGCACTCCTATTTACAGTCCTTACAAAAATAAATTATGCTTTTACCAAGGTAATTTTATGTTGATAATATTTTACATCATATAATTTGGATGCATAGTTTTTGAGATACTTCTTTTTAAAAAAGAAGTATCTTGATTTTGTCATCTTTTAACGAAAGATGACAAAACAAAAAATATTGTATATAGAAGTGTATTAACCTAAGTATATATTATATACTATCTTATATATTCAAATAAATTCAAATTCTTTTACTTTCAAATAAATGGGGACGAAGTCGCGGGAATATTTACGGAAATAGCAGATTACCAAACTATTACCGAAAAATCAGTAGAAAAAACAAATGTTCAAAATCTGCCAAAACTGACAAATATTGAAGTTTCAGTGGAAAATCATCGGGAAGCAATTACGGGACCATTATGCCGCCATTATGCCGTCATTCTGACGAGATTGTTGTTAGCAGACTACCAAAACTGTAAAATGTCACAATTTTGACACCACTGAAAGTTCATTGGAACGCAATTGTAATAGCAGACTTGGGCCCCAGGATGTTTTTTTGGTCGGCGATGAGCGACTCAGGAGCGGTAGTACATACATTTTCCAAAATGGACTTAATTCCATTAAATACTGTAAATGCGTTGAGAAATACCTTATTCAATTTGAAATAAAATTACCGCAACATATGGTCACAAGGCACATGCACAGACTAAAAACTAAGCGCAAACCGCCATCGACCCACCCATTTACTCCCTCGCACTCCCGTTGAGTATTACAGTAGTTAGTACCCAACTGATATGGCGCGTCGTGAATCTTCGTTCGCACAGAAAGAAAGTATGGCCCCGAAGATTAACGAAAGAATGCTTAAAACTTACAATCAACCTTATATCACTACTATAAGGTTCAAAATACACTGCAGCTGTTAGTTCCGTCTCACTCGCAAGTGACGCCCCTCCGCACGGCGCGCGCTAACATGGCGGCAGCTGCCGACCAATAGCGTTTCCCGCGCTTTGAAAATGTATCTTCTGCGCAGGTACATCGGTAAGCCATATTAGTTGGGTACTACTGTACGTCTACGCTTTAGCTTATTACATGATTTACCAATTAATAATATTTTTATTTTATTATTATAAAAAAATAAAGTATTTTTTAAATATTTTTTTAGCACCAGTATCATCAGTGATAATACAACTGATACTGGTGCTAAAAAAAATAAAAAAAATACTTTATTTTTTTATAATAACAAAAAAAAAAAAATTTTGAAAATCATGTAATAAGCTAAAATATAGACGTAATACTCAACGGGAGTGCGAGGGAGTAAAGGGGTGGAGCAATGGCGGCTTGCGCCTAGCTTTAGTCAGTGCACGTGGCTAGTGACCATACTTTGCGGTAATTTTATTTCAAATTGAATAAGGTATTTCTCAACGCATTTACAGTATTTAATGGAATTAAGTCCATTTTTGAAAAATGTATATTTTGTACTACCGCTCCTGGTTCGCTTGTCGCCGACCAAAATAACACCCTGTATACTACAGAGCACACTAGTGGCTCTGTGAGCTGTAGACAGACAGAAGCATCCTTATAAATACCGACTAAAACTTTACGAGAATTGGTTGAGAAATGTGACCAGTAGGTAGGTGATGCGTTTGCGTTAACTATAAATTTGTATGGGAGAAATTAGTACCATGAGTATTGCGGTAGAGGCGCTGTGCCAATTCCTATAGAGAAGCGTCGTAAACGCAAACGTTTACGTAAGCGTTTACTAACGTAAATTCTTTACACTCGGGGTACTGTGGAGAACAGCCGGACATCCTTCGGACATCTAGACAAACATACGAAAGCATTTTTGTCCAAGCTGAAACGGAGGCGATTCGTTCGCTAGGTCAATAAACGTGTATATGCATGATACTATAATACACCGTGACTTTTTATTCGTTTTAAAAACGCAGCCCACATAATGTACCCAATGAATAGGTACTAATTATAAAAAAAAAACAAATATTATTCATTGTGACGCATGACGTAGTTTTAAACACCATGTTACGAGCGCAATTTGCTCGACTCGTGCGCTGGGTTGGTATTTTCTACCATTTTATACGTATACTTTAAATTAACTCGATTTGTCATAATTCTAATAAATTTTAATAATTTTTTTTAAATATACAAATGATCAAAAAACATTTTTTTTCTTAATGATTAGTACCTAGTCATTGGGTACATTAAGTGGGCTGCGTTTCTAAGACGAATAAAAAGTCACGGTGTATAATTATTTAATTGCTTGATAGAATTTCGATTCAGTTGATCACATGACAAGTTGATTAGCAGTTAATGGATAAAAAAAAACTCAATGTCTCAGTGTTATAGGACGCGCGTCCCATTCGAGAGCCAACAGGTTGAAAATAACAATAAAATGGAACGTGATAAATGGATGAACCTTAATTCCCTGAGCACCTGTGTTTGTCATAAAGTCGCGTAATCAAGTCTACGTTGCCGCGTTGATGGCAATCGTAAAATTCGTGCCAGCGAGTTCTCTTTTAGACTTATGAATGGACAGTGTCCATTTGTAGGTAGAAAAAGTCTGTAAAAAACTGTCGACACACGTTGTGCTAATGATCAACTACGGATGAAAACGTTGCAGAGTTTTGTTTTGAGGATTTCGAAGCTAAATCGCAAAAAAACGGCAGCGCTGGTCCGTCCATCCGGCTTTGTAGTTTCTACATTTACTAAGTGAATATTTTTAACAATGTTTATCAGAATCTGAATAAACTTATAAAATCCTTAAGTACTAGGTAACACAAACCAGCAAGCTTTGTGATCACTCGCGCGTTGCCGACCCTGAAGAAACCTCTTCACACCCTTCTTGAAGAACCCCATGCTGTACTCCATTGGGAAAACCACGGCGGGGAGCTCATTCCACATTCTGAGCGTCCGCGGAAGAAAACTCCTTTGAGCCCGCATAGTTCGAAACAATTCTGGTTTCAATGTGTGAGGATGGTCGATGGATGTTTCGGCCCGAGGACCAAACGAGGAGGGGACCGAATAAGCTGAAGACCCGACATTCACGAGCTTCCTTCTTGCTGTCCACACGCATACTCTTACCTTCGCAAACAGAGGGTTAACTACGAAAACCGATACACGATAGTCCGATCATCGTTGTCAAAATATTAACCAATAGAAATGCAGCGAACGTCAGCTTCGCTGCAATTCTATTGGCTAATTGGTTGACAACGATGAGAAGCGCGGCTTGTGCAATCGTTGACTTGCTGATTGGACAGCGCAGGTTTGCACAGTTTTGACTTGAACCTGTGGACTGTTATTTAAGTCTCGCTTCAGTCCGGCAAAATCTATGGGCAAAATTGTATTCGATGACATTTTAAAATGTGTGATGTGAGTGTGAGTCTTCAAAACACTAGGTTTGCACAGTTCAGTTTCCACGTTCACATTGTTCCGTCTTTTTTGTACAGTTTTGGGGCTGCGCATGCAAGACGGAGCATGTAGCCGGGCTATAAGGTTTGTCTAGATCTATCGGTTTATAAATCACACAATATAAGACACACACACTGAAAAAATGGACTACAAGTGACTATATTTTATTTAACAGTAACACAAAATTTGACGACGATAACCTAAACAGAGTGACTTGCGAACTAAACTTACCAGTAACAAAACTAGTTTTTGTTTCGTTACTAAATTATTTGATTAAATGTAACTAAAGTTAGTTTCCCGACAACAAAACGTCAACTTACATAACTAGTTCTGTAGATCATTTTTTTCAGTGCATCCAAATATTCACTAAATCTTTACATAGTTGTTTAACATGCAGTCATAAAATGTGTTTATTTTCATATTATGTAATATATTAGGTATTCAAATTTGTTCATGTTTATATACCTTTTACTTTAGTGTAATTTTCCCGGTCATCTGTATTCATGAGAGCTCGGTATGCATGGAGACTTTGTGATACAAGCCGGTGTGGAAGAAAATTTCTTAAACCTGGCTGCATCTTATGTTTTGAAAAAATATGTTAAAAATGTGGTTATAACATAACCACATTATGGCTATATTTTTCAGTTGGAATATTAATTTGGTATTTTATAAGCTTCTAAAGTAATTATACCGGTATTAATAACGTTGACTCAGTCAGTAGCTGACTCCGGCCATGTGAACGTTTATGCATAATATAAATTATAAATATTTCATTATCAGTAAAAATTATATAGGTCAGGTATCGCCAACTAATTTAATGTAACCTTTTTTATTTGCATTTAACTTGAAGTCTGCCTATTGTACAGTAATATGTGTATAGTAGTACCCAACTGATATGGCTTACCGATGTACCTGCGCAGAAGATACATTTTCAAAGCGCGGGAAACGCTATTGGTCGGCAGCTACCGCCATGTTAGCGCGCGCCGCGCGGAGGGACGTGACTTGGGAGTGAGACGGAACTAACAGCTGCAGTGTATTATGAACCTTATAGTAATCATCTAAGGTTGATTCTAAGTTTTTTAAGCATTCTTTCATTAATCTTCGGGGCCGTACTTTCTTTTCTGTGCGAACGAAGATTCACGACGCGCCATATAAGTTGGGTACACCCAACTGATAAGCGGCATCTGTCGACAAATAGCGTTTCCCGCGCTTTTAAAAATGTATCTTCTGCGCAGGTACATCGGTAAGCCATATCAGTTGGGTACTACTGTAATACTGTAAGCCTATTGTAAGTTTATGTATTGTGATTAGCTGCTTTTTAGTGTATAATAAAGAATCTGTCTGGGTGAAAGAAGGACAGACCAAGAAATACACGTCTGCATTTAAAATTTTAGTACGATATTAGGATTCGCTATCCACTACTTCTTAAACACAATAAGCGATAATGTTTACAACCCAAAACCCCAATAAACCTTTTGAAAGTCGAATAAAATTCAAACGTGGTCGTTCGTCTTGTTTTACTTCATGGAATTGTTCATTTAAAATCGTCGTAAAATAAATGAAAGGATGAGATGGATCAAGTCATAAATAAATGTTCCGGGTAAATTCAGTGCCTTAATGCCTAAACTAAATAAATGACTTTGTATTTGATTTTGATTTCCCAATTTGGTAACGGTAGAATTTTTCATACATTAGTAGGGACCTGAAAAAGGAAGTTTTTCTATAAATTAGTGAATATTTTAGATATCAAGTTGAAATTAGTTTTTAAAGTATTAGGTTGGGCGCAACTACAAGCGAATTAAAGCGACTGCGTTGCGAAAAAAAGGCTACCACGCTTTGGTACAATTTGCAGAGGCTGTGAAGTATCGTTATTTGATATCATTAGCTCTGTATGAATGTGTTGTTTGTGTCTTGAGTAGTATAAAACCCCTACAGAAATCATAGTATTCAATCATCAGCAATGCTTTGAAAGAAACATCTAGATAATGCTTGACCACGGGCGGGATGCGAGGACAAGCAGCGGCAAAGGAGGAGGCAACCGGCACGTAAGTAACCGAACTGACATGACATCTTGACACTACAAGAACAAGCAGCATCCACGACGCCAGCGTCCAATTTACTTGTATTTTGCTTGACTTCTCCAAATCAGTCAATAAACCTATTATTATACAGTACACTTATCATTGAAAACCTCATCAGAAACAAACATTGGTCCTTCGAGCCGGATAGTTTAAAAATATCACATATTATAACAAAAAAACTGAACCCGCTACCACAGAATCCACACCCTTAGCAATAAAACGTAGAGCATCCCGCATGGCGCCTGCACCAGACATAAAGTTTATCCTCGTTTACAACCCAGTACCCGCCCGCCAGTACCCGTCCTGTACGGGCTGGCTGAATCCACCAACTTACCAGCCTCCATAAACATAATAAACTTTATTGTAAAATACACTGACCTATTTAAAGTTGGTCGTGAAGAAAATTCTTTTTAGAGTGTAATTTAGAGATCCTTTTTACTGAAAATACCTAATGTAAGCTGTGGAGAAAGCTGACATGAAAGGATCATGGCGAGATTTGTACAAAAAATAAAGATTTTTAGAGACGTTGGTATGACGTTATATTTGATCCTTTATGCCTCAGGAATAACTTGAGCCATTTAAAATATTTTTAGAACCCCGGGATAAAAATGCGAATGTCTTTGGCATGCCGGCAAATCGCGACTATTCGCGACCAAAACCGTTATGTTGTTGTTATGTTTTGCGGTGTTTATAAAATATTTCATGTATATTAACATTGCTGGTAATGTAATCTCAACATTGGCAGTAATTCAAAACCCTCTAAAATGTTTGATTTTTTTTTGTACAAATCAATGTATGGAGCTCGCCATGGTTCTTTACAAAGACAACGCAAAGCTACGTGAGCATTGCAGGTCTTATTTGGTAAAAAAACCTACAAATGCTACCATAGAGTTACAATAGTATAGAGTGATAGCTTTACCTTGTACGAAGCGTGAGCAGTTTCCATATAGATGCATTCATAGATATATCGTACAATAGTTGATGTACAGTTAGACAAAATGTCGATATGGATTCCTTGTTATTTGTTATTGGTAAAAGTATTGATAAAAAACAATTAATTAAATACATTCATTATATGTATTTTAGTCGTTCAAACTATGTACGTGCACTGTTGAAACGAAGTTGCGAGTACGGTCGCTTTAAATATTCTAACTCTATGACTGCTACATTATGAAAATATAACTCTACGCTTTGCAGGGCTACGATAGCTTCTGCAGCTACGTAGACATCGAATGCTACGCTGTTATTGTGTGCTACGAGAGGAATGTGTACTACGCAGTCATCACGCGCTACGAGGAATGTGTAAACAGCTACGTATAGCGTTGCATGTACATACATACGCTATTACATACAAGCGAGACGCAGCCATTGAAAAGTCGTGTGCTACGAAGGCCTACGAGTGCTACGCATAGCTTTGTCATGCGTAGCACTGTTTGTATATGCAGTTACCTGGGCGTGTAGAATTACAAAAAAAAAGAAATTGTACCGCTAACAATACGTAATTGCTACTGATTTCACGTGCCGTTTTTTTAACTAATGTGTGGTTTGTTGGACGAAGACCTACAAGTGCTACGCACAACTCCGTGCAGCTCCATAAGTGCTACGAGAGTTACGAGAACATTACATGCTACGGTAGCCTTATGTGCTACGAATTTCTACGAGTATTGAGCTATGAGCTACATTTAGCTACGGGAATGTTAGCGCTAGCAGTCTCGTACTTGTGCTACGCAGACCTACATTCTAAATTAAATTTATTTTTATTGGAACGCATTGCTGTTTTAAATAGATACGATATAAATATATTTTGTTGGTGTGTATCGTACATTATTTCATTCACTATTATCACTAACATCATAAATGAGTTTGGCTGTTTGATTGAATGTTTTTTGAATGACATAGAACATTGTTTTGCATTAAAACAAAGTACTACTTTTATCCCGTAATACTTTTATCCCGTGAAAATATTAGATAATGTAGGTAAAACCAGGGTTCCGAATCTAGTGTATAATAATTTTGCATGATTAGTCAGTTTTATTCTGTCACAGATAACAAACTATGTTATAAAAACCGTATTGCATAACTGAACAGATTGTTACAAGAAAATCAAAGATAATTAGTTGAGGAGAGAATGGCACCGGAATTGCGGTCCACTGGCACCCGGAAACGGAAATGAGATAGCAAACATGGCGGACTACCAGCCTCGGATTGTTTTGTTTTTAGAAAGTAGTGATAAAACTGGACATGTTTCACTAAGTTGAATTTATTTGCCTTGTTCATTATCATGTTCATCTATTTTGTATTCGTAGTTACTTGTATGCATTGTGGATTGATTTTAGTAATAAAATTTTTTTTCATCACACTTTTTTTAATTCAGTCGGTAACAAGCAATGGCCCGCCTGATGGTAAGCAGTCACCGTAGTCATATGGACGCTTGCAACACACGAAGCATCGTTCACGCGTTACCGACCTTTCCCCCCTCCCCTATGAGCCCTGGCGACCTTACTCACGCGCAGGGACACAACTTTACACAACTTAAAGTTATTTGGCTGCGGTATGTTGTAAAGTGGAGGTACTCCAGTCGAGCTGCTCTTTGAGCGAATGAACTCTACGCTCTGCCTCTCCAAACATACAACAAATAATTGTAAAATATTGAAAATAATAAGAATACGAATACAACAGACAGCAATAATGATTTAACGAAAAAATATATAATTTATTTTATAATTAATGCGACTCAGCTTTCTCTGAGGTAATTTGTATGAGTAAATACCAAAGAACAGATTTTCAGTCGAACTCTTTGTGACATCACGAAAGATCTCAGTAAGATAAACAAGCATAAGTCGGTAAACAAGCATACGGCCCGCCTGATGGTAAGCGGTTACCGTAGTAATATGGACGCTTGCAACACACGAAGCCTCGCTCACACGTTACCGACCTTTCCCCCCTCCCCAATGAGCTCTGGCAACCTTACTCACCTTAATTTTCGGTTAATAATTTTATTTCTTTCGGAAAGTATCTTTTCGCCCATACATTATAAGTATCAACGATCCAAAATAAAATCTTTTTTTTATTGTATCACTGTTCCGCGCGGTTTCACTCGCGTTCCCGGGATATAAAGCCTATAATACTCGGAGATAATGTAGCTTCCTATTAGTGAAAGAATTTTTCGAATCCGACTGGTAGTTCCAGAGATTAGCCCGTTTAAACAAACAAACAAAAAAACTCTTCCGCTTTATTATAGTATAGTATAGATTTATATCCTCTATCCATTAAGATCACCTCATTGAGCAAAAATACAGTTAACACGTTTACAATACAGTAAAAAATCAAAATGTTCACTTGCTGCTGATAAATAAAACAATAAAATCGTGTGCGAACGTAATAAACAGAACATTGCAATTAATATGAATCGATACAATTAAATATTTCATATCAGATATTTCGTATGATAATTCGATTCGGTTTTAAATAATAGCTTACATAAATTAAACGTCCGAAATATTTAAATGAACTGAATTTGTTTGCGTTTACAGTTTGTGGAAGCTTCTGTAGTTTATTGTTAATTTATCAACGTAAATAATTACTCCATAAATTTTTTATAGATATTTTTACACCATATTATTTATACATATTAAATGCTTTGTGTCTCAGCCTAAACCGCTGATCGTAGAGACCTGAAACTTGGAGGGTGTGTTCTTTGTATGACGTAGGCATCCGATTAGAAATGATTTTCCGAAATTCTACCCCTAAGTTTGTATGGGACAACGAGATTCCTTGGACCAATCTACTTAAAATTTTGCATAATCTTTAACAGAATTGATGGAAGACGTGTTTCGGATTTTGAAACTCATCGCCTAACAGAGTTAAAAAGGGAAGAAAGTTATTTTAGGAGTGATTTGCATCGAAGTTGATATCAATTCTCCTTAGTGCTTTTGATTTCAATATTCTTTTATATTTGACGTTCCAATTTTAAAGAGTATTGCATTGCACCAACATTGAACCAAGCTTTTATGTGAGTTCAACTTTTTTTAATAAAATCGGATTGAGTTTTTAAATGTTCATAGCTGATGTTATAAGGAGTAACTTGGCTATTTTTATTTTTGAAAAATAATAAATGTACATAATATTGATCAGAGAGATCTTATCACAAGAAAGATGAGACGATTTTGATGCTGTTTATTTTCACTGATACTTAGAGTTACTGAGGCCATTTAGTTCTTTGATGTAAATCTCCGGCCCATTAACCATCTCAATTATTTATTACAGAGCTCCGTGAGGCGCTGTGCTGGTAGTGTGAGGGGACCAGAGTGGTGTAGACTGCGCTATATAATAATACATATATCTATGCAAACATTTTATTTATACTCTCTCTCTCTCTATAGTCGTTCCCTCATGTTTGAGGATCGTGGTCAGCATCGGGTTTGCTTCTAGAGCGGATCAAAAAACAAAATCAAAAATCAAAAAGTCATTTATTCAGATTAGGTCCTAGTAAGGCACTTATGAACGTTACATTGGTACATACAGTTGAATTTACCACCGGTTCGGAATACACTTAAACTGAGAAGACTCCGGCAAGAAACTCTGGATGATCTGCCTCCACCGGTTTCTGTCCAACGCGTCCCTTTCGACCGTGTAAAACTTGGAGGACGATGAGTCTTTTACTTGATCGGACCATCTGGTTGGTGAACGACCACGTAGTCGTTTTCCTTGCGTGTTCCCAACTATGATCAGTTTTTCCAAACTTTCATCGCCTTTGCGCACCATGTGGCCGAAATACGATAGAATCCATTGGTGACATATGGTGGACAATCGGGTGTTAATTTGGAGCTGCGATAGGATCGATGCATTGGTGCGTTTAGCGGTCCAAGGTATTTTTAACATCCGTCTCCAGCACCACATCTCGAATGCATCAATACTTTTTCTTTCGAGTGCCAGTATAGTTAGTTTATTTATACATCAGAATATTAATATTTTTGTAAAAAATGTGACGTGCACTCTATTAATACTAGAAATAAGCATAAACTTGTGACCTCTGCTTATAGACTCCAAAAAGTGCAAGGTTCATTTTTTAGGATTGAGTATACAATTTTATAAAAAGATCTCTAATTCAATACTAAATAATTTTACCGTCACAAAAGGGCCGCTTTAGTACAGAAGGCTTACTACAATACTAGCGAATATTTAAATGATAAAATTGCTTGGGTGTAGCGCTCGCTCTCGCAGGAAACATCTGATGTAATAAATTTAGATTTGTTTTTGAAAAGAGTAATTGCTGAGTTTATTGCCTGCTCTTCTCAGCAAAAGCAACCTTCGAACCGTGCATTAGAGTTTGACTATTCATAAGTACCTGTGAAAGCCTATTTGAATGAATAAATTATTTTATTTTATTTCATTACGTTGATTATATTCTCTTACTATTACATCACAAAGTTAGAAACTGTAACACGTATAGCACTCGACTATATGACAAATTGAAATTAAAATACCCACATTTAGATTATATTATACCGCTATTTTAAACATGCCGTATATAGTCCGAGAGTTTTTGCAAGAATGACCACTATCAAACCACTACTAAAATTATCCCTGAAGTTCACTTGGCTCTAGACCCGTGAATTTTTGCAGAATTACCAAAATTCTTAAAATTTTGAGAAAATATTATATTATTAAATACATACCCCCTTATTCATAATATAGTTAACAAACGTTGATTAGCTAAAATTCCGAAGTCTTTATCTGACAGGTGACATTTGGTGATCGAAAGAGTGAGACGGGGCACACTATTACACTGATTTAGAATAAGGGGGATAGATTTTAGTAAGTAACTAGACGACACGGTTACCGACCACTGAGACTGTTTTTTCTTATATTTTGATAAAGTGGCGTTTGTAGCTGTTGTTGATGTAATCTCAATCTCTTTTCTTGTCTTGAACTTGGCTTGAGACGCTACTGCGTGTCTAGATCTTGGAAAACATTTAATAACTGTATTTTTACACATTAATCAAAAGATCTCGACATGTTTTTTTAATTAACACTTATCATCTTTATGGACTATAAGTGACAAAAAAATTTTATTTAACAGTAACACAAAATTAGACGATCAATAACCTAAACAGAGTGACTTGCGAACTAAACTTACCAATAACAAAACTAGTTTTTGTTCGTTACTAAATTATTTGATTAAATGTAACTAAAGTTAGTTTCCCGACAACTAAAGTTAGTTTCCCGACAACAAAACGTCAACTTACATAACTAGTATTGTAGATAAATTTTTTCAGTGTATTTCCTGACACATCTAGACAGTCTATAAGGTGAACTTGAGAGCCCCTAATATATAAACGGCCATCAAGTGCCCCTCAGGCCTCGTTATGACGTCAAAATGTCAGTTGTTCATACTTTGCACATTATATTACAAAGTTGCGGTATAAAACTGACCTTTACAACTTTTGGGTACATTTAGAGATGTTTTAAGTACATTTAATGTTTAAGGTGCAACCTAAAACTCATCGCTCACTTTGTCAGCACCGCTCCATTGCAGCAGCGACCCGGCACCGCCTCAACTCAATCCAACCACTAGCTGCCAGCGCGCCGCCTGTGAGGTGGCAGCTCGCGGGCGGTGCGGCGCCGGTGAAATTGGTAGCGCGGCTATGGCAAGATACCGCTTGCTGGCGTCACGCAGCAAGGGAGCGGACTGCTCGCTGGAAGCGATTGGTCAGCAGGACTAGTGGCTTGTAGCGGCAAGCGCGCTTACCGCGAGGCGTCCACTATTTTATCTAGTAATTGTAAAATTTACTTTAACGCATACGATTTAAAGGCCTCACTTGCATGGCAAAGTAAATGCCGAGGCGTTGCTGCGATGGAGCGGTGCTGATATAGTGAGCGATGACCTTTAATAATAAATGCGTTCAGTCGTTCACCGTGATTTCGTGTATGTAAGAATGAGATGCATATAGTGTATTCAGGCACGCGCTGCCCGGGCATGCGACAGCGACAGGAATAAAAGACGTAAGTACCAAACCAAATATAATTTGATTAAAAAAATGCTTGCTAGCTATGAATAGAAAATCAGTTCGACATATTATATGAAGCATGATTAACCAATTATTTATAGTTTTCATTGTAACATTCACCTGCAGTGAAAAAGATTTTTATTTAGAGGCTATTTAGGTATTTTATTTTATCGAGAAAATTTCTATCAAAAGTGTTTTCCTTCCATTAGGATACTCAATTAAGATATCAAAATATATATATCAATATATCTATCTCATTTGTAAATTTTCTCATCTAGTTTGTATAAATTAGTATTAACATTAATATTTAATACATAACAATAAAACAAGATATCAAAAATAATATAATAAAAATTCGTACTTAAATAATATATAGGCAACATCACATTTGTGCCCAATCTTCTTTTGCAAAGAACCTACAATATTTTTTCGTTTTTTATAGCATTCCAGAATTTAAATAATCACATTACTGGTTGCTGAAATATACCGCTGAGACAGACGGGCACACAGACAGTCGGACGAGTAGCACCATAAGGATCCCTTTTTTATCAGGTATTTACGCGAAGGGTGCCAAACGGGACCCTATTACTAAGACTTCGCTGTCTGTCCGTCAGTGGGCTGTATCTCATGAACGGTAATAGGTAGATACGTGAAATTTTCAGAGAATATGTATTTCTATTGCCGCTATAACAACAAATAATAAAAATGAAATAATATTAAAAATTAAAGGGGCACCCATACAAAGATCTTTTTTGGTATTTTGTTTTCATAGCACAATGAGTTAGTATAAATATTGTACGGTACCCTCCGTTTGCGAGTCCGACTCGCACTTGGCCAGTTTTTACCTTTGTAACAATGTAAATATTAATATCGATAAAAATAAAAGAATAACTTTATGTTTATAGTACAATAAAACCAAGAGTTTAGTCTACGCTAGATAAAGTTTTCCTCTTTATTTTTCGGTAAAAGTAACGATGCGGTTTAAATCCGAACGAACAAATTACTTTTATAGGTATTTGTGATTTCCTTTTTGTTAGTTTTTTAAGAAGTGTCTCTGGTGATAAAAGTGACGTCATAATATCCTGGGACATTCCTCAGCACTGCTTTAAGAAAGGAGGGAGAGCACAGAAACTTTCTATTTCATTCATTTTATATTGAATTAAAAATAATCAAAGCTGTGAGGTGGCCCAGCACCTGCGTCCTCCTGGGGGCCTACCACAAGCTCAAAATAACCTTAAACAAGGTTAAAATAATCTTATTTGTCTGTCTTTTGTCCCATTTTGATGCCGGATGTCAAAGAAAGATAAAAGTCAAATAAGGTTATGTTTTTTTTTTAAATAAATCTCTATTTACAACAAATATGTACAAAATACAGGTTATGTTTAAGGTTGTATAAGGCTTGTAGTTCATCCTCTGTATACATAAGAAATGTAGAATTTGAAACGAAAGATGAATTAGAAAACGTAATAAATTAACTTTTTAACAAAAAAATAAACCGCCTTCATAGTACACTAAAAAGTATGTAAGTGAGCGAAATCGCATGACGTGTTCTATAGAAAATATTTCGCTGACTTCAAAACAGTGTCAGATAATAGTTATTTCATACTTTTTAGTGTACTTTGAAGGCGGTTTATTTTTCGTTAAAAAGTTAATTTATTTTTGAATTTTTGGTTTCATCCATATGAAATTAAATATTCAAATGGGACCATTTCGGATAAATCCCTTTCAAACAAAAAAAGAATTTTGCAAATCCGTCTATATATGACGGAGTTATGCCCGAACATACATAAAAAAAAATATAAACATCCGAATTGAGAACCTCCTCCTTTTCTTGAAGTCGGTTAAAAATATTGAAAGAGGATAAACTAAAATATTCATACTCAATATAATAAATATAGTGTGTGTACGTGTGTGAGGCCCCCCTCACACACGCACACACGTGCTTTTTTACGTAGTTTCTTACAAGAGTCTTCTAACCGGTGGTAAAGTCAAATGTAAACGATCATAAGTGCCTAATGAATGAGTTTTCAGTTTGATTGTATATGACACATTCAAAAGCTAATATCCAATTACACAAGAGATTAGACCACTGTCATAATATATCACTTTGAGGTCTAAGTTACGAGTAAATTGGTGCCAGCGTCCACATTTACATAAATTTATGTCTCAAAGGGATAATTTAGTTATAATATTGTAGTTTTAGGACAGTAGACTTTGGGGGCTTAGAATAAACTTGTCTAGGATCGACTATTTATCTTTTGGAGTACGAAAACTTTTTTAAAATTGAGGACAAAGTATCCATGATAATCATTGTTACTTATTTATGTGATTAATAGAAGAAAATGAGCTATGAAAGGTAATTTTGGTCTGTATTATTCAACGCCAATCAAGTCATAATTTGTGTCGAGATTGAAACAATAGAATTTGAATCCTGAACCTATGTCATAAGATTTATTTTTTAAAACAAATTATTAAGGCATGTCTTCAGTTTGTAATACGGGCCATAATGAAGCTGTCTAAGGACTAAATTACATTATGTAAAAATTCCAATTAGATTTCATTTGAATTTCCTATGACTGTCTCATCATATTATTTAGCTGAAAACGATAGTTGGGAATCAATTGGCGAGACAATAGGATCCCAAGTCAACTATTAAAATTGTGTTCTAAGGATAGTGCTGTCAAAATTTACAAACTAATGTACTACCAAACTTTGGGAATGGAATCGTGGCAGAATTATTGAGCTATTATTACAACGTATAGAGAAGACGCCACACATCACAATGGTAATACTGTGTCACAACTATGTTCCGTTCAAGTGAGGCCATCCGCTCACAATTGTTGCTGTAGAACGATGAACGAAAAACGTAAGCGCCGTGAAAACCTGGGTGTTTGCGAGAAAAATACTCCGAAAAGCGTTCTGATAGCGCTACATGTTTCTACTGTCTGCTTAGATGACTAATTATTATTTCAGCCCTAAAGAGAACTTTAGTTGACTCTAAATAATTGGACTGTTGTTTTACAAAAAACTTAAACCGACTTCAAAGTACACTAAGAAGTAATCAAATCCTGATCTGCAGGGCTAATTTAAAACGTCGGATTCGATATCGGAAACGGATTCAAAAATTTCCGAGGCGAATTTAAGCAATTGCTATTTTAATTTCCGAAAACTTTTCCATGAATTGAATTGATATTCCCGTAAAGAAACATCAAAAATATTCGAATTCGGAAATTATAATAGCAATTGCGGAAAATCGCCTCGGTCGATCTTGAATCCGTTTCCGATATCGAATCCGAGCGTTTTAAAATAGCCCTGCTGATGCCAATGGGACCAAACGGGAAGTGTACCCTTTCAAATAAACAAAGAATTTTCCAAATCGGTTAAAAAATGGGACCTAACCTTTGCTTATGATAGCTTCTCTATACGTAGTAATAATAGCTCATGTACTTTTTTGTTATAATAGTAGATTTGGCTTTTTTAACATGGACTATTATATATATACTACTCGTATAATAGATAATAACATCTAAAAAAAATCTCAGTTTAAGTGTATTCCGAACCGGTGGAAAGTATGATTGCTATCTTCTAATATTTTTTCAAATCATTCTGAATGCCTTCAGAGCTCAGCATTATCATAATTTGTATTCAAATCGCACTAATTCAAACTCGTACTTTGTCTCTCAAGGGAAATTAAGCTCTAATATCATTTCATACTTTCATTGAGAGATATTCATATTTCTTATGTTAATACTGCCCTTGATGTCGTCACCGTCTTTGCATACCAATTTAATTAATGGAATATCTATCAAAATTATATCTTCACAATTTGGCTAACTACTTTTATCCATTTCACATAGGTTGAGTTGTTTTACCCAAATCTTGTGAAATACCGCTCGAATATTTTGTGAAAGAAAAAAAAAATGCGGGATCTTGCTATATTAATGAAATAAAGTTTAAGTAAACATTGAGATATATTGTTGGAAGAAGGGCCGAGTTGGTCACAACACTAGCTCGACTCTTGCATCAGCATGTCCCGTCACCAAAGGACTATAACAGATCGAAACAACATGGTTTCCCGCGCGCATGGAAAAGTTTTAATAAGTGTCTTTAGTATTATTTTTAGGGCTTGTTTGATGTAAATAAGCTGTAACACTAGCAACGAAGCATGTTAGCTCCGCGAATAAATAACAATATGGCTAAATATTTCAGTGATTAGCTTAAATTAGCTTCATTTGGAATATATTGTGGAATTGATACTTTTTGTTTAATATTAACTATTTGCCCCTATGCACATTATAAGAAAAATGTCTCTAAAATGAAATATACTATCCATATTGTTCTACGAAGGTAAAACATAATAAAAACTCGAAAAAAAACCCGTCTCGGTACAAGTATTACTCAACTGATATGGCGCGTCGTGAATCTTCGATCGCACAGAAAAGAAAGTATGGCCCCGAAGATTAACGAAAGAATGCTTAAAACTTACAATCAACCTTAGATCACTACTATAAGGTTCAGAATATACTGCAGCTGTTAGTTCCGTCTCACTCGCAAGTCACGCCTCTCCCGCACGGCGCGGGCTAACATGGCGGCAGCTGCCGACCAATAGCGCTTCCCGCGCTTTGATAATGTATCTTTTGTTCAGGTACATCGGTAAGCCATATCCATATCAGTTACTACTGTACCAACGTTTTAGGACAATCTATAACAGGTGGAGATTTCGAGATGGCATATTTTCGAAACCTATGTTGGGTTAGTCATGCTGAACAACTTTTACTATGGAACCAATAGTGAATCCTCAAAAAAAAAAAAATTACTTTCCATAGTAAATGTCAACCTTGCTCGATCATAATGTATGAAAAATAAAAATACAATTTTTGAGAATTCAGTGTTGGTCCCATAGTAAAAGTTGTTCAGCATGACTAACCCAACATAGGTTTCGAAAATATGCCATCTCGAAATCTACACCCAGTATAAATTTATATCGAACCAAAATATAATCATCATGTGTCACAGAACTCATGCTATTTGAAATCTATTTTTTACGTCAAGGGCTACCAGTAGACCTGTACCTAGTATACGACATACATATATACAAGCCTTGCAGGCCATTAGGACGTGGAACGAACTCCCCATTACGGCATTCCCGCTGCGCTTCGACACGGTTTTTTTATTGGCAACTCCTAACGATGGTGTGACCGGCTTATGCAGCAAATGACACATACAAAAATAATGCCTATTTTTGGAATGAATTCGAAGTAAAGCGTTAAATAAACTCATATGAATTTGATGGTAGATTGGTCACTCAAGGTATGGTACTTTAATTATTACACGGATCGGTGTATACAATATGTATTTCAAGTCTAGTAGTATTGTTACATCTTTAGCCCGGCAGATGGCGCTACAGTCGATAATATAACCTAGATAACGACTGCAGTGCCATCTGCCGGGCTGATTTGTGAATCTAAACCATCCGGGGCGCCGCCCAAACGCATATAAAAAAGTTCATTCAAATCGGTCCAGCCGTTTAGGAGGAGTTTAGTGACAAACACAAGTACAGTTGATTTTTTTTGTATGCGTTTGGGTGACGCCCTGGATGGTTCAGATAGGGTAGGGTAAGGTAGCATCGCAGGGTAGGGTAGCACCACGCGAACGAAGTCGCGCCGGGCAGCTAGTATTGTTATATATTCCTTATTTTTCTATCTTCAATAAGTTTTTATCTTTTTAACCGACTTCAAAAAAAGGAGGAGATTGTCAATTCGGTTGTATGTTTTTATGTTTGTTACCTTGTAACTCCGTCATTTATAAACCGATTTGGAAAAATCTTTTTTGGTTTGGAAGGGTACACTTCCCGTTTGGTCCCATTGTCATCAGGTCAGGATATGATTACTTTTGAGTGTACTTTGAAGTCGTTTTAAGTTTTTTGTTTTTATGTTTGTTACTGATAGATAGATTTATAGTTTTATTTCACTTCTGAACAATGAATTTCATATTGTATTTTGTTTTATTGTTAGATACTATATTTTAAGTACTAATAAAGATATTGTGTAGAGTATGTTGATCAAATAAAAAATAATTGGACTGTTTTATAAAAAACTTAAACCGACTTCAAAGTACACTAAGAAGTAATCAAATCCTGATCTGATGACAATGGGACCAAACGGGAAGTGTACCCTTTCAAATAAAAAAAAGAATTTTCCAAATCGGTTAATAAACGACGGAGTTATGAGGTAACAAACATTAAAAAAAAATACATTCGATATGAGAACCTCCTCCTTTTTTTGAAGTCGGTTAAAAAGACTGCAGTCGCCAAAATCTTCAATAATGTATTTATGTATTTGGTAATGACAGCCAGTAGGTACAGTAGATGTTACCTTTATATGAATTTGTAAACTTTAGAATCTTGACCACATTTCTGTTTGAATAGTTGATTTATCAAGAATCTATGATAGTTTATTACCTTGCTTACACTTTATAAATGAAAGATACAGCAGGTACATAAACGCAGATAGCTTTAATATAATTACTTCTAGCCATGTGGTACAGTCAACCGAGCGTAACTTTAGCCTCCAGGTATGAATTAATCCCTTGAGTTACTGAGAGCTTACTTAAATATACTATTATTTTCCTTTGAGACATGAGTACTGGCTCCAAGAGTACACGAACTTATATTGTCACCAGTCACCACTTATAAATTAAAATAGTATTTATAAAACAAATAGTTAGGATTCCAGACATGTATTTTAAATACGAGACAAACTTGCTGGATTGGAAGTACATAAGTTAGGTATAGGTTCAAGTAATATTTTTTTCAACACGCTCGTAAGTGACATTTATTGCACTATTTTTAGTATCTTAATGCAGCTTATTACGCACTAGTGCTTTTTACATTACCGCACAGTTTTATGATAGGTATAATCCCGATTATGATAAGTTTGTACCTCACTGCAAGTGATAATGTGTGTAAGACCAAGCATTCTTAATTTAAACGGGTAAAATAGTTTGACAGAATCACAGATGTAAAAAAAAAACTTACGCACTATATTTGTTAACGATCTCATTATGTGGTTGATTATTATTAAAAAATCTACTTAAAAAAATACAAGTCTGTTGTTTTCCTTGCAAGTGTTTTGAAAAACATGTATGACACGCGTGTGCATTGATCATTACACTCTGGGCTCCCTTATCGCTGAATACCGCCTCGCGTATAATTACCAACTTTGCACACATGTATCATAATGTACTATTACAGTAGATAAGCTATATCATAAAGAAATGATGTGGCTGAAGGCGGGAAGGGTGCAAAGCTCTGAGCTTGTAGCAAAGCGACATCTATATGCCAGTAACACAAATATAGTTCATGTGTATAAGGATAGATGGTGCTACAAGTTCCTACATCGCGCTGACGAAGATTCGAATATTGTCGAAATATATTCTTCTAAAAATTTCATCCATTCTGCTAATGATATTATAAGTAAAAGAGGTAGATAGGTTTTTAAGTAGATTTTTTAATAATAATCAACCAAACAATGAGAACGTTAAAATTTGTTAACGTATACACGGATTTAATCGGTGTATACAGTCTGTATTTAAAGTCTAGTAGTAAGTATTGTTACATATTGTTATATATTCCTTATTTTTCAATCTTCAATATTATCTTTTTAACTGACTTCAAAAAAAGAAGGAGGTTCTCAATTCGGTTGTAAGTTTTTATGTTTGTTACCTCATAACTCCGTCATTTATTAACCTTTTGGAAAATTCTTTTTTTATTTGAAAGGGTACACTTCCCGTTTGGTCCCATTGTCATCAGATCAAGATTTGATTACTTCTTTCTTAGTGTACTTTGAAGTCGGTTTAAGTTTTTTGTAAAACAGTTCAATTATTGGCTTTAATGTTTATGAAATTTTTTTTTTATACTGTGGAATAAAATGTGTTCTATAGTATCTACTCATATAGAAAACTAAAAGGTTTTTAGAACCCTCGCTGGGTTGTATATCGCAGTTAGAACTACAATAACATCGTCTTTAAAAAATAAATACAATCAACGGTAACCTTTTTCAGCAATTGAATACGGCAACCTAAGGTCGGTGCCAAAGCAATTCCACCCTTAGCTATACACAATGTGTATGTACATAAGTGGAGTTCACGAACAAGGTAAATATTTGTATGTGAAGGTTTTATGTATATAATAGAGATGTAATTGGAATTCATGAGTATAGTGTTTTTGAATTATGTTGATTGATTAATGAGAAATGATTTCATTGAAAATTATCCAATCATTTTTAGGGCTCCGCACTGAAAAAAATGATCTACAAAACTATCCTGGGACATTCCTCACACACGGTCATCTGATCCCAAACTAAGCAGAGCTTGTACTATGGAAACCAGATAACTGATATAATACATATACTACTTTTTGTTTGTAAATACATACTTAATATACATAATTACACCCAGACTCAGGACATACAGACATGTTCATGCACACAAATGCATGTCCTGTGTGGGAATCGAACCCACGACCTGCGGCGCGTAAGGCGAACCTTAACCAACTGCGCCAACTGGGTCGTCAACAAACTAGTTATGTAAGTTGACGTTTTGTTGTCGGGAAACTAACTTTAGTTGTCGGTAAACTAACTTTAGTTACATTTAATCAAATAATTTAGTAACGAACCAAAACTAATTTTGTTACTGGTAAGTTTTAGTTCGCAAGTCACTCTGTTTAGGTTATTGGTCGTCAAATTTGGTGGTACTGTTACATAAAATTTTGTAGTCCCTTTTTTCAGTCAGTACCTCAAAAGAAAAACAAACCCAACCCTTATAGGATCACTTTGTTGTCCGTCCGCCTGTCCGTCTGTCAAGAACCTTTTTGTTGGAAATGCGTTGAAGTATCAAGCTGAAATTCATATCACATACACAGGTCTGCAAACCCTAGGAGTAGTGAAGAAATGTAACTTCTAAGTCAATGCAATCAAAAGATACGACCGTTTATGCCGCATATTTAGACGCTCGCAAAGGAATCAAAACCTATCGGGTACTTCCCGTTAACCTAGAATCATGATATTCGGCAAGAAGCAAGGCCATGTAGCACAAGTAAAGGAAGAAATCCGAAAACCATAAATTTGTAGTTACATCACATAAAAAAATTACATAATCGGAGAAAAGGTAAAAATCTTCGAGACTCAATTCCCGTGATGAATAAACTATTTACATAGCTACAAGTTTGTACGGAACCCTCGGTGCGCGCGTCCGACACAAACCTGGCCGATTTTTTTTATAAAATAAATATATTGCAGAATATGTGATACTTAATATTTGTTACCATATCCTCGCAAATGAATATCTTTTGTCTTTAAAACAATGCATATTTCTGAGTTATTCCACACAAATAACACCCAAGACTAACGTGTCCCTTCTCTAGCCGCCCCCGTCGTTCATTAGCGAGTATAATTCTAGTAATATTAGCATTCACCCGCGACCCCATTTGATATAATTTAATGATACGAGACTGGATTTGTGTAACTACTGTTTTGTTAACCGCATTTACTGATACCTATCACCACGATCATCATTTTCCTATCATTTTATATCACCTATTTATAATATTTAAAATTATATTTAAACAGCATTTAACAAAAAAAAAAATAAGTTTTATTACTAATATATTTGCCAATAATGAACTTTGTAATCAAAGTCAAAGTCAAAGCCATTTATTCAATTTAGGCCCCAGAAGGGCACTTATGAAGGTCACATTTACTGAAGTAACCACCGGTTCGGAACTCGGCCTTCAACTGAGAAGAATCCGGCAAGAAACTCGGCAAGGTTACATTTTTTAAATATTTTTTGGACAATCTGACTATGTCTGGCTTTTTTTTCCAAATAATTAACAATAAAAAATATATAGCTAGCAGAGATACAGACTGAGACAGAATTTTATCATTTATTGAATAAATATCCACAAAAATAAAAAACAAAAGAAAGAAAACAGCTCGTAATTTAGCGAGGGTAAATTGTAAGTCAAAATGAGTTAACCCACGCTTATTAAACTTTAATATAAACCAACAAACATTATTATAGTTTAGAAATGCGAGATGTTTGGCTTGCATTAGAGTCAGTTTCTATTTCGCGCTCGGGGGACCTGTCGGTCGTTATCCCCTTCAAAACCTGCTGGTGCAAAGTAATACTGGGTTACAACATATAGTTTTGCATGTATTTTCAAGCTTTCGGTGAGAATATTGCTACACCGACGAACAATATAAAAACCGGCCAAGTGCGACTCGGACTCGCAAACGGAGGTGTCCGTACAATATTAACTAATAATAATAAATAATAAATATCCTGGAACATTCCACACACGGTCATCTGATCCCAAACTAATCACAGCTTGTACTATGGAAACCAGATTAACTGATATAATACATATATTACTTTTTTTGTTTGTAAATACATACTTAAGAGTGCGTACCAAGCCAGAAAAATATGGCAATGTCAGATGAAACAAACTTATGTCTAATCTTCGCGTGCAGATGAGATGGAGATAGCGTGTTCCGCGGAACAAAAATGAACTAAGCGCTTTTTATCTAAATAACTCGTAAAGTATAGAATATTTTAAAAAATCGTTAGTAGCAGCCCTAGGTCATATATTAATGATATTATTTATCGAATTTTTGTCTTAATAAGATACACCATGAACGAATAAAACCAAAAATTCGTTATTATTAGAGGTAGCTTTGTTATTTTTTTTCTATCGAGGAAATTTCATTCCATTATGTTTTTGCTCAGGCAGAACCCTCGCGTATATAATGAAAATACCCAAATAAAATTATTTTTTCATTTAAATACTATTTACTTGGTTAAATTTCAATTCTAAGATTGTTATTTTGCTTTATACGCAGTCTTAATATACATAATTACACCCAGACTCAGGACATACAGACATGTTCATGCACACAAATGTATGTCCTGTGTGGGAATCGAACCCACGACCTGCGGCGCGTAAGGTGAACCTTAACCAACTGCGCCAACTGACCCGTCAACTAACTCAACTACCACTCAACTAACTCATTGTGCTATGAAAACATTTTAATTTTTAATATTATTACATTTTTATTATTTTTTGTTATAGCGGCAATAGAAATACTCTCAAACCAAATATTCTCTAAAAATGTCAGCTGTCTACCTATTACCGTTTATGAGATACAGTCCAGTGACAGACAGACGGACAGACGGACAGACAGACAGACGTCCATAGGCTACGGTAACTGCTTACCATCAGGCAGGCCGTATGCTTGTTTGCCACCTAAGTGGTATAAAAAAAAAAAAATTGACGACATTTATATTTAAAAAGTTAGTGACTGTAAGGGTGTTTGAAGGGTTTAAAGCCCTAAAAAAATCTTTTAACGTAGGATTTAACGAAAGGGATCATAATATTATTATCACAGACTACGGAGAACATATTCTCGCTAACAAAAAACTGTGTCTATGGAGTCGGCCACCTCTCACGCACACCTTAGTTGGCTATTCCGCGGGAAATTAGACTCTGTCGCCGTTTACACAGAGTCGATTACTCGCACTCAACTAATGTGTGAATGTGTGTGTGCCGGCTTGTACGTACAGCGTGGTGGCCGACTTGAGTGACACAGTTTTTTGTTAGCGAGATATATCCGACTTTTTTTAATATCTGTGATTATTATCTTTACAGTTTCAAGATTCAGATGTTTACACACAAAATGAAATGTTTTTAAATTACTCTTCAGACTGAAGGCGGTAAAGTGAAAAATAAGATATTGTTTGCGATCCATTAACGAGCGCTGGGAAACTGAGCATGGTGGTGACAACCCTAATTAAGTTGAAAACTGTGGGGAATCTGTGGGTATCTGTGGACAGGGCTGTCAGTGAACTTTATGAAAGTTTGTTGACTTTAACTATGATATGGTATGGTTTTCAGAATTATAATAAATTTGAACTTCCACGCTGCCATGCAGCCTGCTGGGAACCTTGCTGTTAATCGGAGCAGAATCGAGGAAATTTCCAAATACAGAGATTGTATTATATATTTAATTTTGTTGTAAATTAGGTATATTAATATCATGATTAAAATTAGGTAATTGAAAGAGAAAAAATATAACATTTTTATATTTATAGGGAAAACTTACGAATATAGAATGAATATTTTATATATATACGCACGTGGTCATTTCACAATCAATATTTCGCATAAACATTTTGTACCACGTTGTATTGCAGTTATTAAAGTACTTTGTAGACATTTAGTATATTCTAAACATATTAGATAAAAAACGTAAATACATTATTTAGGACTCTTACAAAACAACACATTCATTAAACGCGATGAGGCGATGTGTGAGGCCGAAAAGGCATCTATCTAGCGCTTTGGATTTAGGATAGGGCAACAGTGAGGCCCTTGGTCGATCGCGACGCAGACATAAAAATATGTATAAAATAGTACTATGTGTATGTATACAGGGGGCCAAGTCTGCTAAAATGTCATTGACACGATTCTATTGCAATTCAATTATCATTGAGCCGATGTGCGCAGTCTAATATTTCAGAATGGTCGCATAATGGTCTCATAATGGTCTCTTATTAGGGCTCCTGTACACGATGCCGCCGCCGCGCTGCCGACGCGCTTCTATGCTATGTATACGCGACGCCGCCGCACCGCCGCCGTACGGCTACCGCGCCGCTACCGCAACGTTGTCCGCCATTATTTAATTGAGTTATTCCATTGCCAGCCGTCAACGTACGTGCAAAAAGTGGCATCTCCGTAGCTAGCAATGTATTACTGACAACTGTATAGAATGCTATTATTAAGTGGCGGCGGTGCGGCGGCGGCGCGGCGGCGATGCGGTGGCGTCGCGTATACATAGCATAGAAGCGCGTCGGCAGCGCGGCGACGGCGCGGCGCGGCGGCGGCATCGAGTACAGGGGCGCTTAGTGTTGTGATGGATAGTAATAGAGTTGCCATAAAAAAACAACTCATTTCCGTAAGTATTTATTCAAATAGTTTGAACTCATAATTACGTAGATACCACAATAATATTTAATATTATAAATGCGAAAGCAACTATGTTTGTTTGTTTGTTACTTTTTCTCGACTAAACGGCTGAACGTAGGTATGTAGTACTGAATTACAATATAAGTACGTAATGAAATTTGGCAATGTGATTCCACGGGATATGATATAACCCGGGACAGGACTAAGGCATCTGATCTTTTGTCTCAAAAAATAATTTTGAAAGGGGTGAAATAGGGTTTGAAAATTTGTATACGCAATCCATAATTACTCAAGTCAGGGAGGGCTTTTGGTAACAAATAAAGATTCTTTTAAGAATTCTTTAAATGAACTCCTATTTACAGTCTTTACAAAAATAAATTATGCTTTTACCAAGGTCATTTTATGTTGATAATATTTTACATCATATAATTTGGATGCATAGTTTTTGAGATACTTTTTTAAAAAATAACAAAAAGATCGCACGCTATTAAGTTAGGAATTGGTGCGTGGGGCTCACGCGGTGCCTTACGCAGGACTACACGTATGCAACTGTCTACAAAATCTTTACATTTTAACGAAAGATGACAAAACAAAAAATATTGTATAACCTAAGTATACATATATTATACTATCTTTCAAATAAATGCGGACGAAGTCGCGGGAATATTTACGGAAATAGCAGATTACCAAACCATTACCGAAAAATCAGTAGAAAAAACAAATGTACAAAATCTGTAAATCTGTCAAATATTGAAGTTTCAGTGGAAAATCATCGGAAAGCAATTACGGGACCATTATGCCGCCATTATGCCGTCATTCTGACGCGATTGTGTTAGTAGACTACCAAAACTGTAAAAAGTCACAATTTTGACACCACTGAAAGTTCATTGGAACGCAATTGTAATAGCAGACTTGGGCCCCTGGGTCGTTGTTTTGGTCAGCGACAAGTATATCCGAATAAAAATAAGTACCGTAAACGGGGGTGAATAGATACATTTTCAATGTTTTGCTAGTTTTTTAACTGTTCCAGGATTGATAGACTTTCTTTGATAGATTTTCTAAGTATGTATTTATTGAGTCTTAGGTTAAACATCTGAAATATATTCATTAGTATGGGGAAATGTGTATAGTTTAAAAAACACCCAAAATATAAGTGATTTATATTTACTTACCATCAGGGGACAATGGACACACTTGAGGGGTGATTAGATAATTTTCGTAGTGCTGCTTTATTGTAGTTTTGCTGAATAAAGTGAAAGTCAAGAAAAAAAAATTAACAATAAAATGTGATAGGTACTCACATATAGGCAATCACATATTTAAGGCGATGATAGCTCAGTGGTAGTGACGTCGGATACCGAGATGAAGGTCCCGGGTTCGAATCCTACATTGAGCTTGAGCTTTCGGTGAAGGAAAACATTGTGAGGAAACCATAGCACGGTGGTAGGGTACTTTGTAGTACCCGCCTGGCTGGCTACCACCCTCAAGTTAAAAATCTGTCGCCAAGCACCTTTCGGTGTGTTCCGATAGCTGCACTTGAGAGCCAGTTCCTTCTAGACTTTGTGTGCTTACCACCTTCGGCCGCATCATCACTTACCATGGTGAGATTGCGGTCAAACACAGGCCTATAAACAGTAAAAAAAAAGAAAAATATGGTGCCGCCGTGGTTTTCCCATTGGAGTACAGCATGGGGTTCTTCAAAAAGGGTGTGAAGAGATTTCTTTAGGGTCGGCAACGCGCGAGTGATGCCCCTAGTGTTGCAAGCATCCATAGGCTACGGTAACTGCTTACCATCAGGCGGGCCGTATGCTTGTGTGTCACCTTAGTGGTATAAAAAAAACATATTTATAAAACTGTGAGATCATTAAAAACGGATCAAAAATTTGGGAGCTGTACGTAGCGCCAAATTATACCGGCCACCCATCTAAATAACGAAAAAGTCAGCGCTGCTGACAGTGGCGTAGCTTCTCCTAGGCGGGCCCGTATCAAAATTTGTTGGTGGCCTCCTACCTGACTGCGGCGAAGCCCAAATGGAGGAAAAAAAAATCGAATGTTTGCTTATACACGTTTGGGGCCCCTGTATCTTTGATACGGCGGTAGCTACTACCCGGCTGCTGATAACAGCAGCATATGCTCAGCTGGTACCCTTTTGACAGCATACCTTCCGTAGACGATTGCGAAAAACATAATTTTTTATTTTAGTCTTTTATTTTGTCTGTTTTGTGTTTTATTTTTAACTACGTTCCTATGTTCTTCTCCATACCATAGGCTATCTGCATGCCAAATTTCATGATGATCCGTTGAGTAGTTGAGGCATGAAAGCGTAACAAACAAACAAACTCACTTTTACATTTATAATATTAGTTAGGATTACACTTAGTTTTAAAGCTTAAAAAAGTTTATTAATCTATTGTTTAATTACATTTTTGCTGTTAATACATCTTTATATCTTTGGAACAATTAACGTGTTATTAATGATGACTAAACTATACACTAACGGCCTTACTCATAAACTAAATCTACTGAATAAATGGTCAAATAAATAACGACACCTTGCTGTCACTGTCAAACAATATGACGTTATTTAGGTGACCACTTAATCAGCTTATTAGTTAAATAACGTTTTATGAGTAAGGGGGTAAATGGGTGGTCACACTATCATCTGATTTGAGTTATCACCTAACGTCTAACGATATTAATAATGCCATTAGCAAATTAGCGCGCTAGCATCCGGCCATTACTGCGTACTATGTCAAATAACGCACTAATTAATGGCATTACACGCAGGTGAAGCCCTAGCATAAAGATGTTTTAAACGAAATATAATTTAACACAATTAAAATATAAAATTGCTTAAAAGTGATGATTCCTAGGTAAAAAAAATATGAATAATTCTAATTAGTCCGTCAGTTAGATTATCAAAAAATATTGGACACGTATTTTTTGCTTTACCAAATCATAAAAAATTGAGAAACAAAAAGCGAATCAGAGTTCGGGGGCTCGTGACGTCACTTAGAGTAAAAAGTGTTCTCTAACGTGACGTCACGTGCAACGTTCAACACACGATATCTTCGTAGTTTTTTGTTTAATTGACAAAAGAAAAAATACGCGTCTAATATTTTTTGATAATGTAAAATACGGACTAAATAGTTTTTTTTTGTAATCTAGCCTATTATTGGAATAGGTATCTACGATCCTTGGTTACATTTATATCATGGTGTGCCCTGGTACAATAGGCCTTTTGTGCTGTGGAGTGGGAGACCGTTAACTGACCTAGGCTAAGTGATTGTTGTTATCTGTTATGGTCTGAGCTGAAAGTTTTTTTTCTATTCAATGTGCAGCGGTTAAAATGTAGAGTTATAAATCAACATTTATAGCGAGATTTTATTTGAAATTACTGTTCTCATATTTATATCTACGGTGCTACGGGCGTTACTAATTTGAAAATTATCCTGAATAATTATTATTATTATATTTATTATATTATTATTATTCTGAATTTTTGTATTTTTGTTTAAATGATCTCATAGATTATATTATCATTTGTAAACCAAAACTGGTACAACATGCTGATTCCTATTACATTATACAGGGGATTTAGATGGGAACTCAGATATATAACCCTGGATTATAAAGATTTTATTTGTTCAACATACGTGTTACATTGGGGTATGCAGGTCGTTGTTTTGGTCAGCGACGAGCGACTCAGGGTCGATAATACAAATGATACTGGTGCTAAAAAATATATAAAAAAAATACTTTATTTTTTTTTTAATAATAAAAATAAAAAAATTAAAATTTTGAAAATCATGTAATAAGCTAAAGTGTAGACCTAATACTCAACGGGAGTACGAGGGAGTAAAGGGGTGGGGCGATGGCGGCTTGTGCCTAGCTCTAGTCTGTGCACGTGCCTAGTAACCATACTTTGCAGTAATTTTATTTCAAATTGAATAAGGTATTTCTCAACATATTTACAGTATTTAATGGAATTAAGTCCATTTTTGGGGAATATATATTTTGTACTACCGCTCCTGGGTCGCTTGTCGCCGACCAAAACAACACCTGTATATAAAAATTTATCCCGATTTCCCTTGGTCACGCCATAACTTGAGAACGACTATAATGATTTCATCAATATTTTTTTTTAGTTTTTTAATACTCTGTAGAAGGTTCTTACGGGAAAAAAAAATATGAAAGTTGCGCAGAAAATTAGAAAATTTAAGAAAACTAAAAAAGTACAGTAGGGTAACAAAAAACGGAACACGGGTGACACCGCGCGCGACAGCTAGTTATTCTATATTTTTATCCAGAGTGTAATCTATCTGTATGCTTCATTTTATCTAAATCCGTTAGGTTGATTAATACATAAATAATAAATCATATCCTGGGACATTCCTCTCACGGGTATCTGATCCCAAACTAAGCAGAGCTTGTACTATGGAAACCAGATAACTGATATAATACATATATACTACTTTTTGTTTCTAAATACATACTTAATAACATAATAAATATAACTGGAATCGAACCCATGACCTGCAGCGTGATTGGTGGAATTTTAACCAACCACGCCGACTGGCTCGTTAAATGATTGAGTAATAATATCATCCAGACTTTCGCATCAATAATGTTAGTACGATGTAATTTCCAATCTACGAATCGGTGTACAATTAATAACACACATCATAAATTGCTTTCCCAACAAACTAACATTATTAATCGACGGCTTGGCAACGATTAACGTTTCATAATTAGTACAGGATTGGCTGTCAAATGAAGCGAGAACTCCACCGGGCCATGTTTGATTGATTCACTCAATCTGCCGGCGACACTTCGTATTCAACTATTATTGGGAGCTGATTATTGGTTTCCTTTTGTTATAATTGACTTGAATGGGGA